>BGKB01000009.1:125125-475931 GCA_003116975.1 Aurantiochytrium sp. KH105
CCGCCTTCTTGCCTCCAATCCAAAGTCTTGCCTCCAATCAAACGCAGGGCAACACAATCGAACCAACTTACTCCAAAGCCCAAAGCGAGCTGTTCTTGCCCAAGCCTTTCCCGAGCCCAACGGCGCCATCTGGGCCGATCTTGTTCCACACAAGGCTGTGCATGATGATTGAGGTGTGGCATGGCATTCATTGCAATCATTGCATTCATTGATGAGCGCGAAATGACCGTCAGTGTCCACCCTCATGTCGCCATCGAAGTCGCGCAGTCCCGCCTTTCTGCTCTCCGCCACGAACGCCCACCTGCCTTCCTTCACGCAGAAATCCACGCATGACGCCTTCTTGCCTCCAATCAAACGCAGGACAACACAAGGAACCAACTTACTTCAAAGACTTAAGCGAGCTGTTGTTGCCCAAGCCTTTCCCGAGCCGAACGGCGCCCGAGTCGCCGATGCCATTGGCAGCAAGGCTGTGCATGATGATTGAGGTGTGGCACGGCATTCATTGCATTCATTGCGAAATGGCTGTTAGTGTCCACCCTCATGTTGCCGTCACCGTCGTCTTGGTGCAGTCCCACCTTTCTGCTCTCCGCCACGGACGCTCACCTGCCTTCCTTCACGCAGAAATCCACGCATACCGCCTTCTTGCCTCCAATCAAACGCAGGACAACACAACCGAACCAACTTACTTCAAAGACATAAGCGAGCTGTTCTTGCCCAAGCCTTTCCCGAGCCGAACGGCGCCCGAGTCGCCGATGCCATTGACAGCAAGGCTGTGCATGAGATGATTGAGGTGTGGCACGGCGTTCATTGCATTCATTGATGAGCGCGAAATGACTGTCAGTGTCCACCCTCATGTCGCCGTCGCCGTCGTCTTGGCCCAGTCCCGCCTCTCTGCTGTCCGCCACAAACGCCCACCTGCCTTCCTGAACGCAGAAATCCACGCATGCCGCCTTCTTGCCTCCAGTCCAAAGTCTTGCCTCCAATCAAACGCAGGACAACACAACCGAACCAACTTACTTCAGTTCCTTAAGCGAGCTGTTCTTGCTCATGCCTTCTCCGAGCCCAATGGCGCCCGAGTCGCCGATGCCATTACCAGCAAGACTGTGCATGATGATTGTGGTGTGGCATGGCATTCATTGCAATCAGTGATGAGCGCGAAATAGCTGTCAGTGTTCACTCTCATGTCGCTGTCGCCATCGTCTTGGCGCAGTCCCGCCCTTCTGCTCTCTATCACGAAGGCCTACCTGCCTTCCTTCACGCAGAAAGACATGCATGTTGCCTCGTTGACCATTGTGAAGATACGATCAGAACTTACCTGAGAATTTGCAGCGTCGTGTTCGTGGAGAGCAAGCCTGCGATTACTTTGCCGCCAACATCGCTGATGCCGTTGAAGCTGAGACTGTGTGTTGTCAGTGAAAACAACTTAAGATGTCAGTCTTGTAATTTTGATATCTGGCGCAGGAGTGTCGTCACAAGTCCTCTGCAACTATCTCAAGCCGTCAACTTACTCCAAGGACGTGAGTATTGTATTCTCGCTCAGAGCATCGACGAGCGCCAATACCCCATCGTCTCCAATGTTATTGCTCTGCTCGTTCCACTCGCTTCCAAGACTGTTGACGTCGTAACCATGAACGAGCCATGTAAGCCTTCGATTCATCGTTTCCAAGAGTCCCTCTCTTTGCTTGATGATACCTTGACATCGAAAATATGGCACCAGAGCTGAGTGCTCGACCAAGGGATCCTGGCGATGATTGCTCGAGTCCTTTCTTTTGTTACTACGACAGATCAATGCTCAACTTACTTGAGCGAGCAGAGCGTGACATTCACGCTCAATACGTAAGAAAAAGCAACCGCGCCATCGACACCAATGCTGTTGCATTTGAGACTGCATCAATTGAAAGTATGTGGGTGTCAGTCTCTTGCGTGTTATATAACGGCGTCGTTACGACGCTAATATTCAACTGCCTTAACCAGAGTCTCTCCTGTTGGTACTGTACCCAAATCAACTCCGCGACAGGCTTTGACTTACGAAAGCGTGGAAAGCGAGGAGTTCTGGTGCAGGGCTTCGGCCAGAGCAACGCCGCCCTCTCCATGAATCCCATTCTTTTCGAGACTTGAGTGGTAGAGACAAGCACATAAAGTCAGTGTCCTCCTGGCATTGTGCAACAATGCATTTGATTTCGACCACTTTGGTTATCGCTTCCGCAAATGTGTGCGCGCTTTCATCGAACAAAATCCCGCTCAAACGCAAACTTACTTCAACGAAACGAGTGAGGTGTTCGTATCAAGCTCTTCTCCCAGCGCTATGGTTCCTTCGTCGCCGACTTCACGATCGGTAAGACTGTGCATAATTTTGAAAATTATGTCAATAGGTCGGATCGCATGAAGGTCATTCTTCCTTGCGAGAGGGCTTTCAACGTACTCGATCGTTTTAACGCCGTTTCGCATCAGTTCGATCGCCTTCTCGACCGCACGTTGCCCGCTGAGACCTTCCATGAGGCCTTTTTCCTCGACGTCTTCTTTCTCGGGCGACTCCTCCTCGCTCCCGCCACTGGCACGATCTTCGTCGTCGTTGTCCTCTTCTTCATGCCCGCCTTCACCGCGATCGCCGCCGCCGCCGCCATGATTATCGTAATAATTTCCGTCCTCATCTTCCTCATCGTCATCGCTCTCTCTTTTATCTCTCCCTCTGTACGCGTCATCGGCCTTGCTTCCGTTGTACGTCTCGTCCGCTTCTTCGTCCCCGTGAATGTCAAGATGCTCATCGACGATCTCGTTGACGTCTTCGTCATTGGCCGAAAGGTAACCGAGGGACGCGTCATCTTGATTGGCCGCATCATGCGCGTGAGAAGGCGCATGGTCATCACCCTGGGCCCGAGGCGCCCGCTTCATGCGGGCAGTGAGCTTCTTGACGGTATTCATCTTCTCGTCTTGAGTACCCGTGCACACGCTTGTCCTTTCTCCCCCCTCTCTCTCAGTAATCGCTCTCCCTTTTTGCACCGCGCTGCGATCGCTCGTGCCGCCGCGTCGCTCCTCCTTCCCCCCTTCCCCCCGCGCGCTACGCCCCCGCTCCGCTCGCTGCTGCCTCCGCTGCGCACGTGCTCCTGGACGCTCGTGTTCGCTTCGGTCGCCTGTCTCGCTTCGTTTGCGCTCTGCTGCCGGCCGACTACTGCACAATACTACTTCGCCGTGCACCTTCCTTCTCGCCTTGCGTCCCTACTCGCACCTACACTCGCGCAGCACACTCGCGCAGCATGCGATGCCTTGCTACTACGTTACCGCGAGAGGTGCCTTTCCCCCCCTTCTTCATCGCGTGCGCCGCGACGGTCCTGCCGCACGCAGCCGCCTGCGCGCGACTCCCGCGCGCGTGCGACCCTGGTCTCTTCGCAACTCTTCGCGCCTCTTCTGCACGCGCTGCGAGGAGAAGCGGCGAGGGCGGTCCGGCCGTCGCAGTCTTCAAGTCGAGGTGGCCGGCTCATTCAAGCGCAACCGACGCTGCTGTCGCAAAGGAATGACACGCGAGGGCTCAAACGGGATGTGCGTGGCAGAGGCAGCAGAAGGCGCATGCCCAGACCAGGCGGAGATGCAAAGGGCCACGGACGGAAGTCGGTGGCGGGCGACATGCTTGGTGGACCTTGTGCTCCGTTGTTGAAGCACGCAAGCGGTCCACGACGACTTCTGCCTCCGCACCCATGTCAAGATCAAGTAGCTTCTTGGCTCAACTTGGTTCCACCAGCGGAGAGATTGTACAATCACATTTTTAAAATCAGGATAATGTCTCGCACCCGGCGATGGGCAAGACGGGCATTGTTAATGGTTGAGCCTGCAAGATCACCATAAGCGGATTGGATTGGGCAGGTTCAGGTTGATGACGTTCCTTCTATTATTGGAAGACCAGAAGGTTGCGTTTGTGAGTCAGCGCATAGTTTGTGTCTCTTTGTGTTTGCTCAGAATACTGTGAAATACGCAACCAAATGACCTTTGTCTTGTCTGCGGCGCGGTTCGTCTCAGAAAATGCGGATGCGACGTGCGAAAAATGCTCGTCCAAAGTCACATGAGGCATACGAATTCTAACTCTGAGTATGTACACCTGTGGTCGAGCGGCTGCGTGAACGTTGTAACGACTAAGTACACGTGAGAAAAATACCGAGGCAGGCGTCATGCTCGTCAGGTCATCATCAACAACAACGGAAAAAAGGTCGACACAAGCCATAAAGATGACCTTCCTCTTGGCCGTCACGTCCTGAACCGACTGACTTTCGCTTTGCTTGTACAGGGAGTAACACTGAGGTTGGTGGGTTCAAGGCCATAGCTAGGCCCAGCTCATAAGTAGTTGTTCATCGATATTCATCGTTATGGTCATTGAGTCGTCTGCACGCAACGGTGGATCTCTTCAAGCTCATGAAGACCAACTACGATAATCTCGAAGCTGCTCTCGCAGATGCGATTGGCACGCCCGATAATCTTGAGAATGCTCTTCCACCTGCTGCACCCACCAGCGTTCTCGATACCTTAAGGGCCTCTACTTCCACTTCTTCATTTGGATTAATTCCACAATCAGCGACCCCGACTGTCAACGATTCTGCTCGTGATGCGCGGAAAGCTCAAGGTTAGCAACAGCAACAACAGCAAGAGGTCAATGTTGTCGTGCAGGAAGTCCTGCACAGGCTTCCAGGAAATACAGTGCAAACCGTCGGAGCTATCACGTGCGGAATTCGTGGGAGCTCAGCTTAATGTCACAAGAGGATCTCATGCCGCTCATCATGCGCTGTCAAGCTCTACAAGTCCTTCAATCAGGACCCTGACGAGACATAGTAGTTGTCGCTGTGCGCGGCAGGCACAAGATCAAGCGCACCTAGAAGAAAAGTCCCCTAAATGTCTTTGCAGCAATGATGAAAGATAGTGTACACATCTTTCATCGATTTCACAGTCAGGTAGGCCTATTGGTATACAATCTAACGGCCGTGGCCGCGCCGGCGATGCCATTGAGGGGGTTGCGACTACGCCACAGGTAGCGCCGAGGAGGTCCTCTTGCGCGAAAGAAATGTGGAGAGACGCAAAGACGGGCGACGGAGCTCGTGCGTGCTGAGCTGCGACTTGAAGTCAGCGTTGATCGTCGTAGACTGCAACAGCGCACAGAGGAACTCGCGAACGAAGTCGTCGCGAGAAGAGACTGCGTATGAGTGCTGGCAAAGCATGGCCTCTTTGCCAAGGTCGTAGGCAGAAAAAGCAGAGAGAGCGTCGCGACCCTGCGAAGACGCATTGATCTCGAGCGCGACGCTCGCGTCCTTGAGCCCGCATCGCCTGAGGCTCTCGATGTGAACCGACGTGCGGCCTGAAGGCGGCGCCTGTCCTTGATGACATCGTGGAAATGCCGTCTCTGAGAGTGCGGGCCATTTTGCATGCGGTGACTCAGTTTCGATCGAAAGGGGCGGTCCAACCACCACCACTCAACCTGGCTGGCAAGCTGTAGCCAGCAACCAACTGAAACTGACTGGAGAATGCCAGACAGCCAGCGAGTCAAACCGGCTGCGGACCCTATCCGTCAGAATGGCTCTTGGGAGCCGGCAAGAAGGTCGAACGTTTGCATTTGCTTGCATGCAGCATGTCTGCGTTGAAAGGGGAGTCTAGGTAAGCCTGGACGAAACCTCGCAACCTCCAGACTATATTCGCGACAACATAGCCTTCTTAAGTATCCCCATGTTCAGATCCTGCAAATACTTTCTCTGTGCGGTCTGCGCAAGCCCGGTGATCGTCGAGGCAAAATTGAAGCACCGCACTTCCAGATGGCCTTACTGCCACACAAATCTTAAGTTCGAAAACGCTGTTCTTCACTTAGACAAGCTCACCAACTCCGTTCGCCAGCTTCACGCTTTCATCGAGCAAATTTTGTGCATCCTGTTAAAGTTTGACCTATGGCCTACTTAGTGGACATGCCTCGATCTGTGCGACGCGACGCGATAGGCGTTTGCTTCTGGTCTAGACATATGCGGGGACCCTGAGAACCAATGCCCATAAAGTTTCCTCTCTCAGCAGAAGCGATTACTTTTCAGCTTTTCTCTTCGGAACGATCACTTACAGTTCTTGAATTTGTAGTAGAAACGCCCGAGGAACATGGCGCTGCGTAGGGCTCGGCTGGGAAAGAGATAAGATTTGAGAAATGCCCCCACCTGCTATCGTAGCGATGTCGCATTTACTGTTTATTAGGTGATACTTCGTCCATGCAGGCACTGCCTGTGTGTGCCACATGCGCAGACCGAGTCCACTTTCAAGCAAACAAAATCCCCACTGTGAATGACTATCTTCGTTTGTTTTTCTTCCTTTTGGGTTGAAACCAAAAAGAAAACGCGCAAACAGAGCAAACCAAAGCAAATAAATCACAAATTTCTAACGATGCAGGCTACTGCTTCCTAGTACGGTCTTGTGCAAGAGGTCAAGTCCTTGCACACATGAGAGCGACTGACGCAATGCAAAAGCAGTCCATCAGAGCAGAAAGAAGAGAGCCGTGAGACCCATACACATTGCCGCAGCAGGCCAATCACGAGCAGCTTGGGCCCATGCCCCATTCGCGGCATTCACAACCATCGCTCCAGGTCCTGTACTTGAGTTGCTGAGCAAAGCCTGGTTTTGCGTTGCCTTCTCGAATGGGTCGATACGTTGGCTTGGAGCTTCGATTGCAGGCGTCGACTCTTGGTGCTCTCGAGATGGGAGACCTCGTCCTTGCGCAATGTCATCCAGTTTTTCTTCAAGACGAGACTCTACATTACGTAGCTCACGCAATGTCAAGTCCTTGTTCATGTCAATGACGCGCTGCGCAATGGCTTCGCGCTTACCAGGCTCGATCACAGTCACAGAGAGCAGAAAGATGGCACTGTTGAAGAGAATGAGTCCTAGCGTGCCATAGGTAGAGATGCGTCGGCCCTTTTCTGCCCATACCTGCTCCTCGTGATAGTGCTCCCGTATTGAGGCGAGATAACGCGACTGGCGCTGTTCAACTTCTTCTTCGAGATTTGCAAGAGAGCGTTTGGCCCCCTGGGCAGCCAGGTTAACCTCGTGTTCGACTTTGCACATTTCTGTAAACTGCGAGAGCTCCTGGGACGTCCAGTTTGGTTTGCGGTGAAGCAGCGCGTTCATTTCCTGCTGGTGTTTACGCTCGCGCTCCGAGACGGCCTCGAAGGCCTCTTTGGCCTCTCTAAACCGCTTGCGAGCCCCGGACAAGCGCGCGTCCGCCTCCACGACGGCCTGCCGCGCGACCTCGACATGATCGTACTGCGAGACGCGGTTCACCACGCGCAGCGCCGCGTCGATGCGCCGCCACAGCCACGACTCGGCCACCATGGTCAGCCAGCCGCTCGCTGGCTCGCTCGCTTCGGTGTGCGGGCTGGCGGCTTGGCTCTGCGCTTGCGCTCCACGGCGTGCATGTACGCGCCGCCTTTGTCGGATCCGCCCTCCAGTGCGCGCTCGGCGCCCGCTCGCGCGCGCAGACCAGCGAGCGCACACCCCGCGCGGGGAGGGGTCCCCGCGGTGTCCCCGCGCGAGGCTCTGGCGCCATGCTCCTCCTTATCACTCACAGTCAATCAGTGGATACAATCGATCGATCAGCGCTGCGCACAGCAGATTCGGAGGCCGCTGGGGCGGGAGGCTCGTCCTGTGAGGCGCGCCGGATCGCCCTCGTCGTGGCGGGCAGAGGGCCGCGGGACATACTTCATGGGCTGCAGGAAGTTGCGCCTGCGCTGCCACAACACGTGCATGGATGGGGTGGATCTGTCTCCGCCAGCCATCTCACGGCCGTTGCCGTACGCGACGACCCGCGAAGGACGCCACGCTGAAGCGACGGTCCTTCCTTCGTTATACAGTTCTTTTTTTCAATTTGTCTGCCGCGCATAGCCTAGCATGGTCGGCGGGCACCGGCCACGGCGGGTTTTTCGCTTTCACGGCCGGGACGACCTGGCCGGCATCTAGATGGATGCCGGGGGCCACTGGTGCGCGCGAGCGAGCCGTGGGCGCTCGCTCGGCGGCGCACCGCCTTTTTTGGCCTCGACCGTGACTACTTTCCGCAGCCTCGCTTCGCTGTCTGCGGCCAGCTGCGTGACTCTCGGCTCGTGCTTCCGCGGGGAGGTCCGCGGCGGCGGTGACGGAACGCGCTGGGGCGGGACCGTCTCTCCCGCGCTGCTGCCTTCTCGCCGGCGGCTGGGCCGGACGGTCTGGTCTGGCTGGTCTGCGTGCAAGGAGACAGACAGAAAGGAAATAGAGAAAACACGGCGCCCGCGCAAGGACCAGCTTGGTGGGTGAATCAACAATGGCGCGCTTGAATAGCGAGCTACGTTTGCCGCAGTGTGGAGGCCGCCATACTGCAGTGGCGGCGCGGCCATTCTTGAGTGGGAGGTTCCTGCTGTGGCAAGCAAATAGAGACGGAGAGAGACAGAGAGAGACGGAGAGACAGAGAGAGAGAGTGCTGTGCAGAGCAGAGCAGAGCAGCGCAGAGAGCAGCGCAGTGCAGCGCGGCAGACCCGCTTGGACCACGAGAGGCGGCTGACCCGGTGCGCGCAGGAGAGGGAGACAGACAGGCAGGCAGGCGGGCGGGCTGCAGCAGCGCGCGGCGCGTCGAGCTTAGCTGTGCTCTGCGCTCCGCCGCGCCTGCGCCTCTGCGCTGCGCGGCGAGTCTGTCTGCGCCGCGCTTCTCTCCTTCTCTCTCTGTCTCCTTTTGCTGTTCTTTCTTTCTTTCTTTCTTTCTTTCTTTCAAAGTTTCTTTCTCAGACTGAGGCTCCTTTCTCTCGTTCGCGTTCTTTCCCGGCCCCGTTCTCCCGTTCTTCTCTTTCTCTCTTTCTCTCTTCCCTTCCTGCCTTCTCTGCTCTGGCCGATTGCTCTCATCGACTGCCGCCGAGGGAGGACGACCCAAAAGCTGAGCGCCAACGCCGTGCACGCCGCGCAGCAGAGCCCGGCGAGGCCGCCCAGCAGAACCGCAGCCCAGCAGAACCGCAGCCCGCCAGACAGACAGCCCGACAGCCAGCCGCGCAGAACGGCCAGCCGCAGGGAGCCCGCGGCCGCGAAGAAGCGACGCGCGCAGGGCCCAAGACGCGCGGGCGAGGTAGCCTAGTGAGCGCAAGCCAGGCAAAGTCCCAGACAGGAAAAGGGCGCGCGTGCGGCCGAGCGAACGTGCGAGCGTGCGTGCGTGCGTGCGTGCGGGCGGGCGGGCGGGCCACCGTGCCTGCGCATTCGCATCCGTGTCCGTGAGACGGGAGAAGAGAGGGCTGGCGCTGTCGCGTCGTGGTGACTGGCAACTGTCACCACCACCAGCAGCAGCAGCGCCGTACACCGTGAAAAGATAGAGTACGACCTGGGCTCGGCCTCGCTGTAAAAGTAAAACAAGCGGCATGGGCCACGCGCATTCGCACGGCCATCATGGCCACCACGGACGGCTCGGACACCACGGGAGTCATGGAGGCACCGACGGACACCACGGGAAGCATGAACAGCTGCCCGCGTCCCTTTCCAAAAAGTTCTCCCACGCAGAACTCGACATGCTTCGCATGTGCTACAAGGATCTGGCACAACGTTCGCCCGGACGCACAATCGACAAGGACACCTTTCTCAAATTCTTTCCCTTACCAGGTCTGCACGGAGAACGCCTCTTTTACGTGTTCGACCACAAACACACGGGCGCCGTTGACTTTGAGGAGTTTGTTTCGGGCCTCGCGCTCTGTCTGCGTGGAACCTTTGAAGAAAAGGTGCGCGTCATCTTTCGCATCTACGACATCGACAACAACGACACAGTTAGCAAGGCCGAGCTACGCACGATGCTGCACCAGGTGCCACGCGACTCGCTCTACCAACTTAGTGCCAAGGTCGGCAACGAAAACTTGCGCAAGCGTCTCGTTGTGCACAGAACCTCGCCCAGCGGCGACAACATCGCAAACATCGCATCTTGCGCCGCGACCGCGGACAGCGAAGTCGCAGCCAAGCTTGTCAACAAGCTCGTAGAAAGCGCCTTCTCCACCTTTGATCTCAACAAGGACGACTGTCTCAGCTCGGAGCAATTCAGTGAATGGGTGCGCAGTACGCCCGAGGTCCTCGATTTCCTCAGCTCTGTCTTCCCGCTCGAGGAAGTGACGCACATGCACGTGAGCATGCACAAGCATGCCAATGCAGACACCGACGACGGCGCTCTCGAGCTCGTCGAGGAGGCGCCATATCCGCGACGCACATCGAGTCCGTTCGGAGGCCGACGGACACCTTCTCCTGGCCCGGGTCTCCTTCAGGGCGCAGGCGCTTCGCGAGGAGAACCGCGCGGCCCGCGCAGCCGCCGCTCCATCTTTGGTTTGGCTCGCCAGACGCACTCCTCGTCGCCTGCAGTACCTCGTTCCTCGAGCGCGCTCTCCGATGGCGGCCAAGAGTCTGACGCCGAGTGGGAGCAGTCGATGCGCAAAGCCAAGTCCCAAATGGCCGGGCACCCCCACGAGTACTCGGGTGTTCTTTACAAGGCTGGGCGCCGCATGCGCGGTCTACGTGGTCGCATGTTCATCCTCCGCGGTTCGGTCCTGTATTACTATTACATGAATCGCTTCGACCAGCCTGCCGGCCTCATCTTTTTGCAGGGGTGCTATGTAGCGGCGCGCGACACCCACACCCACTCTGCGCCCACGTCTCCGCGCGGAAACCGCAAACACGATGCTGGCTTCGCCTCTGCCGATTCAGCCTTTTCCAACCAGCAACGCAGCCAACACCAGCACGACGGCGATTCGACGCACTCGCACCACGTCGCAGGCGATTTACAGCGTGTGCTGCGATCCAAGTTCTCCGAGGTGAGCATCAAGACGCGACGCACGCTTCCGGCCGATATGGAAATTCACAGTCCGCCCGTCGTGGGCGCCGGCGCGCACATGTTCCCCTTTGAGATCATCACGAGCCAAGGTGGCGAGCGGGACTCGCGCGTCTTTTACGCAAAGACTGCCGCCGAGCGCGATGCCTGGGTCGAGGCCATTCAAAAGGCAAGTAATGTGGTGCCCTTTAGCGCTCGCTACACCCAGCTCGAAAAGATTGGCCGCGGAAAATTCGCCATTGTCTACAAGTGCGAGCGCATCGGTGTCAACGACAACAAACCAGAAAATGAAAAGGAGTACCGCGCCGTCAAGGTGATCGACAAGGCCGCGCTCAACGAAAAGGAACGAGAGCTCCTCCGCACGGAGATTGCCGTTCTCAAGCTCGTCAACCACCCGAATATTATCCAGCTCTACGACACCTTTGAGTCCTTGAACCACATTTACCTCGTGCTCGAGTTCGTGCGGGGTGGCGAGCTCTTCGACCGCATCGTGGGTCGTGCGCGCCTCAAGGAGCACGAGGTGTACCCAATTTTGTACCAGCTTGCCGAGGCTGTGCGCTACTTGCACATGCTCGGCGTCGCGCATCGCGACATTAAACCGGAGAACATTCTTTGTTCTGGAAGCAAAGACGATCCCATCACATCGGCCACCCTCAAGATTTGCGACTTTGGACTCAGCAAGCTCATCTCGCCGCTCGGCGTCATGAAGCTTGCCTGTGGAACGCTCTCGTACGTTGCACCAGAGGTCCTCACGGCGCAGGGCTACGGCAAGGCCGCTGATATTTGGAACATCGGCGTCATCATTTACCTCGTACGCCGGGGTCGACTTCCCTTTGACGGCGAGAGCAAGGATGACATTATTTACAACACCATCCACACTGAGCTCGATTTTGCGCACGATCCCGTTTTCTCAAAGTGCTCTGCGGATCACGTCGATCTCATCAAGGGGCTTTTGCGCAAGAACCCGGACCACCGCCTCACCGCCGAGCAAGTTTTGCAGCATCCCTGGATGAAACGCATGGCTCATGTCTGGGAGGAAGAAAAGAAGAAGCTTGAGCCCATTGTCGGGCCCGATGGTTTCCCTCCCGTGCCCATCGAGTCGAGCGCTCTGGCATCTGGCGATTCGTCTGTGCAGCTGGAGACTTCGGAGCAGCCTTCGAGGTTGTCTGCGCCAATCCCGACAAAACCAGACTCGACCAGCAGTGATGACACATGTTCAACGCCCTTGAGAGCAGAAGCACGGCCGTTTGTTCCACCCACTGTACGTGAGGAACCTAGTATCGATAGCAAGGCCGCATCTCCTTCTGAGGATGGCGAAACGAGCGACGAGCGAAAGTGCAGTAGTGCTTTGTCAGTACCATAAATGTCACGGTCATTCTCAAAGATGACCGTGGCGCAGCGATTGAAAGTCTATGCCTTGCCATAACGCTGCTGCTCTTCTCCTCGCGTGGCAACATCTCACATCCCTACTTTTCGTTGTTGTGGTTTGACAAAACTCCTTTTTGTTTGAATAATGGACTCCATTTATATATTTGCCTTCGCGTCGCCTGACAGAGTGCACGCGTCATCGAAGCCGACTTTATCTTATCAAAATGTTATGCAATATTTACTTACTTTATTGGCGGGTCCACGATGAATTTCAATGTGTCTTTTCCTTTCCTTTTGCAAACTCTTTGCAATCTTTGGAATGCATGCCATTCAAATCGCGATCTTCAATCGCATTGGACAACCTTGTTGACGATAGATACTCTTTTCAGCAGCAACTCGATGAAGCCTAGTTCTTCGGATGCCCAGACTCGTAAAACGCTTAGTTTTTCAGTTCTTCGGATGCCCAGACTCGTAAAACGCTTAGTTTTTCAGTTTGGCAACCTTGTCGACGATACGTTTAAAGTTACTCTTGTCAGCATCAGTAAAGTTGCTCGCGAATTTCCCATGAACCGCCGCAAGACATTCTGTCAGTTTGTCTTCAAACATGCTTGCAAGCTGTCCTTTGTCTTCCTGCTCGAGGAAATAATCCACAATCACCTCGAGGGACTCAAGCGTCTCGTGGCACTTTGACTGAAGCATGTTGGCTTGGGTAATGTAAAGCAGTGAGGTCGCTTGCAGAATTGGATCCTCCGATTTGGCCACGATGCCGAGAAAAACTTCGATTGCGGCCTCGAATTGCTTGTCGTGCATGAGCGCCGAGCCCAAGGCGTGCAAAAGCATCTCAAGGGATCCTTGCGCTGGATGCGGGTACTTTATCATCATTTGATGCGCCTGCGTCAACAGCGTGAGCGATTTGTCCACATTGCCTCGTCCGAGCTCGAGCGTTCCGAGCGATGTCAGCATGTAGGCGACGCTAGGGTACTTTTGAAATTCCTTGTCGCCGAGCGCGCGATGAAAACTCTGCAGTGCCGCCTTGTACGAATCGGTGGCAGCCTCTTTATCTCCGCTTGCCGTCTGCACGTGACCAAGAAGCTCCTCGCACCGTGCAATGTAGAACTGGACATTCGAAAGACTCTGGTCGAGTTTGCTCAGTTGGCTTCGCGCCCTTTCCGCCATGAGAGTGGCTGCGTCAAAGCGCTCCTTTTGAAAGTGGGCTCTGCCGGATGCGTATTGCGCCATCACCAACTCAAATTTGAAGTCAACGAAGTCGTCTTGCTCAAGAAGATTGATAATTTCCTGC
The DNA here is from genome assembly GCA_003116975.1 of Aurantiochytrium sp. KH105. NCBI lineage: Eukaryota > Bigyra > Thraustochytrida > Thraustochytriidae > Aurantiochytrium > Aurantiochytrium sp. KH105. The sequence continues at coordinate 138,613 of BGKB01000009.1, forward strand.
TGAATGTCGATGACTCCCTCCAGGTCCTGTTTGGCTTCCAAAGTATCAGACAGGAGTTTCTTCACGTTTACCACGGGCATGCTCTTCTCGCCATAACACGTGACGAATGCCCGCGTTGCTTCGCGGAAAAAGGCATCGGCACGATTGTAGTCTTGAATGCCGTGAAAACCAAGCGCCACGCTTTCCAGGGTGAAGGCCCACACGGGGTTGTCGACTTGCATTGCATCGTTGCTCGCGCAAATCTCACTTGCCGCGGTAAAGGCGCCCATGGCCTCGGTCGTCTTGCCGCGTTCCAGGTACAAACGACCTAGATGGGCGTGGACCGCGGCAAGCTCTGTGCATGCATTTTTCTCGCCTTGAGATTCTTTCTTGATGCATTCTTCAAGGCACGAGGCTGCCTCCTCGAGCTTGTTCTCACTTTTGAGGCTCGTGAAGTCGGCGAGGCTGTGCTCGATGCGAGCAATTCGCTCGTCGGACGCCGTCGACGCGAAATGCCGCGCTCGCGGTACGAGTCTGCATTCCTGGCGAGGCAGGGTCCACAAGGTGCGCGCAGGCGCCGCTACCAGCTTGTGCGCGAGTCTCTGCTGCAGTCGCGGAGGTTGTCGTCGCACAGCCGCCGCCGCCGTCGCCGCCAGAAGCCGCTGCATCTTTCGAGAGGGCAAGCAAGTCCCGCGTTGCTTCTTTATGCCTATCTCCTCTGCTCGATTCTGCTTTCCTCTTCTCAAGCCCGGGCGGGCTCCGCGTCGCCTCGGGCTTCGTCTCGCGCGTCTGCTGCTGGGCCCCGCGCGAGATCTTCGTTCAAGTTTGCGATCTGATTCCCAGAGCCCTTCCTTCTGGAGCAGCAGAATCCAATTTGTGCGGCCTCGCTCGCGGGAGTGCGAGAGACCGCCGCGCTCGCAGCGAGCGCGGACGAGGCCGGCGCCCCGCGCCAGCCGTCCCATCGCTCGCACCTCGCATTCGCTCGCTCTCGACGCAGCGGAGTGGCGGGTCGCGCTCGACCCGGGGCGCTAGCGCTCTCTGCGAGGAAAGGCGCGCGACCCGGCGACTTTCCGCGACGCGGCGTCATCCGTCGCGACGGAGGCCTCGGCAAGGGCGCTGCAGACCTTTTCTCGTCTCGTCTTATTGCGGCTCGACTTGACTCGGCTCGTCTTGGCTCAACGAGAGCGCGAGAAGCCGAGAGCTCCTGGAGATGATGACGGTCTTCGCGCTCGCGCGGGCGGTCATCGCAGCGACGATCGTATTGCTAGCAACGTCCTCGCTCGCTGTAGTTGCGGAAACGGAAAGTGCAGGCCGCGGCTCGACGCTGCTCAATTGGCTGCTCGAGGACGCGGAGATTGGCCTTCCTGCCTTGAACTTTGCGATTCCTCTGCTTGTGGGCCAGCAGAAGATCAACTGCACCATTAAACTTTCCTGCGCAGGAATCCATCTGGGGCCAATGAAAATGAATGTTGACGACGGGGAAAGCGCGTACGAGGTCGACTTTGAAATCCAGGACCTCTCGCACACTTGCAGCGGAGATCTGTGGATTGAGCCCCCACCCTTGGCGCATTTACCGGGAAATGATCAGCTCGTTGGTAAGCGCCATCGTCTTGGCATTCAGATTTTCACGCCCACAAGCCAAATGACCGTACGTTGGAGATTTGACTGGAAGGGGGCGAAGCGCCACCCTGAGCAACGGACCGGTCGATTGCCATCCAGCATTAGCGTCAAGAGCTGCAAAGCACGCGTGCATTACACGGACGAGTCGTTTCGCCTCATCAACGACGATTTGCACGTCATTACGGCGCTCGACCAAGAAGTTCTCAATGCGCTTGCTCCATGGTTCGGACCTTTGGTCATGGACCCATTGCTCTGCCTTGGCATACGCTCCGCCACTGTGACGACAAGTTTTTGGACTAATATCCTCCGCCTCAACACGGATTGGTTCATTCGTGAAGAGCTCCCGCATCGTCCAGATTCCATTGGCAAGCTGGAGGAGACGGTCACGCCGCGACTCGCGCAGTATGGCCCGCAAGATACGGTGCTTCCTTCCAACAACGCTGCAACCCATTATGCGGCCGCGCTTTCCCGCGACCTCTTGGCCGCGGAGACGCTGTCGGGCCAGCTTCTCATCAATGAAGCAATTCGCAAGTCCATGTTAGAAGGTGGGCCGGGATCTCGCATGATTCTGGCTCGAAACGCCTCGCTTCTCGTGAGCTCGGGCACTCTTTTCGACGTAGACTTGTCCCTCTTTTTGCAAGATCTCTGGATTCAAGGTCTCGATTCCTTTCGTCGACTGACGCTTCTCGAGCCTGTCGGCAACTATTCACTGCGAAATAAGGTCAAGCTCGCGGACAGTCTCATTGTAAATGCCACCTTTCATGTGCGCGAGTCGTATTCTGGGTCTTCGGAGCACGTCGAACTGGATGAGACGTTCTCAGTGGAGCTATCCGTGGACCCAATGGATGTTGAGATTGTCCTTCTTGCGGCCCTTGATCGAATGGCGCTCGAGAATCTCACCATCGGAAGTCTTGCGGACGCCCCTCTTTCATGCGTACTTGGAGCCTTTGCCAACCTTAGCCTGGCCGAGCTACGCATCAAAGATGACTTCGCATTGCCTTCGCTCCGGATCAAGGGCGCAGACGATCTTTTTGGAGTTTCAGACGCTGCGATCCAGGTTGGACGTCAGCTCATTGCCTCGCCTTTATGGGCGCTCGTGCAGTCGCACGGTGATGCTGTGGCTCAAACCTTGAGTCGCTACGCTTTCGAACCAAGACTTTCAAACCTCGAGTGCCCTCGCCGCGTATGGCCTCCACAGCCGCACCGGCCGCGCCTTTTTTCATGGAACACTTCGACTGCAGTCGAGACCATGAGCTGGTTTGTAGAAGATTTTATTGGGGTGACTGGGGCGCTCAATATTGGCCAAGTCGCTCGCTGGACGCTTGGATATGTCTTTGGCAACGCTTGGGATGCTGAGACTGACATTCTTGACCTAGCCGATGTCTCGTTGCTTCTCGGCCCCTTTGATTTGCGGGGCTTCTTTCCATCATTGCCGCCACCTGCGCTCGCAGAGGTCAAGGTGGAAAAAATCAGGCTCCAGGGCCTTTCGCACATTGCTGCAATTATGCTGCATCCAGATCCTACTGCTCTGACAGATGTCTCTGTCGGTTGCATGGCGCGTGACCTCGAAGCGCAAGTTCAGCTTTCGTGGCGCATTTCAGGTGTGGCCGCATCGGGGAAAACCATTGCGGATCAGATTGTCGTTACGATGGGTGCTGACACGGCAGGAGCGCTCGCGACAAGTCGGCTTCTTGTTGACGTCATCTCGTTGGAGGCCTTTCAGCTGAGTCGCCTTCTGTCCACCTGCGTCGCTTTGATTTTTCCTGAACCTGTGGGTTTGACGCGTGATCACCGAGAAAAGTTTACAACCTTGCCAGCGCCCTTGGGCATTGACAGCCTCGGTCTTTCGTTCGAGAATGTTAGCTTGACAGCTCGCTGCATTAACTGCTCCTCACCGTACCTTGAAGAGGCTCTTGCGTTTACGTCCAGGAATACGTCTCAGATCCTTCTCAACAAATTCCTCGTGCAAGCTCTTCCAGCGCTTGCGGGAATTCTCACCAACGCAACAAAGTTTGATTTGATGCGCGGAGCCAATGTAAATTATGCGACGAACAATCTCCTATCCTCTCTACAAGAAAAGTGTTTCTCGGGACCATCTTTCAACGAAAAAGGCTGGCACCCGCACACGTATGTCAAGCCGTGGTGGTTGCCTCCTATCAAGGCTATGATGATCGCTATGACACTTTTAATGCTCGTCGGCTTCGCATTTGCGGTGTTTGTGGCGCGTCGAAAGTCTTCGGTGTTGCGTGATCATCAAAGCGTGCGCATTGCCACAACCCTTTTACGCACGGACTTCCTCAACACGGGTGGATCCTCGGCAACCCATGGTGGTGGTCGCGGTGCTGACGGCACACCGATGTCTTTCGGAAACGAAGGCGCCTTCAAAGCGAGACAAGGAGCAACCGAGGAGGAGAGTCTCGAGAGGGAGTCTGACGCTGGCTGTGAGGCTGTTGACCAAGATGAGGACGAAGATGCTCTCGCTCTGGAGCGCAGCACGCATCGCGACAGTTCTGCACTGAGGCACGACAATAAACAGCATGAGCGTTTGGTGACGCCGAGGTTCTCGAGTGATTTGCTCGACCGTGAGTCAAACGTCGTCGACTCGAGAACAGCGACAATGGGGAGCTCGCAACGAGGAAGGGGAGGGAGTGGCGGTGGGGAAGGTCTGGGGGAAACGCCCAAAAGCCTCGATCACAGAGAACTTGTGCAAGACTTTCGACGGCAAGTCTCGCAATGCGAATCGTCGCGCAACTCGTTGCTGCAGTCTCCTCGTGAGGTTGTGTCCGAGTCAGACAGACTCTACCTATTAGGCCATGACAGACCGATGATTTCGCACCCTTCGATTGGCCGTTTCACCGGCGTCGTCATTGCCGCTTTGCTGGGCGCAAATTTTGCGCTCTTTGTTTCCGGCAACTTTTTCACCTTGGGTCGAGTGACGATCTTTGCGAATTTTGCCGGGGACTCTTTCCGTGAGATCCCCATGATCACGCTGACGCTGGACTATTGCATCGACCTTTTGGCAGAAGGTCATGCATTTTTATTCTTTTTATTTATCGGGTTCTGCTCCGGGGTGCTTCCATGGCTGCGCGTGGCAATGCTCGCATATGCTTGGGTTGCGCCTGCAAATGTGCTCACCGTAGAGCACCGGGGCTACCTTTTGCGAACGATGGAGTCCATGGGAAAATGGATTATGGCCATCATTTACGTATTTATGATCATGACGGCTTCGATGCGCACGAGCATTGTGGCGCCAGCCAAGTACATGCCGTTTCTCGACGAAAATCTTGCCGTGGCGTACTTTGAATGCGTTCCAATGTGGGGTTTCATTTCGTTTCTTCTCTCTGCAGCGCTCTCGACCTTCATGAATCACCTCATTCTCTTTTATCATGATCGTATCGTCATGCACAATTTGCGTGCAATTCAAGTGAAGCAGTCGCAGCGCCTCGAGGCCACGGGACTAAGCGCGACGCTTTCTGCGCTTGATCCACGCAGTCGCAATTCGCTGCACGCTGTTCCAGATTATCCGATGGATGAAGCGCTCGAAGAAGCTGCCCTCGAGCGTTTTCTCCTTCGTGACGGCACAATGGAAAGCGGAGACAATTTGCTCGTGCCGGGTGCACATTATGATGATGTTGTCCAGGAGCACGAGGACATGACACGTGTTGATGGCGAGCTAGTCCCGACGCGAGACGCGATGGTGGACTTTAGTCTGAATACCTCTGCGGACCCCGACCCTGCCATTGCTTGGATGAATCAGCTGGTGCGCGCCCTCGTGGGTCTAGCGGTGCTTATGTGGCCGATAGCCTTTGTGCTTAGCTTTTCGCAGCCCGTGTATGAGTTCGAGTTTATGGGACTTGCTGGCATTGGTGCGGATCTCTTTGGCGTTGACGAGGACTCGGGTAAAATCCGTCGGATGTCCTTGACCTCGCTCATGATGGCATTGCCGCACGCAGATCCTGCCGGCGAGGCCAACCTGTTTGCCGAGCTTTTGCTCCTGGCGGTCTATGTGCTCTTGATTGTCATTGCCCCAGCGCTCGGCATTCTCGTAGCCTTGGTGCTTTGGTTTGTCCCCGTTTCGAGCATCCGCAAGCACCAACTTCTCATGATGTTCCGGATCTCCAATGCCTGGAACTCGACAAATGTGATTTGCGCCACGCTTCTCGTCATGTCTTTGGAAGTGTTCAAATTCTTTGACGTGGTTGCGTCTGGCCTCACATTCTGTCCGCAGATTTTAGGTCGTGCCTTGTATGAAGTGGGCGTTCCGCTCGAGGAGAGCGTTTGTTTTGGCGTCACCTCACGCATCGATCATGGCTGGTATATTTTGCTCGGTTTTGTGGCGTATAGTTTTTTTCTCACCCGCGCGGTCTTTTACTATGTTGCTGACGACATGAACCATGATTTTGATCGCTGTACGGTCTTTCTCATGTAGTGAAGTGGGCATCTTCCACCAGATGTCGAGAAACCAAGGAAGCAAGGAAGATAACTTTCGCCAGGCCTTGCAAAGAATCTCTCTCTCTCCCTCTCCCTCAAAAAACTATATATATATATATTTCTCTTCTCAATTNCTTACCCGCGCGGTCTTTTACTATGTTGCTGACGACATGAACCATGATTTTGATCGCTGTACGGTCTTTCTCATGTAGTGAAGTGGGCATCTTCCACCAGATGTCGAGAAACCAAGGAAGCAAGGAAGATAACTTTCGCCAGGCCTTGCAAAGAATCTCTCTCTCTCCCTCTCCCTCAAAAAACTATATATATATATATTTCTCTTCTCAATTCAATGGTACAGCAAAAGAGCGAGAGCGAAATTTCTCATTTCTACTTGCGGTCTTTTCGTCTTCTCAATTGTCCAAGTCGTCGTCAGACTCGTCCTTGGTAGCGACCTCGAGACCGTATGCCGGAGCAATGTTGTTGTCAAGATCTTCTCGCATCGCTGTCAGCTCGTCATTGCCAAGGCCTGCTGCGCCCTTGGCAAACTCAAGTTGCAGCGCAAGTCCCGGCGTTCGAATTGAAGCCTGAGCTGCAGCAACGTTGGTTGCGAGTCGCGTCGACGAGGCAAGGCTCACAAGTGATGGCATGGTCACTGGAGGCGCGGATCGGCCCACAGCAATTTCGCCTGCAGATCCGAGGACTTGATTCCTAAAAATGTCGGGATGTGCAAGCGTGATGGGATATGGAGTTGCTGCAGCGCAAAAGAGAGGCATAGGCGTGAGCGTGAAGCGCGTCCTGCCAAGATAGGCGCCGAGCGAGTCGGTAAGATTACGGCGGTGCACAGCGTCATGGCGCGAAGGAGTGTTGCCTCGGAGCACCACGCTTGCGCCATGAACCTTGTGAGTCTGCTGTTTAGGATGCGCAGCATCGAGGACGGAAGAGAGATCGACGCCGAAAGGGTTCTTGGCTTCGTGAAGGGCGCCTGCATTTGTGAGAAGCTCCTTGAGCTCATCGGGCGAAATGTTCGGATGGGGAAAGGGCAGTGCCATTTGCAAACCGGCAATGCGCGAATCTTCGCTGGGACCAACGCGAGCGCACATTTCTGCCAAGGTAGCCGCCCCATTCGGCCCGTTCGGAGTCTCAACGAGCCGATATGGTGTGGACGCCACATCGAGCGCAGCACCCACGAGCGCTGATGTGTGAAACAGCGAGTCTGCATGGAAGCGGTCCTTGGCCAGGTATGGAAGTGCCAGCCGTGCGGCATCCGCTTTCAAGTTGTAGAGAGGGACGGGTGTGTAGAGATGACAGAGACGCGAAAAGGTGGCAAGTGCCACGGCCTCGTTCATGGCGCGCTTGCGCATGGCCGAGGCGTACTTTTCGTGCGAGGGAGAAGGATGTGGGTTCGGTCCGACAATGCCAAGACACCAAATGGCCGCACTGCGTGCTTCCTCTCTAATTTCTTGCAAAACCGTTTGACCAATGGAGCCAAAGCCGGTGTTAATATCTACCAAGGCGTGCACGCCCTGAAGACGGTCGCACTCTTCGAGGTAGAAACGCACAGACTCGATGATATCATCGAGTTGATCACCCTGCAAGGCGGTGTCGTGGCCAGAGGTGAAGGCCTCAAAATCAGCATCGCCCTGACGGTGCAAGAGCTGGATGCTCTTTTCATGAACTTGCGCTTTGAGAAAGTCTCCCCACGAGGTCACGTCGCTGTCGCGGATTCGCTTTGACTCGTATAGGTCCTGTTCTGCGTCCTCGTCGGCACCGTCATGACCGACCTTGGCTGAAGACGGAGCCGATGGTGGCGGCACAGCACCAAGTGCGACGCCTTCCACGGCAGAAGCGCCTTGCTCGAGCCAGTCGAGAAACGCATTCTGGCGTGTTGGTGCCTCGCGACTCACTTGGACGGGGCCATCCCAGACGTCTGCAGATTGTTGTGCCAAGGACTCGTCGCTGAGCTCGAAGATGTCTTTTGCAGCGCTGCTTGTGAGCGCGCTGAGAGGTTTGAGTGCTCCGACGCGGCGTCGAAAGTCGATGGCCACGAGACGTGGCGTGGCCGCGTGTTCGCTGACTCTAAAGAGACGCTCAGGCCTCATTTCGCGCGAGACTTGTGCTGCAGCGCGGCCGCCTCCCGCTGCGTCCTCGACGGACTCGACCCACCCGGCGGCCCCGTCCTGTGTCGTGCCATCCTCGGCGCGGTCCACTTCGAGAAGCTCGTCTTGCGCGTTCCAGAAGTGGGCTCCGACATAGTTGCTCGCGCGGCCCAGCTGCAGGGTCAGCAGCTCGCCGCCGCCGCCCCCGCTCGACCAACCCAAGCCCGCCATGCTTGCTTGCTTGCTTCAATGACTTGCTTGGCGAAGATCTTCAAGCTTTGGATTCTTTGGGCCAAGAGATGGCCGGCCACCATCCAACCAACCAACCTTCTCCTTCTGATGAACTAGCACGTTGCACATTGGCAGGCAGCATGAGCTGCCAATCAAGTTCAAGAAAAGGTAGCGGTGCTACTACAAGCAAGCCTCAGCGAGGGCGATCTCGTCGAGGTCGCCAAACACCATGATGAAGGTCGTGGACGCGCACCTCCAATACCAAAGTGGTCTCCAAATCTGCAACGACTTCCCAACACGGCCCCCCTTGCGCCTTGTCGGGCTGATTGATTCTCTGCAAGCGTCGTGTGCACGCCGGGGTCTTCCAGCCGTCCCCATAACCACTGCAAACCATCCTCGATCGACCGCCCTTACATGCCAACCAATGGTCGAAGTTGAAGTCACGGGCTTCATGCTTGATTGACAGTGGTTGACTGCCAGTGCCGTGATCAACACTGTCAGTTAGTTGCGAAGAAGCAAGCAAGTGCAAAGAAGGAGGCGCAAGCGCAAACAAGAAGCAAAGGCAAAAGGACGAAGAAAGGAGAAGAAATTGTGCACGTGCCGCGTGCCGCTGGCAGCAAAGAGCAAACAGCGGAGCGAGGCTCGCGGCGGCAGACCGGCCTGCGCGCGAGGGCGGACGGCCACGCGCCCGCGCGGGACGCGCTCCCCTCGCCCCGCGCGCCTCCACTCCACTCCACTCCGCCCGCGTGCGTGCGTGCGTGCGTGCTTGCGTGCGTGCGCGAGGCTCGGGAGAGGGCACGCGCAAATCGAGCGTGCGGCCCAGGCAAGACCGGGCCAGGACTTCGAGTTTACGAGGCGCACGCGACACAGCGACGCGCGCGGAGACAATGACGGCGGCCGTGGCGGACGCCGCGGCGTGGGTGGAAGCGTGCTCCGGGACACGGCTGGAGGGGGACTTCACGGAGGCGCTGCGCGACGGCACGATCCTCTGCGACGTGGTCAACAAGTGCTGGCCCGACTCCGTGCGCAAAGTGTACCGCGGAACGGTTGCCTTCCGCCAGATGGAGAACGTGACGATGTTTATCAAGGCTGCACGGAAGCTCGGCGTCCCTAGCCGCCATCTGTTTGAGACGGTCGACCTCTTCGAACTTCAAGATGCAAAGAGCGTCGCGGACACCGTTCTCTACCTGCGGGAACTCGCCATTGAAGATGGAGTCTACACGGAAGAAGAGGCTTGTGCAAAACGCAACAGGATTCACAAGAGCGGCAATGCAGGTGTACAGCGCGGCGCCCCGCCCCCCCTCCCTCCTCCCCGCGTAGAGCCCAACCGGGGTTTCTCCATTCTGAACATGGGTGGCTATGGCATGGAGGGCTTTACGCATCTCAGTATCATTGGCCGGTCGAAACCCAAGTATCGCAGAAGCTCCCGGATTAACTTTAGGCGCATGGTCAGCCGGCCTTATCCCATTTATGAGTCTCAAGCGGCCTCTTCTTCTTCTTCTTCTTCGTCGTCGTCTACATTTGCAGCAGCAGCAGCAGCAGCATCATCTGCGCCGAAGATGCCTTCCATTGCCGAGAAGGAGGACAATCTTGACCAGCACGAGGTTATCCATGCGCATGATGAAGTTGAGGACGATGAGGAGCTTGCTTTTTCGCATGAAGATGACAACATGGACATGGTGGAGGAGGAAGAAGAGGAGGTGGAGCAGGGATCAACACACGACCATGTTGAGCAGCAGGAGGAAGAGGAAGAAGCTGTCGCTGCAACACTGTCCATGGCCAAGTCTTTTGGACGCAGAGTATCTGGTGTCACGGCTGCTGCCGCAAAGCGCTTCAGCTTTGCTCGAAGCATTTCTCGGGACGCTGAAAATTCTGACAGAGGTATCATCGACGATAAGACGGATATCCTCGGCAACAACATCTTTCAAGATGAAATCGTTCAAGCATACCATTCTGATGCGGAAGGTGAGGACCGCCATGAGGACGATCTCGAGGACGAGAGAGACCTTTATGGAAGCCAGGATTGGGGAAGTGACGATGAAGACGAAGATGAGAAGGACAGCGCTGAGGAGGAGGAGGACGACGACGACGAGGAAACGCAACGTGAACTTCGTGAGGAGATTATGGGCCTTGACGATGCCGAGGATGCCGACGCTGATGCGGACGCAGCGTTCTGGCAAGATGAAAAAGAAGATGCTGATGCAGATGCAGAAAGCGAAGCTGATAATGAAGACGCTGATGAAAACGAAACAGACGCTCGCGTCGCGGAAGATGAGGATGTCGAGCGCGAATATAATGATGAAGAAGAGGAGGATGAAGAAGGAGGTTCCAACGAGGACGACTCCATGGCCGATGACGCCGATAGCCGCGTCGTCGATGACAATAACGATGAAGTCGACGGCATCGAGTCAAAGTCGATTCGACCCGAAGTGATTCCTTTTACCTCTGCAAGAAGTTCCCATGATCGGTCGCGAACTCAAAGCCAGGCTTCCGATGCCGACTTGCCTGATTTGGCTGTTTACACCGAATCCGGCCTACCTCTTCGTCGCGTGCACAAAAAGCTCGAGTCCATGTACGAGGAAGATACTCGGCGGGAACGGCGAGAGACACACGACGAGGAAATGGTCTTGGCCGAAAAAGAGCAGGAAAAGGAAGAGAGAGCAAAACGCGAGCGTGCGCGGTCCAAGTACAATGGCTCCTCACCAACTTCACGGGTCCTTTCTCGGAGTTCTATGACCAAATTCCTCAGCCAAAGATTCCCACGTGGGCAGAATGGGTCCTCGAAATAAATGAATACATGAATGAATGATATGATATGATAGATTCTTTTGCGCGCATGGAAACAGGGAAGGCAAGATTCCCTCAAAAATTGGACGAACGTGAAACTGTCTCAGCTCGACGTGATGAGCTTGCGAGCGACTTCCGCGATTTCCTCCTTGGTCGTCAAGAGCAGTGCCGTGGACAGCGTGGACTTGCCAATCTGTTCCCGCAATCCCTTGTAGAGTCCGAACACCCCCTCGTGGTCAAGAATCTCAGAAAAGGCATGACCAACACTTATTTGATCCTTGCCAGACTTGCCTCGATTCGCGGCCTGCATGAAAATTTTCGCCCGAATGAGCGGGTAAATGATCGTCAACGTGAAGGCTTTGGTAACCATACCAAGCAAGAACAGTTGACGAGCTGTAAGAGCCTCTTGGTTCCACCGACGCTGAAGGAACTCCTTGGCACGATCAAAGAGAGTAAACTGCAGCGCAGGATTCAAAGAAAGAAGCATCGAGGCTCGGTAGCCCTTCCACAGACTCGACAGCCCGCCTTCATTCACGGCAGATTGCAAGTGCTTCAGGGCGCTCGTCTTGGTCTCGCTGTGGTCTGTCATGATGCGTGTTGTGACCGTGTCGATGGGATGCGCCACGAGCTGCGTAATGCATGCCGATACAAAGCCGCTCGCAATAGCTTCCAAGGTGGAAAGCTGTCTGCCGAGCAACTTTTGCAGGCGTCGCGATACATTGAAAGAAACGAAAAAGTACAGCGCGTCCGTGACGACCGACCTGAGCAGGACAGGTTGCACGCCTCGAAAGAGACCCATCACGCCCTCCGCTTCCACGAGGTGCCGCACAACGTCGACAGCGTTTCCATAAGCCACGGGCTGGCCGCGTTCGCCAGTCTCTGCTGCACGGTCCCCAGTGTCATCGTCGCGACGCACCACCTGGGCCTGCAGTCTTTTACTTTGACAAGTTCCAGCGGGTAAAAGGTCAACGTCGAGGCCGCTGCACCGAGTCCCGCGCCCGCCATCTGCACGAGCGCCTCCTCCTCCATCTTCTTGTCTCGCAAGTTCCTCGCTCTGTGTGATGGACCACCTCGGGCAAGCGTTGCTGGTTTGAGTTTCGTGTTTTCCGTTCATCTATCTCTCTCTCACTGTAGTGCCAGCGCTGATGCAAGTGGAGCAAAGCAGGCAAAGACAACTCAAAATCACTGAACGCAGAATTCATGCGATGCGGCCGGGTCATGGATTTAGCCGACCAAGCAGACAACTAGTAGCCTAATGGCCGCAGTACTAAAAGTGGAGCTTGATCATCTCGTGCGCAATCAAGGCGTGTGTGTGCAGGCAAGTTCCAACGCTCTCTATGCCCCCCTGCCTCTCGATAGCAAAGCAAGTTTCTGCGTATGTGGTAGGCTAGAGTAGGACTCTGCGAGAGAGCGAACACCAGCGAGCTGCGTCTGCGACTGTATCACATCGTCTTCTTGAGTTGGACGTCGCTCTGAAAGTTTCTCTTCAGGCTTTTCTTCATCGGCGGTGGACTGATGTTGCGAAGAAAGGGAAAGAACGAAATCGGGTGGGTCGAGTGGAGTAAAGTGAGAAGTGCGATGTTGCACGCTGTCTCTCGATGAGACTCCGTGAGCGAGGACCTTCATCATTTCGACACATTGAAAGGAGAATATCTGATCGATACAAGCATTCGATCAAGAGCGACAGAAAAGTAGAAGATGTCGAGGAAAATCGTGAAACGGAGGCAGACCAAAATCAAAGAATAGCAAGAAACTCGACATTGACAACATGGGTCTGGGAGTGAGAAGACGTCAAATTTACAAAATGTATGTATCTCAAAGTAGCCATTCTAGTTTGGCTCAAGGCTCAGAGCTTCGTTTGGGCGCCGCGCACGCGATGAAGAAGGTCTTCTCCAGTGAAGTGAGGTGATCCGTTGCCTTCGGCGGCCTTGACGAGGGCAATGAGTTCAGAGTTAACCTTGGGCTCATCGATTCCGTGAGCTTTGGCAACGCGGGTAATCTCGCCGTTGAGAAGGTCGATCTCGGTAAGACGACCACGCTCGAGGTCTTGCAGCATGCTTGTCTTTGCCGTGGGATTGATCTTGAGAATGTAAGGAAAAACAAACTTGAAGACGAGTTGCGGCAAGGCGAAAATGACAGGCAGCAGACGAATGTAGCCGCCCTTGGATGGGCTCTGCACAGAAATTCCAGCCTTGTCAAAGACCGCGAGCGCTTCGTTCATGCTGAGGACAGCGACCTTGCGGAATTCAGGATTCATGAGTGTCTCAAGAGTCGGCACACCTGCAAGAGCGTTGATGGCGTTGCTCATGTTCAGGAGAAGCTTGCCGTACTGACGCGGAGTGATATCTTCCTCAACCTCGACTTCAACGCCGCCTCGCGCGCACATGCGAGCAAAAAGTGCGGCATGGGGACCATCCTGCAAGAAGGTTTCACCTGTAGAAGTCTGCGTAAATGTGGCGTCGTTCCAAATAATGTTGAAGACGAGCATACCTGCGAGCACCGAGACGCCGTCGAGAGGGATGTTGTCACGAAGGGTTTGCGCATTGCAGACTCCGTTTTGAAGGGAGACCAGGGTCCTGGGCTTGGGGTTTTCGCGGAGGATAACGGCGAGTTCCCGGGCAACGGGCTCGGTCTGACCGCCCTTGACCGCAACGATGATAATGTCACAGTCGGAAAGCTCCTCCATCTTATCCGTGACGACGAGGTCTTTGCCCACGCGCAGCACATTCGTCTCTCCGTGCACCGTGGCCGTCGTGAGCGTGCCGCCGGCCTCTTCGACTGCCTTGAGCAGCGAGCTGCGGCCCACGAGCGTGACCTTGAGGTCCTCGACCGCTCCCTCGCCCTCATTGCCCGCCAGGATCCTGCCTCCAAAGAAGGCTCCCACCGCGCCTGCCCCGAGCACGCCCACGTGCACCATTTTGCTCGCTTGCTTGCTTGCTTCTGCTCTGCTCTGCTCTTGTGGTCTGCTGTGCTCGCGCTTGTTTGCTTCGCTCGCTATCTCGGGGATCGTTGCGGGATTGCTCTGCTCGCGGATCTTGATGACGCACCGGTGACGCTTCTCGGAGGGGGGGGGCGTGTCATTCACCATGGCAACGTGGTCACCCTTGCCTGCGCCATGAGAAAAAGTGCAACAATCTCATCCGAGTTCATCCGTCCCGCGCCGGGCTCCAGCCAGGTCCGCGCCGCGGCGGCGTCGCCTGGCTGCACGGGTGGCCGAGGTCGGCCGCCGGGTGGGTGGAGCGGAGTGGGGAGGAGCGGAGCGGGGCGCCAGCAGCAGCAGCAGCACGGTCGGCGGCCGGGGCCGTCGAACGGGCCGTGGCGACGCCCGGTTCGTCGCAAGCGGCTCCGAACAAGCATTTTGTGGCGCAGCAGCAGAGCAGGGCCAGACAGACTTTACCGCGAATGCGAGCGCGCGCAATGTGGGCGTTCGCTCGGCCCGGTTGTGAGGCCGTGCGGAAAAGAAGGTCACGCTGCAATAGCTGCAGCTGCAGCAGCTGCTGCCATCGCAAGCAAGGACCGTGTGAGAGAAGTCGAGAATGTTTTGTGACAAGAATCTTGAAGTGTAGACATGCGAGCAAGCAAGGAAGCAAATGCGAGAGCAACAAGAGAGGAGGGCCCATCGTTTTGTGGCCGGTCACAACGGCGGCTCCACCCATATGAGGGGCTGCAAGTGTCCCTTTTTCCGGCCGCTTCTCTTGTCGCTACTGCAGCTGCCGCTGCTGGTGACAGCAGCGAAAAGAAAAAAACGAGATGATGGGAAGTGAAATAAAATCAGTGCTTAGCTTTTGGGGCCGGAGAGAGAAGCGAGAGTAATTGCTCACCGTCCATTTTGGGAGATCCGCGGGACTCAGCCTCCTTGACGAGACGGACGAGCGTGGCGTTGACAAAAGGCTCCTCGAGGTTGTGCTCCTTGGCGACGCGGACGATTTCGCCATTGAGAAGGTCGATTTCAGTCGTGCGCCCTCTCTCGAGGTCTTGGAGCATGCTCGTCTTTGCCTTGGGATGGATTTTAATGACAAATGGCATGACGATGCGGAAAAGGCAGTCGGGAAGACTAAAGAGGCGCGGAAGCATGTAAATGGATGACTTGTTGGGGCTCTTGATTGGGATTCCTGCGCGCGAAAGGACGTCAATGGCTTCATAGATGCTGAGCGCAATCGACCTGCGCAGGCCCGGATCCTTGAAGCAGTCAAGAATGGGAATACCCGCAAGGGCATTAACGGCATTGTTCAGATTGATGAGCAACTTGCCATACTGCAGCGCGGTGATGTCCGGCTGTACGACGACGGGAATGCCTCCGCGCGTGGAGAGGCGCCCAAAGAGCGATGCCTGGGGCCCATCCTGAACAACGATATCGCCCGAAGTCGTCTGCGAAAAGTCGGCGCCCGCCCAGACGACGTTGAAGACGACGCTACCGGCGAGGACGGCGACCTTTTCGTCGTTGATGATCTCGCGCAGGATACGCGCATTGGTCACGCCATTTTGCAAAGAGATGATCGTGCGTTGGGGGCCGGCTGCGCCAGGCGAGGCGGCAAAGAGATCGCGGAGCTGCTTGGCCACGCCCTCCGTGTGCGACGCTTTGACGGCGACCAGAATGATCTCTGCGTCCGCGAGCGCGCCAACGTCCTTGGTGACGACAAAATGATCGTCTTGCACGTGGTCGGCGCGCTCGCCCGCAATGGTGTGCGTGACCAGTACACCCCCGTTCGCCTCGACGGCGTCCAGCAGCGACTCGCGCCCCACCAGCGTCACCTTCAGGTCCGATACAGCCCCTTCGCCCACGTTCCCGGCGAGCAGCCGCGCGCCCACGTAGGCGCCCACCGCGCCGGCGCCCAGCACCCCGACGTGCGGCATCTTCTCCGCTGCAGTCCCAGGCCAGCCGGCCGTCCCGCCCTTCCCTGCTCTCTGCTCTGCTCTGCTCTGCTCCGCTCCGAGTCCGCTCCGCTCGATCCCGTTCTGCAGCTGCACGTGGCCGCGGACGGCGGGTTTAGGATCGCCTTCTGCGGCCCTTGCGGCGCTTCGTTTTCTCGTCTCCTCTCGTCTCCTCTTCGACGCCCCCCTGCTTGGTCCGTCCCTCCTCACTCTTCGTCCGGCCGCCGCACCTTTGCACGCGCCGCGACCACGGTCCAGCCTAACCGACCTGCGCCCGCGCCTCGACGAGGGTCCAGCCTGACCAACCTGGCCTTCCCTCCCTCCCTCCCGACCCGGACGAGCGAGCCCACGCAGCGGCAGCCGCACGCAGCAGCAGCAGCAGCTGCAGAAGACAGTCGAGCGAACGGCCGCGGCCGGCCTCCAAGCCGGGCTCGCTCGCGTACCTGTCGAAGGTCGAGGCGCCGCGGCAGGCGTCGAAGCGCACCGTGCGCTGCGGAGAGCCGAGCGCTCTCGGGTTTGGGGCGATCGAGTACTAGGTTACTCGCGATGCAGTCTGGGATAAACAGGGGAGAGTGGCCGGCAGGATGATGCTGGGCGCGAGGCTTGCGCGCACGGGGGGCCGCGGGGCGACGCTGCTGGCGGCGGCGGAGAAGGCGGCGGAGGGCCGCGGGCCGCGGGGAGCGCGCGCGTTCTCGGTGCGGCTCCTCGGCGCGCGCGGCCGCGAGACTGGACGCGATGGCGAGATCGAGGTCGCGGTGGAGACCTCGGCTGGCGACCACACGGTGACCGTGCGCGAGGCCAACCCGGCGCGGGCCGCGGAGGCCCTCGAGGGCGAGATCTCGAGGCTCATCAATGGCCTCGATCCCACGGACCAGCGCGGGGTGGACTCGCTCCTGTGCCAGATGGATGGTACCGCGGATCGGTCCGAGTTCACGCCCGGCGCCATCCTCGGCGTCTCGGTAGCCACAGCCATTGCTGGCGCACATGCAGCAGACCTTAAGCTATTTGTTCACCTTGCCAAGCTCGCGGGAAAGTCCACACTGCGAATGCCCATGCCCATCTCGACATTGCCTTCGCTGCCCATGGTGTCCATGATCCCCTTTGGTGATACCTGTCTGCGCGACGCCATTGATCGTTTCCGTGTCATCTTGCAGGATGTCAAGGTTGCCGCAGATGGCCCCGAGTTGAGTCCAAAAGCTCAGCTTCGGGCGCTCATGCGGCCACTCAAGAGCAGGGACATGCTGGGCGAGGTCGCGCTTGGCCTTCACGTTGACGCCGACACGGACCGCGAAAAGGTTGCCGAGTTCATGAATAAATTCCCACTCGCAATGTTACAGCTCAAGGACACTGAGGAGACGGAGGCTGAATCCCTTACGGCGGCGCTTGGCGAGGAGCTCCAGATTTTTGGTGGTCTCGAGCTCTATCAGTCTTTGGACGCAATTACCTATGCCTTGCAGAAAGAGATCGTCAACAGTGTGATTGTCGATCCGGACTCTCTTGGCACCGTCTCTGCCGTCATTGACGCTGGTAATCTTGTCGAGCAGGCGCCTGGTGTTGCGACCTTGCTTTGGGACACGCACTTGCAGGCAGACTCCATGCAGGAGTTCCTTGCACATTTGGCCCTCTCGCAGTGCATCGCCGCGGTTTCCGTGGCCGACATTGACGGACCTTTTGCAAAGGAGCTTTGCTCGCTCGAAGCCTTGCTCAACCCAACATCCCCACCAGAGTAGATTCTCGAGAGAAAAAGACTTGGCTTCCTTCTCCGTTATTGTTTGATGTGTAGTTGAAGCTTGGGACATTTTTTTTCGCAAATGGTCCTTCCGAAAGCATTGTTGCATATTCTCGATTGGGATTGTGGAGCGACAAGGGACAGTGCTCGACTACTAATCGTCAAAAACCAAGGACAGTGTGTTTTTCATTCACACAAATTCGAAGAGGCATGCAAATAACAAAAATCGATCCTTTTTCTTTGTAAATGACAATCAATTTTCTTGGGGGGGGGGGGGGGCGGCGTGAAGGAATTTTAAAGACGAGCTTGCTGAGTCGAGGTGTCAGGACTCTTCCCGTCCGCAGCGAGCCGCTGTTCCTCGATTAAGTCGTATGCCTCAAGCGCCTTGTCGATTGCTTCTTGATGTTTTGGCAAGTTTTTGCGCACATTATTTTCCATGGTCGGGCTGCCCCGCGAAAGGACAACCTGGTGGCGTGCCTTGTACAAAAGAACACCCTCTGAAGGGTGGCCGTGATAAAAGTCTGCATCCGTGAAGGCCACGTTCTTTCCGACACGATTAATGTGAATTTCCACAAAGACCGTTTCGCCCAAGCTGACGCCATCGAGGAAGTCCACATCAAGCGAGGTGCTCATGGAAGGCACCCAAGTCCGCTCGGTCCGCAGATTGCATGAGAACAACAAGACCGTCGTCATGGAGTCTGTTAGCGACGGGACGTAGCCGCCAAACAAGTTGCCCCCTGCGTTGAGCATCTCCTTTTCCACCACAAAGCTCATAAGTCCCGTGCCGCTCTTCAGTCTTCCGCGCGAGTCCAGCACGATATCGCACGCCACCGTCTCATGCGGTACGTAGCTCGACCGATGTTTCGTCAGCTCGCGCATGACGTCGGCCACGCTGCTAAACAGCGCGAGGTCCTCTTCCGGCGTCTCAGACGTCGCCATGCTTCCTCGCGGCCTCCAACTATGCCTCCGCCAACTGCTATACTTTATTGAAATCCTCGAGCTGCCCGCGCAGGATAAAGAACCTAGCTCTCCTCCTCCTCCTGCCGCTGCTGCTGCACGTGCCGCTACCGTCGTCGCCGTCGTTCGAGGTCTGCGAGCCTCAGCATGCGTGTCGCCGCCGTGCGCATCGCCCTCCTCATCCCGCGCGTCATGAGTCCGACTCCGCCTTCTCCTTCTCCATCCCCATCTCCTCGTCCTTCTCCCGCCGTCAGTCCTCGCCCAAGCCAGCCAGCCAGCCAGCAAGCAAGCAAGCGAGCGAGGATCCCGGGGCGGCACAGGCGACGGGTTGGACGAGCTGGATAAAGATGGAAAGCGACGGAAAGCGACGGAAAGGAGATGATGATTGATGTTGGACCAGGTTGACCTCGATTGATGTTGGACCAAATTGACCTCGATGATGAGGACGGAGACCCCGAGAAAGAGAGCGCGTACGGCGGGCACGTGCAGACGGAGCGCAGCGCAGAGACGCAGGGCAGAGCAGGGCAGGGCAGGGCAGAGCAGAGCAGCGCAGAGCGAACGGAGACGAGAGCGCGCCGCGGCAGGCCGAAGGGAAGGGAAGGACTCTGTCGCCTGTCTGACACAGCGAGCGACGGAGACTGCGCTCACGAGGAGGTGACGCAGAGACCTACTGCCTGGGCGCAGACGACGGAGCGCGCGCGGCGCCAGGGTTGGACGCGGGCGGGACGCGCCCCTGGCTGGGACGGGCGCAGCGTGGCGAGCGGTACCAACGACACGGGAGCGACCGCGTGCAAGCCGGTGGTATACTACAAGTGCAAAAAGTTATCGGCTGGGCTGGTTAGGGCGTGCGCGGTGACGTCTCGTAGAAGGTATTCATTCTCAGGCTGAGCATGACAGAAAGCAAACCCGCAATGGCGTCCGCACCGCCTTCAGCGCCATCGATGACAGCACCAATGTCCGGAAAACAATCCCCTTCAAATGGTCTTCGAACCGATGATGATGACGAAGTCCAAGCCATGGTGGACCGTGTGCTGATGGAAATCGCGCGCGTGGGCATCGCTGCTCCTGTAGGCACCATGTTCTCCGGTCTCGGCGCCAACGTAGGGACCTTGGCTGTCAATAAAGAGGAACTCCAAGAGGTACTCACGCCATTCTTCTTTGGAAGCGGGCGTCAGGCCTTTGACATGGCTGTCTCCGCCCAAGGCGGTCTCGATGTCAGTCGTGGAGCAAAGTTATCCACTCTCGGGGCCGGCGACATGTACGCAAACGTCGTCTTTGAAGAGGATACCGCGTCCATAGGTAGGTCCAAGCGTGTGCGCGCGCACAAACTCGAAGGCGCCTTCCGGTTCGGAGACTTTGTAGACATTCGCTCCATTGAAACGGTTGCAAGGGCCGTCATTCGACAAATTGGTCTGCCACAAGCGCCGAGTATCACATCTGAAACCTTTGCTGCCTGTCTCAGGCAAGGCCTTCCTGCAGTTCACGCGATGCTCTCGCAAATTCTTTTCATGGAAGAGTCTGACGTCCACGTCGCCTACGTGCCTTCCTCTGCAACGGTCAGCGAAGGATCCTCGCGTGCGATCCGTCTCGAGTTCACGGGAGTTCTCAGCATCAAAAAACTCAAACACGTGTACTATTCGCTCGACAACATTGTCCAGCACCTGAATCGTCTCAACTTAGCATTGCTACCTGCACAAGCAGGGTCAATGAGCGAGAGCGAGATGGAGGCCTATGCTGCCGAGGCCCCGGCTTTTGTCAAAGTGCATCTCGAACATCGCAGCGGGAACAGATGCAACATCTCTTTGGTTCTCTGCCTACTTGAAGGCAGCAATTCGCTTCTTTTCATGGATCAAGAGACTCTCGCACCCTGCAAAGATGCCAGTGGAAAGTTCCGCGTCGTTCCGTTCGACATGAGCCAGGCGCAGTCTTTTTATCTCCGACTTCGCATCCAGGCGCGCGTTGCTGAACTCGGATGCGCGACTTTCAATCTTCCAGAGCTCGTCTTCAAGCTTGCCAACCGTGTTCCAGCGCCAGGTGCGATTCCAGAGGAGATCTTTGAGCTCACGCTTGCATACATGTCGGGCCACCATCGACTTGCCTCAATCGCTCTTCGCCCATTTATCAACATTGACAATTTCCGCGCAGTCTTGACACAGGACTTGCATATTGAAATTGGCTGGAAGCCCAAAGCCGGCGAGGAGCCGCCCGAAGCGCTTCCCAAAGTGCCTGCTGATACCGAAAACGCCAGCGAGGCCCAGTCATCGACCACAGCCGTGAGCGAAGGCGAAGCCGAGAAGAATCGTATTCGTCTCGGTACCTTTGATCTCGATTTCCGCTTCAAGCTCGTGCCGCCCCGAAGTGCTGTGACGCACTGTCTTTCGTTCTTCATCAAGACGCAGCTCGGTCGCTTTGATGTGCTTGACTTTGTTCGGGATTTATGCACGGCAATTGGCGCCGATATTTCCGCCCTCGCGCACAAATTAGATGCAACAAAGTGAGTCTTGCAGGCCTAGTAAGGACTGTTCTCAGTCTTTGCTTTTGGCCCAATGCAGCCTTGGCTCGCTCGATATCGCTCATGTTGTTTTGAAAAAGGCGACCATTTTTCCAAAGAAATGATCGCAACTTAGTTCAGTGTAGATTGCCATTTGTTTTCAAAAGAGGAATAAAGTACGTTTGTTCGCGTTAGCATACTGTTTCTTTCTTGCCAGACTTCGCCAAAGAAAAGTCAGTCAGTAGTTCCAGCCAGACATTTTGGAAAATTTGGTCAATGGCTGCATGGGTTTTGATTTCCGCCAGGCTGTCAGCGTTTTTTTCTTCTTCGCGCTACGAGGCCGTCTCCAATAACTGGTTAACTACAGCTTGAGCTTGTCGCAACTTGCTCCGTAGCTCAGTTGGGAGCACAGGGAGATTGGTTGTCGCAAGACCCGGCAGTAGTGCATAGGAGCGGTCAGCGCACGTCAATACGCTCGCTGAGCGATCAAGAGTAAGATCCGTCCCGTCCTCCAAGTGCACATTGACATGGCCTTGGGCTGTTCGCATCCCCGTGCCGACGCCTGGCAAGGTGACCTGATCGTCGTTGACAATGACAGGATAGTACACAGGGGTCTTGGATCCGGCCTGTTTTCGGTAAATGTCCATCTCGATCTGCAAGCACCGCAAGGCTGCCTGCTGAACCAAGAAAGGGAGGTCTGCATGCTCGCTCTTTCCTGCACTTCCGCCCAATTTGCTCACGACTGGATATGAGCGGTCTCCGATGCGGACCGTTGGTGTGCTGACGTCCGTGGAAAGGTCATAGGTTGCATGTGTTTGTCGGTCTTGAAGCCAAACGCGTGCCACGCCGCCAATCACAGCAGCCAGCATGGTCTCTGGATGCGAGAGCTTGAGCACCACTTTCGGCGTCGTGCTCGCCAAGATGCTCACGGCTTTCGCAGCAAATTGCTGCAGCTTACTGTATCGCGCTGGCATCCATTCCGACACGACAATCTCTCGTGGTGTACGAGACGCCTTGTTGACAACTGTGACGACCACCGCGCCATCACGACGGATTTGCACGAGATGTGAGCCGAAAACATGCTGCACCCCGCGAACGTCGCCCGTGTGTATCCGCACATATGAACGCCGATCTTCTTGGTGAGGGTTGCGCGAATTCTCTTTGTTATCTCCAGACGCCTGTACGAGCGCGACACGCGGTGATGCTGCGCCTGCTGTCCCTGCTGCAGTTGCTTTGCTGTTGCGTGATCGTAATGGGGTTGTGTTTCCGCCAAAGGATCCGCCACGCGACGGGCTCGATGCAAAGGCGGCCTGTGCAGCTCGCTCGTAGGCCTCAGTGCCCTTGAGGTACGGATGCAAGAGGATCTCTGCAGCGGTCGAACGATCTTCCTTGTAATTGAGTAAAATTGTCAACAGATCGTGCGCCACGTCTTGTCGAATCTTTTCCGTGCGCTGATATCGCTGTTTGGGTTCGAGGTGCTTGCCGTCGTTCAACATTGTATACAAAAGGCAGCCCAATGACCACAGATCAGCCTGAACCGGGTCGTACGAGAGGCCGGATCGGCGATTGTGATGCCGGACTTCAGGAGCCATGTAGCAGGGTGTGCCGCAAATGGTATGATGCTCCCGGTCTTCAATTCGCGCAGCGAGACCAAAGTCGCTAATTTTCACATGCAGCTCATTCGTCACGAGAATGTTGCTAAGTTTGAGATCGCGATGTACAATGTCATTCTCGTGCAAATGGGCCACGGCCGAGACGATTTCGCCAAACCAGCGACGAACCACCTCGCGATCGAGGGGTTTGTGTTTTTTCAGAAAGTGAAAGAGGTTTCCTTTCTCGCAAAGTTCGAGTACAAGAAACAAGTGTGCTTTATTCTCGAAAAAGGAGTGCATGCGCACAATGTGAGGGTGTCGTTTGAGCGAGAGCTGCAACTTGATCTCTTCGGCAACGCGGGCGAGGAGACCTTTATCCTTGAGCCATCGTTTTGACATGACTTTGATGGCGAACGTTCGTCGCGCGTCTGACTCGTCTTTGCCATCTCCTTCGCGCAGCACGGCGCGGTACACCTTGCCGAAGCCGCCTTTGCCGATGAGCTCGCCCACGCTAAAGTCCTTGATGCTCTTCATCGCGCCTGCCCTCAACCGTTCGTGTGCGGCGCTGCACAAGCCGGTGCCTGGCGAGGTTGAGAAAGACGCTACCACCGCGGAGCACCAAGAGAGAGGGGTTGGGAGAGAGGGCGGGGAGCGCGCGCGGTCGCTCGCCGCGCCACCACGTCGCAAGACTTTGTCCCTTGCTTGATCATCTGCTCTTTCTTCTTCCCCCGAAAGCGCCCAAAAGTGACAGTTAGGTGCGCTGCGACATTGCAAAAAACAGACTCCGCGTTTGTCCGGTTAAAATGGAGCAAGCCTTGCTTGCAATCGACGACACGTAAAGTCCCAAGCTTTGATGATCGGGCGAGGGAAAAGGGCCGCGCCAGCGGCACGCGCGAAGTCAAGTCATCGAGCTTGGCGAGCACGACGTTGATCGGCGCGACGTTTGCGGGCACCAGTTCGTCTCGCCGTTGCCGGGCGTCTTGCCAGGTCGGTAACGTTCGGGACAGCCGCCAGCCAGCTAAAGAAGGACGTAGACTCCGAGGACCACGACCGGTACATGCACGCACGCAAGCGAACACGATGACCATGGCACGCACGCCCAAACTGGCGGCAGCGGAGCGTTTCGTTGTTATGGTAGGCAAAGAAGATGGAGCGAGACAAGAGGCCAAACAAGGAGAGACCGACGCCGCAAGCCTCGTGCTCTGGGACTGGGACTCGGGTCGAATACGAAGTCTTCGTGTACCAGCAACGGCAGACGTTGCCCCTGCACACTTTCTACATGCCTTCGTACTTCGAGAGGGCGTCGAAGGACGCTGCGATGCCATAGCAGGGCTTTACATGGACCCCGCATCAAATGCTGCAAAGTGGCACGTATGGCGTGAGCCCGAAGCTGGTCGTTTCACGTATTGCGACGAGGATCTTCACGATGAACGCTTGATTCAATTCGCCCAGCTCGTCGCCCCAAACGCTATTGCGCCAGAATCTACTCCAGCCCAAATCCCGCCCAATCTTGTGGACATTTGTTGGGTATCAGCATGGCTTGCTGTCGGCGCCACAAGTTCAGATGTGGTTTGGGTGAAAAATGGATCAATCATGTGTCGCTTTGATCCCTGGCCGCCAGATGAAGACGGACCTCGTGCGGATCCGGTATCGGGCAACAAGGAATCGCTCGTTTGCATTGCTGCCAATGCAGAATTTGTTTGCATTGCAACGTCTTTTGGCCGCCTTCACGTGTTGTGCCGACAAGATATGGCATGGCGACTCACGCTGCCGCTTGGCGAGCTCATCGTCTCCATGGCGGCGACACGATGGAGAGGCCAGCTCGTGGCCACGCGCACTGCAGATGGGTCAATTCGCGTCATAAATCTAGAGACCGCACTTGCCGTTGGATTCCTCGACAAAAGTCAACTTGAGTTGCACCAACGAAAGGGCGATATAGGCGACGCAAGTTTCCACGCTGCACCTTGCAAGTGCTGCGCGCAAACAGAAGCCTGCTTTGCTGTTTCGAATCAAGACTTTATTGTTTGCCGCGATCTTTTGAGCGGCAAGACGCGTGCTGTCTCAAGGGCATCTCTTCGACCGGGCGTGGAATGCAGACGATGGTGTCTAATTCAAGCAAGCGACAAAGAGACCTCCCTACCGGGAGGCAACCACGTTGCCTTGCTTCTGAACAACTTTGTCATTGCCACTTCGAACGCTTTGCCAAATGAGCTCTTGATCTTCGCGCTCACGCCTCACAAAGCCGCAAAAGTTGGGCGTCTTTTGCTCTCGGCGGCTTGTATCGGCTTTGACATTGATGTCCACAAGCGAAATCGTATTGTTGCGCTGGATGTCGCAGGGGCCCTTTCAATATTCCCGCTTCGCCTTGGGGACCAATTCGAACCCGCTGTGCGCATCAAATTTCGGGACGAGCCGAAGCCAGTGCTAGTCGCAGCTCACGCAGGCCGCATTGCTGTAGCAAATCGTTCCACACTTGTCGTACTACTTCGACCTGGGCAATCTGCTGAAGAGTTCCGCATTGATAAGACCTTTCGCCATTTGCGAATTTCGTCGCTGCATTGGCATGGCCCAAACAGCGTCGTACTCAATGATGTCGAACATTTTTCAGTCCCTGATTCCGTCTCATCTCGCCAAGCTACATAACGGATTGGTTGTAGCAATAAAGCGTCGCCAATAGCCTCCACGTAGTCGACGACGACGATGATAGGAAGCCGCGGAATCTTCATTGTCGTAGCCAAGCAAAGGAGTTGACTTCTGCAGTAAAGATGAGAACAAACGAGGCGATGCCGGACAAGACATTGCGGTTGCAGAATGCTCGGGACATAGATGGATGGATGGATGGATGAATGGATGGGTAGAAGGATGGAGAAGCCAAGACTGTACGACATCTACATTTGGACGCGAAGTGAAAATGCTGAAAAGTAAAGTTGATGATTGTTGGAGCAAGTGCGTAAGCCCAAAAAGAAAAGATTTTTTTTTGGAAAGGGTGGAACGCGAGCGACAGGAAAGGGTAAGCAATTGTTGAGATGAATTTTTATCGGGCTTGTCAATGTTGCTCTCACCAACCTTTTCCTTTACATTCTCTTTCGATTTTTTCCTTTTTACTCTCCCTTTCTTGTTTCTCTCGCGTAAAAAAAAAAAAAGGCCTTGGTTTAGTAAAAGCAAAAACAAAACGAGACCAACGTCGATCTATCCGCAGCAGCGAGATCGCAGCAGCGGCTGCGAAAGCAGTGCCCCCGCAGGCAGGCTCTTGCTCGCTCGCTCGCTCACGCGGCCGCCCGCTCGCTTGGTTAGTTGGTTGCGTGCGTGCGTGCGTGCGTTCTTTCGTGCCCAAGTTTCTTTCGAGCGGTCGAGGCGAAGCGCCGTCGCCACCATGCTCTTCTACACGGTGTTCAAGACGCTGGAGGGCAAGCCTGTCACAGTAGAGATGAAGAACGGCGTGGAGGTCCAAGGTGAGCTGCACTCAGTCGACCAGTACCTTAACGTCAAGCTCATCAATGTTTCTCCCGTTGACGAGGCCAAATACCCTCAGCTCGCCGTACTCAAGACGTGCTTTATTCGTGGCTCCGTGGTACGCTATATTTCGCTCCGCAAACAAGACATGGACATTCCACTCTTGCAGGACGCCGCTCGTCGCGAGCTCTCCAAGGATAGTACCGCACCATGATAGCGTAGCACCAACAATGTAAGAATGTGAGAGGACCGTGCAG
Organism: Aurantiochytrium sp. KH105; assembly: GCA_003116975.1. NCBI lineage: Eukaryota > Bigyra > Thraustochytrida > Thraustochytriidae > Aurantiochytrium > Aurantiochytrium sp. KH105. The sequence continues at coordinate 165,108 of BGKB01000009.1, forward strand.
TTGCATTATCTTTGATATTATAAAATTGGCCTTGGCCACAAGCGGCGTTGACCATTCCAGCTCAGATACCAACAGATGGCGAAATTGATGCTCGCCACGTTGCACATCGCTGAGCCGAGAAAAGAGCCTCTGCCTGTTTTGCTTCCATTTGATCAAATACCAAAGTTGGAGAAAAAGTCTTCCGAAGTGGGCGGCTTTTGCGGCTTTGCGGCAGCAGCAGGAGCGGCAGCGGGAGCGGCAGCGGGAACGGATGCAGGAGTAGGAGACGGGGTTTTACGGAGACTGAGACCCTTGCCGGGTCCAGCTGCAGCTGGCTGCGCCGCTGCGGCGCTCGAGGAGGATGACGAGCCCGAGCCCGAACCCGAGGATCCCATGCCCTGCATGCCATTGTCGCCAAATTTTTGACGTAACCTCTCTGCAGCCTCTGCGCGCTTGCGCTCTTCAGCTTCTTGATATGCGCGAACATCCCCGACCTGGCTCGAAATGGCGTTCGATTTGAGACCCTGGTCGCCAAACTTTTCGCGAAGACGCTTTTGGGCAGCCTCACGCTCCGCAATTTCTTCCGGGGTCTCTTGTGGCACACTGCTGCGCGATGCCTGGCCCTGGCCTTGGCCATCCGCCCCGAGGTATGAGTTGGCCTGGCTCCACCACGAAGATGCTGCCGAGGACAAGACAGAGAAGCCCTCGGCCGTCTTGTTTTTGAGGTCACTGAGCGCCTCGTTGTTATCAGCATTGCGAGAAACCTCGCTAAAGCGTTCTGAAGCCACGGTGCTCATCATGGAAAAGGCGCTGCTCATCGCGTTCAACGCCTCGCCGCCTTTCCTCTTGAGCTCGTCGGCGTCAATGTTCACAGGAAGTCCGGCATTGCCAGCGCGAGGATGATCATCGTACATGTTCGGAGGCAGCGGCTGGCTCGAGACGGCGTTGCCGCGGAGTCCACCGTTGCCAAACTTGCTGCGCAAACGCTCCTCGGCTTCGCGGCGCAAGCGCAGTTCGCGTTCCATGGGGGTCTCCCCGGACGATGCAGGTTTGTATGAACTGGACAACGAGCCCTCGGGGAGCTTGGTGGGCGGCTCTTTACCGTCGCGCAGCGCTTGCAGACGAAGTCGATAGAGCTCGGCCGCCGGCGAGTTGTACTTGTCCTTGATGGATGCATCGTTTGAGACACCGTTGGCATCAAACCAGTCGCGCAGCTTCTGATTTCCACCCAACCGCATCGACTGGATTTGCGGCTCTGTCCATGAATCCATTGTTACGGATCGCACAAAGCTGATGTGCACGCCCAGACCACGGTGCACGCCGGAGCAGTCGAGGCAAAAAAGAGTGCCATACGATACGGATGCCCATTGCGGGTTTTTGGCGCCACAATCAACGCAAAACTGTGCAAGCAAACACGTCAAGAAGAGGAAGATGATGATGCAGATTTGTGAGGTATGCACGTCATGTTTCGCGTGGACGCTCTTTTGTTAGCTTCGGCTGCATTACATTGGCTTTCTCACCCTACCCTTCGATCGATATGAGCGTGTGCACAAGTGCAACTTCAACGTACCGCGTTGCCATCCATTGCGCGGATTTCCGCCTGCACGGCGGTCGGCATTTGCATACTCATCGTGGCTTAGCGGGAGCACGTCAAAAGCGTCTCCGGTAGCGTCGCGCGCGTCCTTCGCGCCGACGTGCTCAAGCGTTAGCCGAGCGGGGAGCCTCGTCGGTCAGTCGGTCGGTCAGTCGGTCGGCCGGCCGGCCGCGGACGCACGGCTTCTGGTTTGTGCGCCGCACGAGGGCGAGCGAAGCGAGAGGGGGGAGCCTGGTCGTAGCACGCGGACGTGCCAAGGCCGCCGCTGTTGGCTTTCCTTGCGCTCCCCAGACCAGCGAGCACACGGACTGGCGCGCGGGGTCAGCACAACAAGCTTTTGCTTAGCTTTGCTTTGCTGAGCAGCATCGCCTCTCTCTTTCGGGTTGCGCAAGTTCAAGCTTGAAGCTGATCGATGTTTGTGTGCGCCAGACTGTTCGTCACGGTGTGACAAGAGAATGTGAAGACGGCGATGTCAATCAGACACCCAAGAGAAAGCGAAAGAGGGCTCATGACGCGATCGATAAACTTTCTATTTTTATAAATTCCATGCCTTGCATCCGGGCCAATAAACAAACGCGGGCTTCTTCAAGCTTTGCTTGCTTTCCTGTTGAGGTGTGAGAGGCTCTTTTCCTATAAATTGATCAAGACTCTGTTTTTGTGTTTTCGCTTTCCTTGTCTAAGCCTCGTCGTTGCCAGTCTCGTCGATCTCAACGAGAAGATCGCCACCGAGCATGTTGTCGCCAACATTGGTGTGGATGGCCTTGACCCGGCCGGAGACCGGGGCGGCAACGACAGTCTCCATCTTCATGGCACTCAAAACGAGGAGAGGCGTACCAGCCTTGACAATCTCACCCTGCTTGACGCGGACATCAAGAACCACACCAGGCATGGGGGCGCCAACCGAACCGGGAACCGAAGCGACAGCCTTGGGCCGCTCCGCCAGAGAGACACCAGCCTGCTGGTCGGCCACGCGAATGACACGCTGACGACCGTTCATCTCAAAGATGATGTCGCGCTTGCCATCCTTTTGGCTGACGCCGCCGACGGCAATGAGCTTGACAAAGACAGTCTTGCCGTGCTCGAGCTCAATGGCGACCTCCTGGTCGACCTCGAGACCCGTGAGGAAGGTGTGGGTGTCAAAGACGCGCATGCTGCCAAACTCCGACTTGAACTTCATAAAGTCATCAAAGACATCCGGGTAAAGAGCGTGCGACATGACGTCGAGCTCGTTGATCTTGTCAGCGCCGTACTTTTCCTCGAGCTGGGCCTGGGCAGCCTCAAAATCGTAAGGCTCCATCTCAGCGCCGGGGCGGCCCTCAAAGACAGACTTGCCGTTAGGGAGAACCTTGCCCTTGAGCACGCGCGAGCGGAGCGGCTCAGGGAAGCCGTGGTGCGGGATGCCAAGGTAACCCTGGAAGTACTCGACGACGGACTTGGGAAAGGAGAGCGTTTCTGCCTTTTCGACGATCTGCTCAGCGGTGAGCTTGTTCTGCACAATAAACTGGGCAAAATCACCAACCACCTTGGAGGAAGGAGTGACCTTGATGATGTCGCCAAGCAAATGGTTGGCCGTGGCGTAGGCCTTCTTGATGGCAGGCCACTCCTCGGCGAGACCGAGCTGCTTCGATTGGTACATGAGGTTAGTGTACTGGCCGCCGGGCATCTCGTGCATGTACACATCGGCGGAGCCAGACATTTGGCCAGACTCAAACGGCGCGTAGACGCCGCGAGTAGTCTCCCAGTACTCGTCAATCGGGACGATCTCGTCAACGGAAACGCCAGTGTCCAGCTCCGTGCCCTTGAGTGAGTTCACAATGGCTCCCATGGACGGCTGCGAGGTGGTGCCCGACATGGCATCAGTGGCACAGTCGACGGCATCAGCGCCGGCGTAAGCGCACTCGAGCATCGAGGAGACGCCCGTGCCGGCAGTGTCATGCGTGTGGACGTGGATCGGGAGGTCGGGGAACTCCTTGCGGATCGCGCCCACGAGCATCTTGGCGGCCTGCGGCTTGAGGAGACCGGCCATGTCCTTGATGCACAGGACATGAATACCCTGTGCCACGAGCTGACGCGTAAAGTCGAGGTAGTAGTCGAGGTTGTACTGGCCCCGAGTCGGGTCCGAGACGTCGCCCGTGTAGCAGACGACCGCCTCGATGATGCCTCCAGCGGAACCGACGGCGTCAATGCCGAGGCGCATGTTCTCGAGGTAGTTGAGCGAGTCGAAGACGCGAAAGACGTCCATGCCGGTCTGCTGGGCCTGTTCGCAGAACTTGTAGACGACGTTGTCCGGGTAGCTCGTGTATCCCACCGCGTTGGCGCCGCGGAGAAGCATTTGAAACGGGATGTCGGGCACCTTTTCGCGCAAAAGGGCGAGACGCTCCCAGGGATCTTCGCGCAAGAAGCGCATGGAGACGTCAAAGGTGGCGCCGCCCCACATTTCAATCGAGTACGCGTTGCGGAGGGCAATGCTCGTGGCGGGCGCGATGGTCTCGAGGTCCTTGGTGCGCACGCGCGTGGCGAGGAGCGACTGGTGAGCATCGCGCCACGTGGTGTCGGTGAGAAGCAGACCCTTGTGCTCGCGGACGGCCTTGGCAAAGGCGCCAGCGCCATCCTCCTTGTAAATTTGGCGGAGCGAGCGCTTACCCGAGGGCTCGGGCGTGGGCAGGTGGGGCACGATGGGGACCACCGAGGACGGGGCCGGGCCGGTGGCGCCGAGAGACTTTTCAGGACCGTTCACAATGGTGTTGCCAATGTACTTGAGCAGACGCTGGCCGCGGTTGTCAGAGCGACGCGGCTTGACGAGGTTCGGGTTCTCGGCAATGAAGCTCGTGTCAATGTTGCCCGCAATGAAGTCGGGATGGTTGAGCACGTTGGACAGGAAGCTCTTGTTCGTGGTCACGCCGCGCACGCGGAACTCTTCGAGGGCGCGCTTGAGCTTGAAGGCGCAATCGTCGCGGTTGAGCGCGCGCGCGGTAAGCTTGACGAGGAGCGAATCGTAGTGTGGGGTAATGTGGGCGTTGACGAAGCCGGGGCCGTCGTCGACACGAATGCCCATGCCGCCAGGGCTGCGGAAGACCTCGATGACGCCCGAGTCCGGCTGAAAGCCCGTGGCCGGGTCCTCAGTCGTGACGCGGCACTGCATGGCATGTCCGCGGATGGAGATTTTGTCCTGCGTTAGGCCAAGGTCCGCAAGAGACTCGCCCTGGGCAATGCGGATCTGGCTCTGCACGAGGTCGATACCGGTAATCTCCTCGGTGATGGTGTGCTCGACCTGAATGCGCGGGTTGACCTCGATAAAGTAGTGGCGGCCCTGCTTGTCGACAAGAAATTCGACAGTACCGGCGTTCTTGTACTTGGCGGCGGCGGTGAGGCGAACGGCGTCGTCGATCATGGCCTTTTCGACTGCGGGGTCAAGGCCGATGGCGGGGGCGGTCTCGAGGACCTTTTGATGGCGGCGCTGCACGGAGCAGTCGCGATGGTACAGGTGGACGACGTTGCCTTGGCCATCACCGAGGATCTGCACCTCGATGTGGCGAGGACGGTCGACGTAGCGCTCGATGAAGACGGTGCCGTCGCCAAAGGCGGAAAGGGCCTCGGAGCTGGCGCGCTTAAAGTTCTCCTCGAGATCCTCGGCGCGCTCAACAACGCGCATGCCGCGGCCACCACCGCCCATGCTGGCCTTGATAATGATGGGGTAGCCCACACCGTTGTCAACAAAGGCCTTGGCCTCTTCGTAGGTGGAGACAGGGCCCGGGGTGCCGGGGACCACAGGGACGTTGTTCTCGATGGCGATTTCGCGCGCCGCGGTCTTGTCGCCGAAGCGGGCCAGGTTCTCGGGGGTGGGGCCGACAAATATAATATCGTTGGCGGCGCACTCCTTGGCGAAGCCAACGTTCTCGGATAGGAAGCCGTAGCCTGGGTGAATGGCGTCAATCTTGTTTTCCTTGGCAATTTGGATGATGGATGGGATGTCGAGGTAGGCGCCAACAGGAGTCTTGCCTTCGCCGACCTGGTAGGACTCGTCGGCCTTGTAGCGGTGCTGCGTGAATCGATCTTCGCGGGAGAAGATGCCCACGGCGCGAATTCCGAGCTCGTTGGTGGCGCGCATGATACGCGTGGCGATCTCGCCACGGTTGGCAGCCATCAGCTTTCTAAAGGTGCTGGCATCGCGGATGGCGAAGAGCTGCACAGCGGTGCTGCGCAGGCCTTGCCGGGCCTGATGCCTGCCCGAGGCGACTTGCGCGCGAAACATGCTCAGCTCCGGACCGATGTCAATCGAGGGCAATTCTTGTCGATCAAAAGAGAGAGAAAGAGGACTGCTGCAGTCGTCGAAAGGCCCGAGCGATCAAGCGACCCTGCTATTGGGCCGCCGGCTTTACCTTTCCCTACGGTCACCTTTTGCAGTCAGGATGGCCTATTGTTCTGCAAATAGTTGTTGACTTTCCAAGGCAGACTGACTGTGCGCATCGAAAAAGCATTCCGTTTCACTCGATCCTCTGGCCTCGTTTCAACTTCTTCCATTGCACTTCCATCATTTCCACATTCCCGTTCGCTCATCAGGTCGTAAAGGGCCGCGGCGCGAGCCTGGCCTTGCGGCCTTGATTTGGATCGTGCTCACCTCACATCCAGCTTGTGTCTGCACTGCAGTAAAAAAAAAAGGCAAGCTTCCTCGATCCTCGAAGCCGACCCGAGCCACGCCACCGTCTTGAAACCCGCCCGGCTTGGCTTCTTTCTCCCGCTGAGCTCGCTCGCTCGCCTCGCGTTGCTTCATCGCGCGAATACCACCCACAAGCACCCTCTCCTCGCTCCCGCCGTGCCCTCTCTCCGGCGCATCCATCGCCTTGCCGCCTCGGATCGCGCAGTAAGTTCTGGTCCCAGAGCAAGGCGTTCCCGGCGCGCAAAATGAAGTAAAGCCCGCCCGCCGCGCCGGTCCTGGCCGGCGGCGGCCAATGAAATCCTGCGCGGCGGGCCCGTCTCCGCCGCGCCATGCGTGCAAGCAGGCGCGGCCGCGTCCCACCCTCCCTCCCGGGAGCGCCGCCGGCCTGGACCTCCGTCGCCGGCGCCTGAAGTTCGCCGTGCGAGAGCGAGCGCGTGCACGCCGCCTGCGCCTACGCTAAGCGAGAACGCAAGAAGGCGAGCGAGCGGGAAAGCAAGAAAGCGAGCGAGCGAGCGAGAGAGAGCCGCGTCTTCTCGGCCTGAAGACGGGGACGCGCGGCGCCGCCGCACCTTTTCTGCTTCGCGCATTGATGTGCTCTTAGCGTTGGTGTTGTGCTTTGCTGGGCTGTGCTTTGCTGTGCTGCGCTGTGCTTTGCTGGGCTGCGCTTTTGCTTCTCTTCTCTGCAGTTCACGCGTGACTCTCTGGGCCTGCGCGGCGCGGCTCGTGGCCTCCGCGCCGAGCGCCTTGGCCAACTTCTCCGGGTCCTCCTCGCGCCCGCCGAGCGAGGCGCAGACGAGCTTGCACCGGGCCGGGTTCCTGGCGGTGCCGGGAAGGGAGTGCGGGCGTCCCAGCCCAGCGATCAAGGAGGAGAAGAAGGAGAGGGACGCTCTATCCATCGCAGAAACTGCCGCGAGCGGGCGCACGACTGCAGAGCATTGCAGAGCATTGCAGAGCAGAGCAGCGGAGGGCAGGGCAGAGCAGAGCGGGGCAGAACCGCCGTCATCGCGCACTGCACGGTTACGCCCGCGCGCACCGATGGCGAGTTAGGGAAGCGAGCGGAGAGAGAAAAAAAGAGAGGCGAGGACGAACTAACCACCCAGGGCAAGGGAGCGAGCGACGCCGCGCGACGCCTGCCGCCCTACGTGCAACTCGCAGCGTATCGCAGCGCATCGCAGCGCATCGCCGCGCAGCCCTGCGCGGGTCGGGATCTCGGCGCGCAAGGAGCCACGGACCTCGGGCGAGCGAGCGAGCGGGTGCGGCGGGCGTGAAGTTCGCTCAAAGCTTGCGCATGTGGAAGAACCCACAGGGACCATGCCACTCACCGCTGGGACTGGCGGATCTCTTCACTTCATCTTGGCTTATGCGCCGCCTGCCTGCCTGTCTGCCTGCCTAGTGGGCTCTGCAAAGGGCAGGCAGGAAGGAGGTCAAGGGAAAGGCGGCAGGCGTTGGGCTTGCCATTGGCGGGGAACGACGCGAGGTGTTCATGTTTACTTGCGACTTGGGAATCTCGATTTCGAGCAGCGTTTGGAAACGTTGTAGCGGTGGGTGGTGGAAAAGGATCAGGACCTACTTCTACAAAAAAACAAATTTCTACAAAACAATGTCTACAGAGCTATGACGCAACGACTTCTTTCTACGACGAGACGAAGAATGAGTAAAGAAAAAACAAGAGAAACAATAAACGGTTCAAGCCCTCCTCGACGAAGGGATCGAAAAAAATTAGAGCTTGGACGAAGAAGACGCGGCAAAAACGTGCTCGCGTGGCTTGAGAATCCAAAGCTCTGCGATGGGAAGCGGAACATAGCGAAAGGTGGTCTTGTGCGCGACGCGCGGCTCCCACGTGAGAATGAGAGCACCGTGCCGCAGCGAACGCTCGAGCACAGCCTGAGGGATCTCAATCTCTAGCGTTTTAGTATATGGCATCGAAGCCAAAAACCCATGCAAGCGAATCCCGTTCGCAAAGAGACGCGTCGGCTGCGCTTCGCGCTCGAGCTCCTCCCAGTCGCCACCGTGGCGATTCAGGTCCTCGCCCAAGTAAGTGATTCGCAGCGTAAGAGGCGGTAAACCCGCGGCAAGCGTCGCAAGCGGGACCTGAAAGAGGCGCTCGAGGTCAAAGCGCATCGAAAAGCGCGCCGTGCGAGGCCAGATCGGAACAAGGTACGACCGCCAGCAACGTGGAATGAGACCATCGTGCAAATCACGAATGACGTCATCGTTGCTCGCATCCAGGTACTCGACCATGGGTCGCGCAAAGTACATGGGATCCTGACCAAAGTCGACGGCGTGGTGCGGCGGGAGCACCTGGTCCACCGGAATGGGTCGCGTAGGCGGCTCGAGACAACCTGGCATTTCGTGTGCCGCTTCGTCGCCAAAGCTCGCATACCAAACAACAGAGAGCGGGGCGTCGCCCATGTGCTCATGCAAGGCTTGCTTGAAGCGATGCACAAGATTGCCGTCGCGCGTCTCCTTGCCAGAGGCCTCGACAGATCCAGCGGGCGCATTGCCGAGCATGTTCTGCAGGGCGCGGTTCATCGAGACCACATCGCCCAGAGGAGCCCATACGAGATCAAAGTAGGCGCCGCGCTGGCGATGCTGGCCGCCATACCCTGTAGAAAGCTGCATTCCAATCTGGTGGTACAGGGTGGCGGCAAGGGCCATGAGTTGACCGTAAAGGTGCGTGCATGAAGCAGAAGACTCGTCGAGCTGGGTCACAATGAGCGGGTTGGGCGTGGACGGTGAGTTGAAACTGCTCATGGTGATGGGCGGCTCGTAGTAAGGAACGGCAAGGCGAGTTGACGCCTTTTCCAGATCTTCGTTCGAGCACGAGCCACTTTCCTCCAACGCGAGCAGAGCAGCGCTTTCGGCGCTACGTTCCTGGCACAGTCGCGTGTACATAAATGCGTCATGGTGCGCACGAAAGAGCAGCATGTTGAGTCGCCAATTGCGACGGTGGCGCGGCGCGAGACTGTTTTGCACCTGCGTAAAGATTGCCTGCGAACGTACGATGGATTCGCTCGTGTACAAGTCGCCGAGCCAATTGCTCTCGAGGGTGTAAATGCCCTCCTTGATCTTTTCGACGTTGCGCTGCTGCTCCATGAGCAAGGCGACGTATTGACCAAGCATGACATCCAGCTGGTCTTCGGGGGTAGACCCGTGGAGCGGGCCGACAAGGTCATCTCCCCAGTGCAGCGTAGTCCATACATACTTGTTAACGTCGTCGTTGACGCCCTCCGAGTAGCAACCACATCCAATCGTGTACGGCGCCTGCTCAGCAATGATGGCTGCCATTTCGCGCGGGCGCGGGTTAATGCTCTCACGGCCGTTGGTGACCGCGAAGCTGAGATCCCAACCAAAGCAAGGCATTTGCGCAGTCTGTACGTGACAAAGATCTGGGTAGTTACGAAGCGGAAGCTGACTGGGAATCTGAGCTCGAAACTCATCAATGGGAACGCAGCTCCAAGGGCCGTAGACGACACCATTGAGGAAAGCCTGGACCGTCGACGTGTGCAGCATTTCCATCCAGAGCTGCTCTTGCACAAGTGGAACCCAGGGCTCGGTGAGTCCAAGATCCACGCTCGTGGACAGACCATATTGCGAGGAAACCCAGACTTCGACGTTCGGAAAGTAGTTGGACCTCACAAAGTGTGCCTGAAGCTCGACAGCACGGAAGAATTCTTGCGCGGGTCGGCCGCCCGGGTCACCACCCGGCACGAAAAGAACGTCCAGACGAGCAAGGTTGCTCATGATGGCGGCCCAGTGCTCGCGTGCCTGCGCCAAGAGGTCTGCGTCCTCGTAGTTTTTAAAGAACGCGGGGTACCACATGGAAACGTTAATGTCGAGGTCATTGCAAAAGGTGGAGACGATGCGTAGCATGGTAAGCCAATCCACGCTAAAGGAAGGACTTTGGAGCGCATCGTCGATTCCGGGCGGAATCATTTCGATGCCGTTGGTACCAAAGAGAGCGAGGTCAAGAATCTCTTGGCGCATCATTTCCGGCGTGAAGGCATCGTAACTATTTGTTTTGGGTCTGTAGGCCACCTGGTGCTGTCGCATGCCATAGGTTGGTACAGAGACGATTTCGAGCTGCGTCGGGCACGCACAGAGGCTCTGAAGCGGCTTGGCGTAGGAGATGTGATAATCCATGCGCATTTCGCGCAAGAGCCGACCGATGCCAAAGAGAAGTCCGCGATCACGGTTGGCACGAATCACAATGGACCTAGCGTCCTCGCTGGTTCGAATCATGTAGCCCTCATCGCTGCCCGATGCGTCGGGGTGGAGCACCAGGTCTTCAATGACTTGGAGATGTACTTCGGTGCCCGTTTCTGACGCCTCGGTGGAAAGGTTTATAGAAGCCCTTGTCGCTTCCGCTGCGGCTGCTGCTGTGGCGGCGAGGTCATCTTCCGAGGAGAGCTCTTCACTGGTCTCGGTTTCCTCTATGTCTTTTGGGGGGCCTGAATCCTCGTCGCTCGCGGGTAAGATGGTCCACTTGACGCGCGAGCGTTTCTTGACCTCTGCACAAAGAATCTCGGCAAATTTGCGATGGCGCTGGCGCGTCGCAGTGTACCGGACGACAACTTTGCTTCCTGCGCAGTCTTTGAATCCGGGCGGGACCTCGAGCACGGTGGCGTCGAGTTTTTTCCAATTCTCCAGCCACCCCATTATTTATTCCAGGATGTCCTCTTCTTGTTGTGGACCACTCTGAACCAGTTGCAGTAGTTCTTGGCTTGCCTTTCTTTCTTTTTCCCGCGTGGACGGTCTGTCTCACGGTGGTTGGTCGGCTTGTTGCCTTGCTCCTTGTGATTTCTAATCTCCCTTCACTTTGACGCGCGAGGTTCGACTCACGCCGCTCGCAGCAAGCAAAGGGTCGTCGACCGCGATACCGTCTGCGCGCCGCCGTCTGCGCGCAACAAGCGGCCCGACGGAGTGTTGGTCCCCGCGTCGCTCGCCCAACGGCGAGCCGCTCTGCTTGGTCTGGTCTGCCTTGTCACAAGCTCGTACCCCTGGCCAAGCCGAGCCAAAAGCGCAACCAATCCAACAGCGCAAGCCAAGCCTTAGCCAAGCGGATGCCTTTTGGCGCACTGCGCAGACACCTCGGACGGACGACGAACTATCCCGAAATGCTCGTGCTCCCTTCGCAGAGCTCGATTTTCATGCCAGCAGCCTGGCTAATTCAAGGTCTGCGTAACGTCGCGCCGCACGAAGTGTTTTTGGCCGCCCGAACAAGTCCCGCCCGATTGCTTTGTCAACATTGTCGACGGACGGCTCAATCGACGCGACTTCGAGCACCCGCAACGCTAAAAACTGTCACACACGAGGCCAAGATCAAGGCGAAGACCCGCTTTGAATCGCGCACGAACTCGCGTCGGGGCTATTGATAATGCGGCCTGCATGCACGCGATCGATGGCGATTGGCCCACCCCTCTGTTCGAGCCTGCCTTGGGCCTGGCCTTGAACTTGCCTTGCGCTTGCCATGCCATGGATCGATCGCCCGAATGACTGACGACGAGTCCAAGCGCTGTATAATGTTGCGGTTGCTGCACCGCTGGCGGAGATTGTGCATCAGAATGTGCCCCGCCGGTGCAAAAGTGGCGGCGAAACAGCCGTTGCTAATCGATCATACAAACAGACAAACCAGTCCCAGACCTGGAACTCGTCGTCCCCGAAACCCGCACCGCCGGCCAAGTGTACGGGCGGGTGAGTTCTACATTCGCAAGAGAAGTCACTGGCACGGTGGTCATGAAACGGGCAAATTCATTGTTTCTAAAAAGTCAAAAATTGGAGACACAGAGAGTCCTTCACATGGTCAAAAAAGGTGAATCGTACAGCCACGAGCGCTGCCACTGGCAAGCAGACTTGCATGCATCCTACCGGCTAGTAGTGGCAGCCAGCATCCTGGCGATCGGGAAATTATACAGAACACGGCGGACGAGCGGCACATATTTCTTTCCTCAGAGCTCGAGGGGCGGAGGCAGAGGCCAGGCCCGATGGCGGTCCCGACTCCATCGGCGCGCCGTGTTCACAGACGAAACAGTAATACTCCGCGACTCGGAGGGGAAACAGACCTGGCCCTGGATGAAGCGCAGGTCGCGAATAAAGCGGTAGATGGCCGTGAGCATGGCCGTCTCTGACCCCGCGCTCAGCACGATGGACACCGTGCCCGCGCTCTCATCCTCCGGGTCGAAAGGACACGGTTGGTTCTTGACCTGCAGAACAAAGCCGTCGTGGCCGTACTTGCCCTCCCGGTCGATGCGCAGCTCGACGTGCGACCGCGCCGCGGCCACGCGCTCCTCGACGGCCCAGCGCGTCCCGTACCGCTGCTCGATCTCGCGCTGCAGAATGTTCGCAAACATGAGCAGGCGGTCTCCGTGGCCCGGCGACCACGCCGTCGCGGACTCGAGGCCGTCGCGGACGACGATGTCCGCGTGCAGCGCGCGCAGCTTGCTCATCGCGCCCCGCCTCCTCCCAGGACGCCCAATTCCGTTGCGAGTTTACCTCCCGCTCCCGCTCTCGCTCTCGCTCTTGCTCTTGCTCTTGCTCTTGCTCTTGCCGCTCCTGCTCCTCGCGGACGGCCTCGAAGACGTCTCCGATCTGGTACTTGGGACGCGCCGCCAGGACCTCGGCGCGTCGACGCCGCTGCTCTTCGCCTTCGCCGCCGAGCCGAGCCGAGCCGAGCCGAGCCGGGACGCGAGGAGACGAGGCCTGCCGCCGCTGCCGCTCTGCGCCGCGCGAGACCTCCGTGCGCGGTCGAGCGCGGTCGAGCGTCGAGATCGGGATACGTCTGTCTGTCTGTCTGTCTGTCTGCCTGTATGCGAGACGAGATATGCGAGAGGCGCGAGGCGAGGCGATGCGATGCGATGCCGGCCGGGACGATCGACCGACCGACCGCGCGTCGATCGATATGCGCGGCGGCGATATGCGCGCTGCGACGATATGCGCGCCGCGCCAATGCGCCGCTGCGCTGCAGGTCCCGTGCCGCGTCGTGTCGCGCCGGGTCGGGTCGTGTCTTCGCGCGCGGGTTCGCGAGAGAGGCGCCGGTCAATGGTGAGTGGATGAATGAATGAATGAATGAAGCCGCAGACGCTGTCGAGGATGGCGGAATCCGAGCTCGGGAATGCGCAAGCCTTTGGACTTGCGTTCCGGTTCTGCCGATGACCTCGACGAGCACGGGGACGGAGACGGCCGGGACGGAGACGGCGAGGGTCGCGCGGAGGGAGAACTGGGAGAGGGAGGACCCGCGCCCGGCGCTAGCTAGCGCTGCTGCTGGGCGCTTGCTGCGCGAAGCGAGCGAGGTCCTAGCAAGCGAGGTCCGCCCGACCTCGGGCCGACCCACCTCCTGCGCCACGGGACCCGCGCAGGACTCGGCCTCGCGAGGCGAGCAACAACGACTGCAAGCAAGGCAAGACTCGCCGAGCTGCTCGCAGAGCTCAACCGCCGCGCCTCGGGCGAGGTCAGTCCAGCCGCCGAAGAGCAGCGACACTGGTCTCTGCCTCGAGCGCAATGTCGATTCGTTGCTTGCAGCCCTGGCAGATGGCTGTCGAGGTATAGAATGTATGTATTCGTTCGTTGGGTGGCCCTGAACTCCTGCAAACGCTCGTCGACGAACCCGTCGTTATGATGACAGACGCGACTCTTCTTCGTTGTCGTCGCATACGTGAGCTGAGCCACCGCGTCGTCACCGACCTCGAACACGGAATCGTCCGACCAGCCATCCATGGCAAGCAAGCAAGCAAGCAAGCAAGCAAGCATTACATTCACCATGGCCATAAACTTGGTTTGGCTTTGCTGCTGGCATCATCATAGCTGGCTGGTTGTCTTCGATAGATGATGAATGAGATGACCCCGCTGACCAAGCAACCAAATGACCCCAAGTTATCGATCGCACACATCGATGATCCGCCCGAGCACTTACCACCAGCCACAATGGGTGCTAGTTCTGTGCTGTGCTATGCTGTGCTGTGCATCGCCGGGACCTCGCTGGACTTACAGTTCTCGTTCGTGTGCGCCACGTTCTTCAACTGGCAAGCCGAGCTGGCGCACAACGTAGCGCACACACGTTCGAGGTGGTTTTGTCTTGTGCCGTGGTATTGTGTCTTATCGTCGAGGTCGCGCGTGGCGATGGCCAGCCAGCCAGCCAGCCAGCAGAGACCGAGATGGTTTATGCGTCGGCACAGGTCAAGTTACCGCGTCCCGACATGATGAATTCTGCGCGTGTGGCAGCGGCATGGCGGCGAGCGACCTCGTCACCCAACTAACCTGCCGTGGCTCCTGGCCTGTGACGCGCGCGTTGCCAAAAAATCTTGGTCGCGCTCGGAGCTTAGCCGGGACACCCGATTTGACCGCGGCGATAGCGCACTTGGGCGTGACGGCGCAAGTGAAAATTCGCCCTTGCGCAAGTCGGGCTTTCGCTGCCAAGTGCTCTACGTAGCAGTGACGCAGAGACTTGGGCAAGGAGAGAGAGAGAGAGAGAGAGAGGGAGAGAGGGAGAGAGATACAGTGTGGCTGCTGCCCGTGCCGCGACGAGCAGCAGCTAGCAATCACAAAAGCGGAGGCCGGAGGCGACCAGCGACAGCAGCAGCGACAGCGGCAGCGGCAGCGGCAGCGGCAGCAACAGACAGCCCAGCGGTCCGTCAGTCGCAGAAAGAAGCAAAAGGAGAAGCGAGCGCGAGGTCAAGATGATGCTGGCTGGAGCGAGGCGCACAACGTGGGCAGCCGCCGTGCGCGGCGCACGCGCGCTGAGCGGGTCCGCCAAGGGGCCCGAGCACAAGCAGGCCATCCTGTGCATCCTGGACGGATGGGGCTACAACGAGCGCATGCAGTACAACGCCGTGCTCCAGGCCAACACGCCCAACTTTGACAAAATGTGGGCACGTGCAGGACAGTGCGGACAACAGGCCTTTCTGCAGGCTTGCGAGGAGAACGTCGGCCTGCCTCCCGGCCAGATTGGTAACTCCGAGGTCGGCCACATGAACCTCGGCGCCGGCCGCGTCGTCTGGCAGGACATCATGACCATCAACAACGCCATTCGCGATGGCGAGCTCAGCAAGAAGAAGGCCCTCCAGGACCATATTGCCGCCCTCAAGGAGTCCGGCGGCACCTCGCACGTCATGGGCCTCGTGTCGCCCGGTGGTGTCCACGCGCTCGACACGCACGTCGCTGCTCTCGCCAACGAAGTTAACAAGGCCGGCGTCCCCGTCGTGGTTCACATCTGGACCGACGGCCGCGACTGCGGCCCCCGTGACGCCGCCAACGACCTGCCCAAGTTCCTCGAGTCTCTCGACGAGGGCATCACCATCGCCACCGTGACTGGTCGCTTCTTCAGCATGGATCGCGACCGCCGCTGGGAGCGCGTCGGCGCCGCCTACGATGTCATCGCTTGCGGCAAGGGCACGGCCGACCCGGTCGACTCCCCGGAGGCCGCCATCAAGCAGGCGCACGGCCAGGACGTTGGCGATGAATTTATCGAGGCCACCGTGGTCGGCGACTACCAGGGTATGAAGGACGGTGATGGCATTCTCTGCGCCAACTTCCGCGCTGATCGCGCCCGCGAGATCCTCACTGCCCTCGCGGACCCGGAGCCCCCTAGCGAGCTCGGCTTTGGCTCCGAACGTCCGGAGCGCGTCAAGCTCGCCAACATGACCGGCATGGTCGAGTACTCGACGCGCCACTCGGAGTTCATGAGCAACATCATCGAGGAGAAGGAGATCGACCTTCCCATGGGAGAGGTCATTGCCGAGAATGGTCTTCGCCAGATGCGCATCGCCGAGAGCGAGAAGCGTCCCCACGTCACCTTTTTCTTCAACGGCGGCCGCGAGGAACCCTTTGACAATGAGGACCGCATCGAGATCCCGTCCCCCAAGGTCAAGACCTACGATCTCCAGCCCACCATGGGCACTCGTGAGATTGGCGAGGCCGTCTGCGAGGCCATTGAGAAGAAGGATGGCGACAAGCCCTACTACTCGTTTGTGCTGTGCAACTTTGCCGCCCCGGACATGGTTGGCCACACCGGCTCGCTTGAGGCCGCCGTCACCGCCGTAGAGACCTGCGACGAGGCCCTCGGCAAGATCCTCGAATCTGTGAAGAAGTCCAAGGGCACCATCATCGTCACTGCTGATCACGGCAACTGCGAGACCATGGTCGACCCGGAGACCGGCGGCCCGCACACCGCCCACACGCTCAACAAGGTTCCTGTCTTTATCAACGATTACACTGGCGAGGAGCGCCAGTACAAGATCCACAGCGGCGCGCTCTGCGACGTGTCGCCGACCCTGCTCGAGATTCTTGGCATCGAGCAGCCGGGCCCCATGACCGGCAAGTCCCTCATTGACTCCACCAAGGTCTAAAAGACTCATAAATTATATCATTGATGCCTGTCAGTCTCTTTTGCCCAACCATTTCCATCTCTATCCGTCTTTCCTGTTATGCCCATGGTATCGCATTCGTCCTACTGCTTCGAGATTTCTTCGACCGCGGCAACAGAGCGCCCAAGACCCTCATGGACTCCACCAAGGTCGAAAGGATGACTGTCAAATTATTTGCCCAACCGTCCTTCTTTCCTGTCATACTTAGGCTCATGGCATTCATTCGTCCTTCTGCTTCGAGTCTTCCTCGACCGACCGCCACAAGCGCAGAGCCTCCGTCCATCCACCACAGTCCACCAACGTCGATGCGACGGCGACGATTGTGCGCGCTGTCACGATGTCGTGCACGGTATCGTCGCGACGTCACCACAACGTGACGTCGAAGGCGAGAACGGCGAGAACCACCGACCCGACCACTCCCTCACATCGCAGTCAGTCGGGCCACTGCTTATACACTACCAGGAGCGTCACGATGCCAGGGCGAGACTCGAGACCACGGCGCTCCGTCGGGCGCAGCTGCAGCAGAACCACTCCACGCCGGGGCGAGGCTGCGCGCGCTCGACGGGCCCGCGTCTCCCGCGAGTGAGTGCGTGCGTGCGTGCGTGCGTGCGTGCGTGCGTGAGAGAGCGAAAGGAGATCTGCAGGGAGAGAAAGATGACCATGCTCGCGCCGTGGCAGGCGCTGGAGGCCGGCGTCTGGGAGCAGCTGGCGAGCTTGCTGGTGGTGGCCTTCTACTTTGCGCTGGGAAGCTGGTGGGAGGCCGCGGGCTATGGCTTGCGGACACGCTCTGTGGCCAAGCGTTTAACGAATCGCGCTGCCAGCGCGATGCGTCGCCTGCCGTTCGCAAGGACGAGAACAACACAGCAACAGCAGCAGCTGCACCAAGAACAAAGTACCGCGCGCTGCAGACTGGTGGGCGCGGGCCCAGGTGATGCGGCGCTTCTCACGATGGCTGCACGACGTGCCATCGCAGAAGCTGACCTTGTCATTGCCGATCTCCTCGTGCCACAAGAGATCTTGGCGCTCGTAAATGGACGTCTTGTTCTCTCGCGCAAGTACAAGGGCTGCGCCAACAAGGCGCAAGATGAGCTGCATGAGTGGACCCTCGCGGCTCTCGCCCAGGGACTCGATGTGGTCCGGCTCAAGGGCGGTGATCCATTTCTCTATGGCAGGGGTGCCGAGGAGATTGCAGTCTTTCGTCGCGCGGGCTTTGCCGTCGAAGTCATTCCTGGCATTTCGAGCTGCCTGAGCGCTCCATTGGCAGCCGGCATCCCCGTCACGACCCGCGGCGTTGCAGATCAGATTATTGTCGCAACCGGGCACGGCATGAATGACACCGTGCCGCGAGATGTGGCTCCCTATTACGCCGGCCGCACGTCAGTTTTCCTCATGTCCGTCAGCCGCATGACCCAGCTCATGGAACGTCTGGCATCGCCACAGCTTGGCTACCCATCTAGCACACCTGTTGCCGTCATCGAAAAGGCGACCACGAGTAAACAGCGCACCGTGCGAGGCACTGTAGAGTCCATCGCGCGTATTTGCGAGGCCGAGGCCGTCGAGTCCCCCGCCACGATTGTTGTCGGCCGGGCCGTTGATGCGCTCGGCGACGCGTCCAGCGCATATTCTGCTGGTGCCGGATGCGTTCGCTTTGAGCCGCTCAACCAATGGACTGCATAGATTACTGATAGCTTGTATACTCTTGATCGTCATGTTTTAGAAAAACCAACCCATTATATTTTGTTCCTATCCGATTATACACCTCAGATCACCACCATGCACCTGTTGAGGAGGAGGAAAACCCATGAGCACATGTTTTATTCAATCAAGTCTTGGTCGCGAGAGTTCAACTCGGTCGGTCTACTTCTTCTCGAGGGACTCTGATGACGCAAAAAGAGAGCCTTTCTTTGACATCGCTCCCACACGTTGGCAACAGAAAGAATTGTTCTTGGCGTCATCCATGGCGCGTCGCGAGTCGTAGTAGCCCTGTTCTTCTCTCCAGGCACACGTAGGTGAATTTGGCAGTGTCTCATGTATACGAATCAGGCGAAGAAGATGCTCGGTGCGATTTCTCGCTCGTACAAGCAAGGCATCGTCGCTCTTGCACTTATGACTCTTGCTGGTTCGCAGTTTTCGTTGCTCTTTTCTTCTTGCTCCTCTTGTTCGCCCTCTTCTTTACATCGTTAGAGCCTCGCTCCTCAGCCTTTGCCAGTAAATCTCTGCGCCGCACACGAAGGACGTCGCCACGCTGGAGCCTGCCAAGCGCATAAGGACCGTATTCAATTCGAATCAGACGATCCACATGGAGACCCATAGAAGCCAGCGCCTGACGGACCTCTCTGTACTTGCCCTCCGTTACAAGAACGTCAAGCCATTGATGGCGAATTTCCTCGACGGGCTTGGACTTGTTCTTTTTCAACTTTTCTTCCTTTTTGATTTGCTGTCGGTGCTTGCGTTCCGTGTGACGCGTCACTGCGACAATGGGCCTATACTCGGTACCGTTTTCCACCGTGACGCCTTGAATGAGTCGATCCTGGTGCTTTTCCGTAAAAACACCGCGGCTCACCCGCGCGCGATATTTTCGCACAATGTTGTTTTGCGGAAGCTCCATGTAGCGCGCAAAGGCCCCGTTCGTCGTCAAGAGAATAAGACCCTCACTTTCGAAATCGAGACGACCCACGGAAATGAGATTTGGTGGCAGACCCATCGACTCGAGTCGCGAAAACAGCGTGGGCCGACCTTTAGGATCCCGGTATGTGACGAGCTCGCCGCGTAGCTTGTAGCACAAGAACACGTCGCCACTGAATTTTTCGGCTGCAGCCTTGGTCACGACTTCTCCGTCAACCGTGATGACATCCTTGTCCGTGACGAAGCTCGTCACGCTGCCGACGCCGCCATTCACCAAAACCTTACCCTCCTCAATGAGACGCTCCCCTTCGCGTCGCGAGCACACGCGGGCGTCCGCAAGATATTTGGCAAGCCGAACGCTCGTCTTCGGTGTCTCCACCGTCGCAGCATTGCCCTGGTTCTCCTCGGAGTGTTCATTCTCGTCATTCAGAGACGAGGTTGGCGACGAACCTGATGTCGCTGTCGTCCCCGACGTGCTGCTGCTGCTGCTGTTGCTGAGGGATCGCAACGAGCTCGTCGGAATCCACGATGTCGAGATTTGCGAAGGCGGGACACGAAACGTCGAGATAAGAAAGCTACCTTGCCGCAAGCCAAGGTCCGAGCTCCGCTTCGGTGCAGCCGCCCACCTCGCTGCCGCCGTGCGGTGACTCCGCAAGAGCCCTCGAGCAGCCCGCATGGCTCACGCTTACTTGCTTGCGTACTTTGCCTGCTTGCTTTCGTTCGACGAACCTCTCCGCCGCCTGCTCCACCGAAACTCCTTGCTCGACCCCACAACGCCCGAGGACTTGCTCGCAGTCTGCGCGCCTTCTTCTCGCAGGACCGCAAACCCCCGTGCTCGCTCGCTCCACCAACCCCACCGAGCCCGCCAACTTCGACCACAGCACAGGAGGCGGTTCCACGATCGTTCCATGCTGGTTCTTCGCGCTGTTCTGTTCTCCGTTCCAAAGACGGCGGGGGCCTATGTGTGCGAGCAGTCACTCAAGAAGCAGCAGAGCGCGAACCCGGCCGGCCTTCTTCTCTCTTTCTGATTGACGCCCTGCTGGCTGCTGCCGGCGGCCGCTGCGCGGCGGAGAGCCCGGGCGACCGGCGACCGGCCCCGCGCCGCGGACAGAGACCCCGCGCGCCCCTGCCCCCACCCATCCCCCCGCGCGGACCGCGCACGCGCGCTCCCCGGTCTGGCGCCGGACCTTGCTCGTCTCGGGCTGCCGATCGTACGTCCAAGGGGACTCGGACCCACGAACTGATCTGGAGCGCGCGCGAGAGGCCGAGGCCCCGCGCAGCAGGCGCAGCAGCACCGGCGGCGAGAGCAGCGGACGCAGCGCGCTCGAACGCAGCGGCAGAGAGCAGCCGCGTCGGGCTCGTTTTGCGGGGCGGCTCGCGACGTGATCGAATCGACGGTGAGGGGGCGAACATTGTCCGCTGTATCTCTCTCTCGCTTTGGCGTCTTGTGAAGCAGAGGACCGGGCGAGGACGAGCGCGTCCGAGGACGGCCCTATTGCGATACCGCCTGGCTCACCTCACTCGGCGTCCTCGCCGCTGCACATTGCCGAAAAGGGTGCTGCGTCAGGGATTCCTTTTTCGGTCCCAGGAAGAATGGCGGAAACAGCCAAGACAGCCACAGCTGTCGAACCGACGACGCCTTTCCCGAAGCCCCGCGACAAGATCCTCGTGGAGCCGAGCATGGATGAAAGCGCCCCGCTCTTAATTCGATCCAATACGCTTGGCATGTTTCCTGCTCTTTCTGGCGACTGCGACGCCGAAGGCGAGAGCGGAGACAGCCTCGAGAAGCAGGCGAGCGCCAAACGAAAAGGCCGCAAGACACGAAGCGCGAAAAAGACCGATGCGGGCGAAACTCAAGACGATGAAGGCCAAGGCAGCTCCGAGGGTACGGCGTCGCGACCGCCCAAGATCTCGCGCAAGCATTCGCTCATGTTTCCAGTCTCCTCGATGCTCTTGCACACAACGTCGTCGCTTGATCTGGTGACCGAACCTGCCGACACCCACGTCTTTGATCAGGATGAAGAAGGCGATGGGCCCAATGACAGCAACAGCGAAAACGAGGCTGAACAGGAAGCGAGCAAAACGGACGACAACGCGAAAACAGGAGACGTCAACAAAGATGACGTCAACGACTGTGATGAGGAAGAGTACGAGGATGGTGACGATGCTGTTGGGCCTGAAGGGGTGCGTCACGCCAAGACGATGAGTGGTGGTGTGACGACAATCGAAGATAGCGCTACGGGCATCGGCGAGGAGGACGAAGAGGACCTCGAAGTGAAGGAGGAAGCCCCGGATGCCGTGGGCAGTGACGACGACGAGGAGGAGGAGGAGGAGGAGGAGGAAGAGGAGGACAATAGTCCAAACGAGAAAGGCGCGGCAGCCTCAGCATCGGCAACATCACCATCATCAGGTGCAGCAGCAGTGGCAGCCTCCTCTGGTCAGTCGCGTATGGAACCAATGGTCCCGGCCCCGGCGAGACCTGGGCCCATCACAAGGCGTCAGTCTTTCAAAGATGCGTCGCACTCATCGTGGCGCGTCTTTTAAGAATAGCACGCACGAGTGTGCCATTTCTTATCTTTTCCACATTCACAGGACCACGTGGCACCAATTCATCGCTGTTAAGATCAAGTGTCAAAAAAGAAGAAAGCAATACAGCAAAAGAAGGAAAGATCAAATGTCAAAACCAGAAAAAAGATATGAAATGAGATTGTAAGATGCAACAGCAGTAAACCCCCTCGAGGTAAACGAACATTTATAATCCCTTGGACTTCGTGGAAGACGACATTTCGGCTCGAACAGCTTGCACTTCGCGCACGAATGGCCGCTCCGCAAAGAGTCCCAGAAACGCGACAAGAGAGATCAGCGCAAAAGCGCCGACTCCAATGTGAGCCGCGGCCCGCGACCACGACGCAAAATTGGCGTAGAGACTTCCGGCCGAGAGATGTGTGGCTATTGCTGCGAGGGCAAAAGCTGCAAGAGAGGTTGCGGCAGGGAAAAGTTCCGACACCGAGGATCCAGAAGACGCCACAATGTATCGCACACTAAAGACGATGCGCATGGCCATATTGATGGAGTTGGCAAGAATGAGGCCTGGCGCACGATACTGCACGAGAACCGCGGCACTGGCCAAGTAAACGACAGAAAAAACAAAGAGCCAACCATTGAAGCGGCGCAAGGTAGCGTCATTCGCCGTGGCGTGCACATATGCCTCTGTCACGCCATTGACGGCAAGCACAAGAACGTAAACGCAATAGTACCCGAGAACTTGAGGCGCTGTCGTATGCTCGCTCCAACGCTCGCCATAGAGAAAGTGGATGAGAAAGTGAGCATAACCAGGACCGAAAGCGACGAACACCAGCCCAAGTAGCGTCATGGCGCGACACAATAGTGCGACGAGCACACGGGGCGAGATACGGGCCGTGGTCGATTGATGGGCATCAGCAAAGGTATCGCCGTGCTTGGCAAGATCATTGAGTTTGCCAAAGACGGCAAAAGCTGCCTCTTCGATGGGCAGAAAGACAAAGCGCGCCACAAGAGAGCCTAGATTGAAGACTAGTGCGTACACGGCTTGGTCCGAGGCGTCCGTGGCCAGCGTCACCATGACCATTTTCTCGCCTTCTGCAAGTACAAGTTTCCATACTTGTTGCAGACTCATGCTGGCAGCTAACTGAAAGAGATCCGCGTCCCGCACGCGGAGCCAGTCCGTCGGCTTGAGATCCTCGAGACCGTGAAGTGCCCAAATGGGCGAGAGCTCCTGGTTCTGGCCCGTTGTTCTCGAGGCTTGGGCAAAATATGCCGTATACCCGAGGAGCAAGGTCGCTGCGTAGGCGACATAACCAAAGGCGAAGGCCTGGAGCCCCATCTTGGCAGCGAGAACCAAGCCAATGGTGACGAGACACCGCGCTGTGACAGCGAGGGCCTCAATAGCGGACCGCCGGCCATACGCGAGCTGTCCCTGGGCAGCAACAAACATTGGCTCGCTTAGCAGCTCGGTGACAATGGCAAGGCCCACGATCCAGATTGACTGCCGATAGTCCTGCATGCTAATTTTTTCCAGAGCAGCTGCGTCTGCAGACCAAATGAACCATTGGCACGCCAAGGGCGTCGCCGCCCAACCGGCCAAGACGGCGCACCAGGTGAGGTTGACGAGGTCGCGTCGCGTGGCAAGCGCCGCTCCTTGGCCGTGTGCTGCGACGGGGCCGTCTCCGCGAGCGGCGGCGGTACGCAGACAGGTCCGACGCACGCCTTCGCGCGCCAGCGTCAGCACGACCGTGTACAGCAGGTACAGCTGTACGGACGAAACGCCGAGCAGAGATGGGTCTTCAAGATGGCGTGTGAGGGCCACATTGAGCACAAAGGTCAGGGCGCGCGAGAGCAGCTGCACGGAGGCGAGCAGCGAGGCACCACGTAGGGCCGACCCCACGATGCCGGCGCGCTGCGCGCCGTCTTCCTCCCCGCCCATTCGGCCTCTCTCCGTTCATTAACGACTTTGGACAGAAACCCGCAGATCCTCGGGATCGATGTCCGCGGCTGTTTGGGTCTGCCAGAATCTTCATTTTTTCTTTTTGTTTTGCTTGATCAAACACCTCGAAAGTCGTGCCAAGTTCAAGCGATTTTGATCTCACAAAGGAAAATGATTTCTTTGTAGTGATGCATTGCATCAATTTCTGGTTGCTCAAGAACAATTTCTGGTTGCTCAAGAAGACGCACATGGTTTTGATTGGGCATGTTAATGCGAAGACTTTTCACTTACAAAGACTGGTAGTAGGCTATACGTTTTTTGGAGCAGCGATAGATTCTCCTTTCTTTTTTGTTATTGACATTGACAAGAATGATCTGTGCCCGCTTTGCTTGCTTTTGTAGGGCATGTCAGTGGCAATCTACTTTCCATACTGGAGCAGTGCGTTCCGTGTGCGCCATGCCGCAGTAGCGCAAAAGATGCCAATGCCCCACAAGAGAATGCCACCGGCCGTGCGAATCTCTTGAGGTGAGTTCCCGTACACTTGAGGCGAAAGGGAGAATGTGAGGCCCTCGAAGACGGTGGCTGTCGCGAGACCGACCACGGTTGCTCGAAGGCCATCGACATCATCGGGGCTTGCACCGCTCAGTCGCACAAAGATCTCGTATGTGGCAATAGCCGTGGGCACCATGCCGATATAGAGCGCGTTGAGCACAGACGTTCCCGTCGCTCCTTCTGCCGTCATGGGCACTGTACGATTGAGAGTGTACGCTGTGGCACCCCAGAAGAGAATGCCCGCGAGCCCAGCGCGAAAATCGATCGTGGCCATGGTCTCTTGCTGTTTGCCTTCGCGACGCCTCAGCTCTCCCCCTGCTCCTGTCGCTCTGGTCGAACGAGTTGCCGCTGTTGCCTTTAATGCCGCTCCACTGGAAAGTTTCTGGCCGTTCGCGTCCCACGTGAACGTTTTGTTTTGCAGAGCCCGCGCTTCTCCAAGCCTCGAGCTTCATCGCCCGTGAGCTTCATGATGATCTGGGCAACCCAATTCTAAGCACAACGCATTTTCATAGTGCGCAACTCATTTTTTTGTGGTTTGACAGTGAGTGCGCGCTGATTTCGTTGCTTTTGCTTACTACGTGTCGCTATCGCGTCAGAGACGGAGGGTGACATTCTTGGGATCGCGCACACGAACGTACGAAGGCACTCGCGCCCGCAAGAATGCGCACGTTGGAACGCCCGTTGCGACCTTTTCACCAGTCGTGGCCCGGAACCTATATGGTATGTACACACGCTTAGCGAGCGGCAGCGGGCGACAACTTGCTCCATGGCCGAGCGTCTTGCGTCTCGCTGGATCGACTCGATGCCAGCCTAGTTTTTGTTCTTGCCGTTGAACCATTCATTGCTGCTTCTTTCATTCTCGGTCCACTGTGACTGATTGTGTCTGTCTACTTGAGAGACAATCATCATCAGCTGCAGCGTGCGTGTCTTGCACAAGAGAATTTCTGCGCCTGCCAGGTGTGGCAGTGGCCGTGCTCGCTGATAGAGCAGCCCAGAGTATCTATCTGGCTATCTCTCCGCGACTGCGACCTGCGACCTGCGACGTGCATTGCACGTTGACGCGGACCAGCCCTCAAGAATCGCAATATGGTCGGAGTGCCCCTCAAGTATTAAGTGGCAGACTCGCGACGCGCACCTCGGTCCTGGCGAATGGATAGAACCTCCTTTACTTGCTCGCTAGAGGCGGTCTCGCCGTTGCGTGCGTGTCGTGCGAGCTCGCGTGCGTGCAAGACTTGCCTTTTTCATTACTTGATGAAAGGAGCATGCCGTCCCTCGCGATCCCCGCAATATCCGTTTAGACGCGGCGAAGATTTGCGTCGATTATCGTTGGTGATGTATGTGATGATGACAACGATGCTGGCCGTGGCAGGCTCCAGTGCAGCCAGTACGTAGATAGCTAGCTTGCTAGCTGGCTGGCTGTAGACGCATGATGATGCAGCCAGGTCAATGGCGCCGGGAATTCCTTCGACTTGTCATCATGACCACGTATAGCCTGGCTGTGAAGGCGGGGACCCGTTGACTACACATTCGTGCATGCAGTGCGGTCCAGACGTTTGTTTATTTATTTCCTACGATGATCCTGAAAATGACAGCTTCGAGTCGAGTCATGGAGACGCGAAGCGCAAGGCTGCTGTCGCTGGCCGCCTGCCCTCGCGCTCTCGCGTCAGGACTGGCGAGCGTTCGTTCACCCATCGGCCGGTCCCGTGCCGCCCGTCGGAACTGCGCCTAGCTTGCGAGCTCCATGAGAAAGCACCACCACCTATTGCTCTTCCCATGGCGCCATCTCCTTCCACAAGCTTCTCGCATAGTCGAAGAAGCACGATGAGCCTGCACGCAGATGTCGCTCACTGGTGCTCTCTCTCAGTCAACCAGCCAGGTCGATTTCCGCGACCGACCAGTCGGGCCCGCGGTGTGCGAGCTGAGGTGCCTGTCTGGCCGCCGGCACGGCCGCGGCACCGAACCGGGCGCGCGCAGTGCGGCCAGCGGCGATTCCGTTCGCGGCGCGGCAGGCCTCGCAGCGGCGGCGGCGCAAGCGCCCTCGCAAGGCTGGGTTGCGGGGCGAGCGCGACCCGAGAGCCGGACTCCGCGGGGCCGCTTCTCTTCGTTTTGGTCGCCGGTAGGTTCTAACTAACGGCCTCCTAGAGGAGGCTGCGGAAGGACCCGAAATGTAACGCATAGGCCACGTGGTCGGGGCCAGAGCTTCGAGGCCGCGGAGATCGCCGGTTTTGTCCAGCGATGGGTGGCTGGTTGCTTGCTTGCTTGCTTGCTTGGTTGCTTGGTCGATTGATTTTAATTGACGCGCGGGATGTCCGCGCCTCCGGAGGGAGTCCAGCCTTCACGTATCATGGCGAGCGTCGTCCGGAATTCGGCTGCGAGGTTGACTTGGCACGGGCCTCCTTGCGGCCAGCACTGACCGCCTCGGGGACTGCCACGGATGGGAGAACGAGGTAGCAAATGGGCGAACGAGGTAGCAAATGGGCGAACAAATGAGCGATGAAGGCTGACGGAGAAGGAGCATCGGCTGGTAAACCTTGTCAGGAAATTTATGAAATTGAAAAATCGAGATTTTTCCATGCCACAGCCTCCATTTTCATCTTCATCTTTATCTGTCTGCCATGTTTGCGTTCACTCGCGCCCACAATCATGCGTTTCCTCCCCTCCCTCCCTCGCTTGCATCGTTCGCTCGCAGGTCTTGAGCCTGCGAGGCCGGCCGCCTCGGGGCACGCGGCTCGGCCACAGCAACGGCGGCGGTTGGTCGGCCAACTCGCAGCGCCGGGTCAATTAAGTGGAATGGTGGCTTTGTGGCAGACTTTTTCGCCAGTATGCTGCGCTGCTCTGCGGCGCGTGCCCCTCTGACCGCAGTGGGAGGAGGACTTGGTTTTCTCCCATTCGGACATCCATCCGTCCATCCGTCAATCCATCCATCCATCCGTCCATCCACGCGTGCACGCATGCATGCATGCATCCACGCATATATTGCTCTCTCCACGCACGCGTCCGTTGGCGCGCAGAGTAGTGAGCGCAAGGGGTGGACGCGCGGGTCCCGCGCAGGAATCCGTCATCAAACTCCGAGGCAGCTTTGGAGCCGCGGAAACAGGGAAACTCTTTTCCTCTCTGCGAGAAGAAAATTGAGGGGCGCGCGGATGCCGCGATCGCGCGCGCGGGCCCACTTCTTTACTTGATTACCTACGTCTTGCCGCTGCCAGCGGCAGGTGCCAGGTGCTGGTTGCAGCTGCTGCCCTGGCAACAGCACGCGAGGTTGCTTTCTTTCGGGGATCGATCATGCGCGAAAACGAAGACAAGCACCAAATAACAGACGACTCCAGACGGACACTCTTGAGGCTCCTACCTGCCAACACCTGCAGAGCAGTGTGGATCCGCCGAACCCGGGCCTCGTCGCTGAAAGGACGATGAACAAAACCATCAAACGGGCGGTCTCCGAGAGGGCTTCGCCGCGCGCGCGCGCGCGCGCCTCGCTGCAAGTCTCCATCTTGCCCTCCTTTCATCATCTCTCTCTGTGACTCACCAATCAACGTCCTTCCTTTCTTCCGCCTCTTTGTTCATTATTTTTTTTTCAATTCATTATTTTTTTCAATTCATTTTTATTTCGGAAAGTCTCGGTTGGACAGGCAGGGGACTCGCCCCGGCCGTCCCGGGGGGGGAACGCGGCAGCGCGTGGTGCGGCTCCATCGCCGCTCGGCGCGGACCTCGCCCGCCCGCCCGCCCCCTCTCGCGCCTCTCGGCCGCGCGCCCGCGCGCCGGCGGCGGCCGCCGCAGACCCGCTTCGCCTCGCCTCGGCTTGGCTTTTCCGCCGCGCCCAGCTCCGCTCGCCGTCGCCGGCCGAGCCGAGTTCAGGCGCCGAGCGGCCGTCCGTTCGAGGGCAGAGGCGAGCTCTAGATAAGAGAGGAGCACGTGCAGCGGCCGGTAGGAGGGCCTAGGCGGCGGCTAGGCGGCGCAGTCTCGTCTTGTCTCGTCTCGTCTGTCTCGCGCTTTGAAACCGCAAGCAACGAAGGAAGGAAGGAAGGAAGGAAGGAAGGAAGGAGCTTTTGAAAATCGCCCGAAATACAGGAGAGCAAGCAAGAGTCAAAGCAAAGCGGCATCGAGGGCGGCGAGCGAGCGAGCTCGCTTGGCGCGGGGACTCGGACGCGCACCCGGGCTTGCTTGCGTGCTGGCTCGGCGGCTCGGCGGCTTGGAGGCTTGCTGCCGCTCGGTGGCTGGCCGGCTGGCTGGCTGGCCTGATTGTTGCCTGCGCGACAATTGACAACCTCGTCACGGACGAAAGACAGAAAGAAGGTCAGGCGAACGATCGATTGATTGGAGGCGGCACGCGCTTGGTCGCTGCAAAGCGCGGGCACAAGGCGGACGAGGCGGGCGCGCAGGCAGGTAGGCAGGCAGGCAGGCAGGCAGGCAGACAGGCAGGCAGCGACCCGCGGCGGAGGCGAGGAGGATGAGCGCGGCAGCGGCGCTTGCCGTCGTCGTTGTCGCCGCCGCCACTCTCGTGGCCGAACACCCTGCGCGAGCGCAGAGTGTCCGCGAAGGTGGACATGTGCTGGCTTGGGACCTTTTGGCCGCGCACGAAGCGCCGCAGACACATGAACTGCACGCTCGCCGGCTCGGCGACATCGCAGAGGTCGGAGACTATGTGAGCATCCACGTCGATGACCTCTTCGGGCACCTCGCCGCGACCCGCAACGGCACGAGCCGATTAGCGTTTCCCATGCCGACCAGCACGGGCTCTAGCACGAACACGACTGTTCTCTGTGAGCTCCAAGAGTCCTATCTCGCCATGTCCCCCCAACTCGCCGCCGAATTCCCCACTGTCCATAGCTGGCGAGGCTTGTGCGATGACGGCTCCGTCATTGAACTGTCCGGAGAGGAGGGCGCCGAGGACTCGGTTGCCATCTTTCTGCAAAAGAACGAGTCCGCGGACACCATCTACGTCGACAGTGCCGTGCCTGCGTCCTCAACCTACCTCATGTACAGCACCCGTAAGGCGCGTCTCGTCGACACGAAGCTGGAGAACTCCGTCCCCACCTGCGGCGTCAACGACTCTCACACGCTTGCCGACCCGGACTACCTGGCAATCATGAACGAGACCGACAACTCGCAAATCCCGTCCGTCATCACCCCCATCCTTAGCAGCAAGACAGGTAGTTCCGGCGCGTCCACCGCCACTCGCGCTACCAACGTTGCGACATCCGCAGCAACCGTTGGACGCAAACTGAGGCTCGCGCTTATCGCAAACAAGGAGTACTCGAACTACTCGGGAGGCACCATCGCTTCCACCTTTGCAGCCATGTTGAAAATCATTAGCCGCGTCAACAACGTCTACATGCGGGAGATGGGCATCTATTTTGAGCTCATTGACCAAACCAAAAAGCTCATCTGTGCAGGAAATCAACTCGACTCCACGTGCACCGCATACATGCCCAACACATCGGCGGCGCTGTACAAGAATGCAGGCTTTCTCAGCCGCAGAAACATCGACAAAAGTGACTATGATATCGGACATAGCTTCACCACGGGCTCCGGAGGCATCGCCGGTCTCGGTGTTGTTTGCGGAAGCGACAAGGCCTGGGGAACCACTGGCCTCGCTTATCCGACCGGTGACATCTTCGCCATTGACTACGTCGCTCACGAGATGGGCCACCAAATGGGCATGAACCATGTTTTTCGCGATTGCAATGGTGGAAACGGTCAAAGAGTTAGAAGCGCCGCAGTCGAGCCCGGTTCCGGTTCCACAATCATGAGCTATGCCGGTTTGTGCTCGAACACGAACGCAAGAACATCGGCTTTGCCTATCTTCAACCCAAAGTCGATCGAGGTAGCTCGCAAGCTCATCAACAAAAAGTCTTGCGGTTCAGAGATTTCGACCTCGCGCTCCTCCCCCATCGTTTCCGTTCCGGCCACCTGCGACGTCCCAGTGGGTCAGTCCTTCGTTCTCGAAGGAGCTTCGGAAACTGCGGATGGAAGCTCGTTTTTCCAGTGGACTCGCGTTGACAATGGAGCCGAGTCATACGTGGATGAGAGCGTCGGTCGCTTTGCGCCGTGGGAGCCAATCGTCAGCAAGATCCGCTACTTTCCCAACTTGTACTTCACGCTCAACAGTGTCTCTTCGCTGCTCGAAATCCTGCCGTCTTCCACGCAGACCATGACGTTTCGTTTCCATGAACGCGCGCTCTACGACGAAGATGGCACCGTGGATGACTTTGCAAAGGCTGTCATTGGTGATTATGGCTTCGCTGATACCGAGGTTTCCTTTGTCAATGCCAACCCGCTTTCTATCACCAGTTCGGGAACCTTTTCGCAGGGCCTCGAATATACATTCAAATGGGACAATGGCGGCACCAAGAGTCTCTCTGCTGATGTTGGCATTTACATGGCGCTCGACGAACTTCCTCAAAAGAAGATTAACCGATTTGACTATAGCGACGACATCGTGGACCCCGACTGGGTCCTCGTGGCCACCGTTGCCAACACGGGTAGTGCGACTGCAACTGTTCCGACCACGATTCACTCTGCGAACAGCAACAAGAATGGTCTCCTCATGATTCGGTCCACTGGGACCGAGGGTTGTGCCTTTTTCGACATCAAGCGCATCAAAATTGCCAAGATCGCAGCTTCCGCAGGCGATTCTGATGAGACTGACGAGACAGAGGAGAACACCGAGGAAGGCGACCAAGGATCGGGGGAGTGCTACGAGCGGCGCGTGCGCGAAAAGGTCAAGAATGCGAACAAGCTCCAGTACAAGTCTCGCGTGAAAACTGTTCAAGCTTGTATTGACCTTTGCATTGAGAAGGAAGAGTGCAACCTCTTCAACTACCATGCGGGCCGCAACGCCTGCTGGCTCCTCTCGCATTCCATCCGCACCATCACAAATGTTAACAAAAGGTGGTATTCGGGCACCAAGGCTGCCTGCACCTGATTTGATCTTTTCCATGACAACCTGTTTCTGTCCAGCTACATTAGCAAGTAGTATGATACAATTACAAAGATATTCTGACTCACCTTATTCATTCATACATTGCAACAACTTGCATGTGGTATTCTTGTCCTGGGTGAGGCTCCACGTCTTGCGCCAGACGTGAACCGGTTCGACCTTTGGCATCTTTGTTCGGCCCAACTGTCCCGTTTGTCTTTTGCATCTCCGCTTGGGACCTACCTACCTCATCGGTTCCCGCCACCTCCAATCCCCAACGTCGCGAAAGCCCCTCGACGAGCTTTTCCTTCTTCAATGCGTCACTCGTTGCGGCAAGCAAGCGTGGCGCAAGCAAGCGTGGCGCAAGCAAGCAAGCTGGCGCAGGAAGTGCGCGTCGACGACTTCTTCATTGTCAGACAGAAGAAGTTTGGCGGGACAGAAGCGAACAGAAAATGGAAAGTCGTCTTCCCAAAAGAAAGAAGAACCCGAGGTTCTGGTACTCGCTCCTTGCTTGCTTGCTTTCTTGCTTATAGCTCGCTAGCGCTAGCGCAGGCAAACAGATATTGCAGCTGCAGGCTGCGAGCGCGAGGCGCGGGCTCGGGCAGACGTCTGCGGCGGGGGCTCCGTGGCGCCTCCCCTTCGCCCCGGCCGCCGCGCGTCGTCGGCGCGGCCCTCGACGGTCGGGCCGCGGTCCTTCGCTCGCTGATCTGATCGCTTGGCCTCATGGACGCGCGCAAGATCTTCAAGCCGCAGGGCGCGGCGACGCCGGACGCGGGCGAGCGGTGGCAGCGCGCGTGCCACGAGAACGTGCTGCGCGAGCTGGCCGAGCGCGCGGAGGAGGAGGGCTTCGACCGCGACCTGCACCGCGACGCCGACGCGGCCGCCGCGGATCTCGCGCGCACGAGCAGCCGCGTCCTGCTCGCAGACCGGCGCGCGCGAGATGGCGAGGCCGCGGCCGCCGCAGCGACCCCGGGCGGCGCGCGCGGCGGGGCTGCGGCGGCGGAGGGCGGCCGGGAGGAGCGCCGCGGGAGCCTCTTCCGCGCGAGGTCGTACCTGGGCAAGCGCGCGTCGAGGCGGCTCGCGAGGCTCAAGGAGGTCTCGCGGCAGCCGAGAGCGCGCAGCCGCCTGCCGGGCATCGAGTCGCACGTCGCCCCCGTCGGCGACCGCCGGCCCTCGCGCGGGAGGCCGTACGCCCTGTCGGACGACCTCCTGCGCCCGCCCACGGGGACGCGCCGCCCGAGCGCGCTGGCCGCGGGCCAGGCGGGCGAGGATGACGAGGACAACACGGCGCTGTGGGAGGCCGTCGCCATGCTGCAGACGGAAGACGCAGACGAACACCTCGAGGGCGCACGAGGGCTGCGCGAGCTTCTGAGTCGCCCCGACACCCCGCCCATTTCGCTCGTCGTTCAGTCTGGCGTGGTTCCGCGCTTGATCGAGCTGATTGAGCGCACCGAGGCGCCCGAAGAACTCGTGTACGAAATCCTCTGGGCCCTGAGCAATGTCGCGTCCAGTACAAGCACCATGACCGAAGCCGTTGTGGACGCCCTAGCGGTCCCCGCCGTGGTGCGCATCCTCCTCAACGACCCCTCGGAAAGGGTCTTCGAGCAGGCTATATGGTGCATTTCAAACATTTGCGGCGACAGTCTCATTCATCGTGACCTCGTGTATAGCAGTTTCCCCATGCAGGCCTTTCTCACGACACTTAGCAGCGCTTCCACGCGCTCCGGGCTTCGCGTAAGCGTGTGGTTTCTCGCCAACTTTTTGCGATTCAAGCCGTACCCCTTTTCCACGCACGACTTTTCGCCAGTCCTCGAAGCGCTGGGCGATCTCATCGAATCGAGAGACACGGATGTGTTCACGGATACCTGCTGGGCTCTCAACTACGTCATGGCGGGCCCAGAGCCAGAGGCTGGCGTTTGGGCCGAGGCAGTTCTCGTCAGTTCGGACGCTGTCCCAAGACTTCTTTTGCGCCTCGGTCACCTCGATCATGCTCACGAGCTCGAGGCCGCGCTTGGAGTTCTTTGCAAGGCTGCGCGAAGTCCCGCCATGAGTCCGCCGCTTCAGGATGCTATTCTTTCGGCACTCCCACCTGTTTTGCGGCACGCACGTGAGGCCTTTCGTAGATGTGCGTGTCTCACGGTACTTAACATTGCAAAGCACGAACCCGCGCTTGTTCGTTCGTCAGAGGTACTTGGCGCTTGCTTCGAGCTTCTAGAGGACGACAGTAACGGCATTGACCAGGTGGCTGTTGACCTCCTTGAGGTTGTAGTGCAAGAGGCCGATCGAACTGATCTTGTGGATCTCGCCGAGCGTGGCGCCCTTGAGGGTCTCGCCACCTATTTGCAAAAGATTGCGACGATGTGCGTGATTCAAGAGGATCGCGACTCCGGTAGTACAGGAACTGCTCCTGCTACATATCCCGACCAAGAGCAGGCGGATCATGAAGCGCAGGCACTTTTGCCGTTAGAGTTGATTCAGGTCTTCCTTTCTCATGACGATCAAAAAATAAGCGTTCTCGGCGCGCGTGGATTTCGGGAGGCCTGCGTAATTCTAGGCATTCCCTTGGCCATCCAAACGTTAGCGCGCATCGGAGAAGGTCAACCCGTTAGCGAGAAGAGTGCTGCAGTTGTTCTTGCTGAAAGTCTCGCGCGATTTTTCGAGAGCCCATGAATTTCTGTTTCAGCCCAGGTCAGCTTGTCAGCAGAACACGACCTACGGTTGTTTAAAAATTCAACAGTGTGTCTCGCACCACGGTCCAAGACCTCGTGGAAAACTGATTTGAGGTCAGGTCAACAACTTGTGAGCGAGTTGATCGCTGCTGCTATTGTTCTGGCAATCAGCCTGTCTTTCTCGCAGGAGTATCTGATGCCTTTCTATATTATTATCACATGTTATACATTGTTTTGTTGATGCAAACTGTCACGATTCCGCAAATGTGTGACTCTTGGAAAAAAGAACCATACCGATGAAAAGGCACCAGGGCCTACCACCAACTTTTTGATGTTATTTTTTAAGCACTTTCACATTACCACCTTGCATCACAGCTTTGCGCGAGGCAAAAGTCGTGAACTTGCCAGAAGAACGCAATTCTTGGCCCCAATGCAACTCATCTCCATTGCGCTCGCAACGTCCTCGATGCGATTCACATGATAGAGGTGTCCATCTGGATCGAGCGAAAAGCCATCGGTTCCATTGAACTCGCCCTCTTCGTACGCTGGGTATGCAAGCCAGTCACAAATCTTGACCTTGTCGCTCGCAAGCTCGCTAAAGAGGCTTTCGAGCCCCTCCGAGGACAAGATTGCTTTGGAAAAAATCTTGTGCACCTGTTCCGATACCTTTTTGTCTGCTTCGACCGGTCCGTACGATCCGATTGAATTAACAAAGTATGAAGGCGAGGTTACGAGAACCATACCAGGCGCATCGGCGCCCTCGGGCTCGCCGAGAGGAGCCATTTTGCCTGGAACAAAGGTAGCCACTGTACGTTGATATGGCTTGAGAACAGGCGCGGGGACGCCTTGAAAGAGGATTTGAGCCTCGCGAGAATTCGCGATTGCAGGACATGCCAAGAAAACAAGATCAAAAGGTCCTTCAACCCCGTCTTGGCTTGCATCAAGATTGCGCACCTCCAGCTCATATTGCCCTGCAGCTGTCCGGCGCACAGCATCCACACTGTGACCAAACAGAAGACGGTCGGGACGAGCTGCTTCCAAGAGACCCTCTGCGACCAGACGATTCCCGCCCTTGACGCTCCACAGCTCGGCACCAGAGCCAGCGAGAGCCACGGACCCGACAAGTGCCGGCATGGCCGGGGTCTGTCCATAATTCACGTGAACAATTCCCATGGCCAGCTCTTCGATGAAACGTTCCGAAAACCCCTCCTGTTTAAGGTTTTCACGGAGCGTACGAGAAAGCAACGCAGGGAAGTCGGCATCCATGGCCGCCACGAGCTCGCGCGGTGTTGCAAATCCCTTTCCGTTGTTCTGCAATTCATAAATTTTAGCGAATTTCTCCAAGAGCGCTCCTGTGTACTTATTGAGGCGAAAGATATCGAGTCCATATCGCCAGAGCATGCGAGCGAGGGTCACCAGGGTCCATGGGCTTGTCTTGAGGAACATTTGCTGGCCGTCAAAGAGCCCGAGCTCGTTGTCGGGCGTGCTCTGTCGCGTCAATCCAAGCGTTTTGGCAAACTCTACCATGTATGCATTTTTCCCATGGATGATCGAACCTCCAGCCTCGTACCCTGCGTCGTCCACTTGCACAACATCCAGCCGCCCCCCTGCGCGTTGGCCGCGTTCAAAGACGACGAGCTCGGCGACGTCAACGCCAAGATCGCCGCTCCGCACAAAGTGCGCTGTCGCGCTTCCTCCGATCCCGGCCCCGACGACGGCCACGCGCAGGCCCTTGTGAGACGCCATCGGTGCCGCCCGCCGCCTGGGCACGTCAATGAGATTGCTGTCCGTACTGGTTGCTGTTCTGCGACCTGACCTTGCATGACGAAAAATCCGAGCCTTTTTTTCATGTCATTGATCAGCCAGCGGATGCTAGGCCTAAGTTAGTACGTCGCCCCAAATACTGTTCACGTTTTACTGTAACAAGGAATTATCAGTGCCCGAAGCCAAGTCGACGTCTGCTGCGCAGTCTTGTGATGGTGGCTCTTGCTCGCTGTCGCAGGAAATCTCTTGGATAATCATCTCATGTACCGAAATGAGCGACGCATCGTCTGGTGAACTTGTGAGGGCCGCATCAACAAAACCGTACGCGAGCCAAGTATGTCGAGCGGACGCGCCTTGCGCATACGGAGCGAGAAGAAATTCGCGTGCCGATACCGTGCGCGTTGTAAAGCAATCAAAGAATTGACTCTCGCGATCTGTCGCACAGTCAGCATTCAACGCGTCTGCCGGACCTGTGTTGAGAAGATCTGCAAACGGAACGAGGCACGATGCCTTGTGCCATTTCCCGTCGCGAGGGCTGCGTACAGGCACGCCAAAAATACGACTTTGTACAAGCGCAATACTCGTCATAAAGACGGAAGGATCCGAGGCTACAGATTGCAAGAGGGCACTCGAGTGCCAACGGGATCGCAAGCTCGAACGAAGATCGCGAATCTCGCTGGCAAATTCAGGCGCCTTCAAGGCGAGCGAATTCAATTGAGCGTCACAAAGGAAAAGTGCAGTCGTGGTCAAGTTAACAGGCATGCTTTCCCAAAGCCCGGACCAAGCCGAAGCACGTGGAGATGCGCGCTCGCGCAAGACAAAGGCAGCCATGAGGTCTAGGTCGCCAAGATGGTCGAGTATTTGCTCAGACCAGCCGTCATGAAGGAAAGCAGCCACAGCATGTTCTACATTCACAAGAGCGCGAAGCGGAATTCGGGCTACACGCTCGCCCTTGGCCAAGTCTCGCGTCGCCCGAATCCCGCGACCACAACAGGCTTGAACGGCGAGCTCTACAGCATCGAGTTGCAGGCCCGCAGACGGGTCCAAGATCTGTAGCCATGCATCCATTGTCTGCAGCAAGGGTTTCGCAGTCTCTGTGATGTGCGCGGCTTCGCACTGCGAGTGATGCTCATCCAAAAAGGTGGCCCCTAGCAACAGCAATAACACTGTCGAGCTCACAGGCAGACCCAAACGCATCGTTTTGTATAGTAGGCCTACTACTCAACCTCACGACCAAGCTTCCGAGCCGAACGAGCTCGCGCCCGACGCGTGCCGCGCCAGTGACGTGCCGCCGCCGACCTCGCCGCCGAAGTCGAGATTGCCGCCAACGTCGGAGCGGAGCGCTCGCTTCGGCGTCGACGTTGGTGCCGCAAAGGCGCCGGCTTTTGAGGTTTGGCCGAGGGCTCGGTCGAATGGGGTTCAGGAGTTACCTCGGGGAGCACACACAGCAGAAGCTGCAAGAGCAAACACGGAAACGATTGCGCTTTCGTAGTACAAGCGCAGCAAACAAGCAAGCGATTATACACGAAGAAAGGCGGGCAAAAGGACATTGAACAGCTGCGCTCGAGTTCCGCCGTTGCTGTTGTCGTTGTTGTTCTCGCCGTCGTTGTTGAGATTGTTGTCGGTCTCGTCATCGACGTCGACGTCGTCTCCGCGTCATGGCCGGGATAGATCAGGACGCCGTGGACGCCAAGGTGCGTGAGCTCGAACTCGACGGCGCCAAATTGTCCACAAAGGTGCAGAGGCTTGCCGTGATCGACGGCAAGGTTGTTGATTGCGCGAGCGGGGAAAAACTGCAAAGCGAGAACCCCGCGACAGGCAAGCTCGTGGCCGAGATTGCTGCGTGCGGAGCCTCAGAGATCGATGATGCTGTTCGTGCAGCGCGCACAGCCTTTGAGGATGGTAGATGGTCCACGCTCGCTCCACGTGAACGTATGAAGATCCTTCAGCGATTGGCGGATCTTCTCGAAGAACACGCCCTTGAGTTTGCTGTCCTGGATGCTGTTGAGGCAGGCAAGCCTATCGCAGACTGTCTCGAGGGCGACGTTCCCGGAACTGCGACTTGCATTCGCTTTCACGCTGAGAGCGTCGACAAAGTTCAAGACCAGATCTCCCCGACAGACCCCGATCACCTCGCTATGATCGTGCGGGAACCTGTCGGCGTCGTGGGCCTGATCACCCCGGTACGTTATCGATAACTTCATCAAGACAAGGAATAAGAGACCGAAAACGGTCGTCTTGAAAAGCCCTCGCATGCATGACCACTAACCCAATGCGCGTCGCAATAACTTTTCATTTCTTTTTACAAAACACAGTGGAATTTCCCCTTGGCCATGGTAGGCTGGAAGATTGCGCCTGCGCTGGCCACGGGCAACAGTGTCGTCCTTAAGCCTGCCGAGCTCACCTCGCTCAGCGCAATTCGTCTTGCCGAACTCGCGCTCGAGGCAGGCGTGCCTCCTGGTGTGTTCAATGTCGTCCCGGGCCTTGGCGCAACTGCGGGTGCGGCGCTTGCAGCCCACATGGACGTTGACATGATAGGCTTCACAGGGTCCACCTTGGTCGGTCGTCTCGTGCTCGAGGCTGCTGCCAAGTCTAATCTCAAGCGTGTTTCTCTCGAGATGGGTGGCAAAAGTCCGCAACTTGTCTTTGACGACGTCAAAGACCTCGACGAAGCTGCCGACCATATCATGAGCGCCGCATTTTGGAACCAGGCCGAAAACTGCAGCTGCGGAAGCCGCCTCATCGTGCACGAAGCCGTCAAGGATGAGCTTCTTGGCAAACTCAAGGATCGACTCGAGGCCTGGGAAGTGGGCAATCCTCTCTTGCTCTCGACCAAGATTGGTTCCATGATCTCGACTTCACACGCTGAAAAAGTGCGTGGCTTTATTGCTTCGGCTCAGGAAGAAGGGGCGCAGATCTTTGCACAAGGAGCGCAGCGCGGACCTGTGAATCGCTTCGTTCCGCCGATCATTTTCGACAATGTCGACAATCGCTCCTCGCTAGCGCAAGAAGAGGTATTTGGCCCCGTATTGGCGGTCATTCCCTTCAGGACAGAAACGGAAGCTGTTGCCATCGCCAACGACTCCAAGTATGGTCTTGCGGCATCCGTGTACACATCGAATCTTAGCCGCGCGCACCGCGTGGCGCGCAAGCTCCGTGCGGGCAATGTATCGGTGAATTGCTTTGCAGAGGGCAACGAGACCACCCCATTCGGGGGCTACAAGCAGTCTGGCTTTATTGGTCGCGACAAGTCTCTTGAAGCCAATCTTCAATACCAGGAGTCCAAGACGATTTGGATTGATCTCGCGTCCACAGTCGCAACCGGCAAGGCTAAAACGTAGACTTTCGCTGCGCGTCGTTGCAACGAGCTTCTCATCAACACCCCTAGTATACTAATAAAAGGATAACTAGGCCTAACCTTACCTGTAAAGGTATCCAAGACAAAGCGAATCCACCTAGCATTCATGGATTTGCGGCGCGTTGCGTGCATCTTCCAATCTTTATGGACAGTAGGAATGCCTAAATCGTCAATGTCTCAACTGGAAAGGACCGTCGCTATGAACTTTAAACGGAATAGAAGACAATGGTTCGGCTTCGACTGCAGCGCCAGCTTGAGGCCAGGCGGTTGGTAGGAAAGACAGATTTGCGGTAAGTCCACCGCCCGCACAGACAGACGTAGGGAGAGAGATAGGCAGGCAGTTATAAAGTAAAAAAGATGGAAAATCAGGCAGCGTGAACCTGGGACCCGCAGCCAAAGCCGAATTGTCCAACTCTCCTGTATGCCAGTGCCACAGTGAGACAAAGAGAACAACGGATTTCTGACATCCAAGCGAGCCGATCGGGGACATTGATGCAGCGTCCATGCCCGCGTCGAAGCAAAACGCAAAACGCGGACGAGTGCGACGAGCAAGATGGTGAAGCAGGTGATCCTGGGCGCGGTGTTGCTGGCAGCATTCGGCAGTTGTACGACGGTCGCAGCGATTGAGCAGCAGCAGCAGCAACAGGGAGTGCACCTTCAGGCATGGACTCCGCTCGAAGAGAGCGAAGTTCCGCAAGATGAGCATGTCCACAATCGCGCCTTGCTAGAAGTAGCCGAGATCGGCGACTACGTACAAATTCACATCAACGAGGTCTTCGAGCACTTGGCCTCCATGCGCA
The DNA here is from genome assembly GCA_003116975.1 of Aurantiochytrium sp. KH105. Classification (NCBI taxonomy): domain Eukaryota; class Bigyra; order Thraustochytrida; family Thraustochytriidae; genus Aurantiochytrium; species Aurantiochytrium sp. KH105. Next base: position 204,845 of record BGKB01000009.1, read on the forward strand.
ACAACACCAGCACGTTGTCCTTTGCCATGCCTGGTCAAGCGAATACGACCCTCCTCTGCAATCTCACCGAGTCCAATCTGGCAATGCCACCAACGCTCGCTGCCAAGTTTCCGACGTTGCACGTTTGGCGGGGCAAATGCGACGATGGCAGTCTCGTCGATCTCGCCGGAGAAGAGGGAGCTCCGGACTCGATCTCCATCTCCTTTCAGCAACCCATGTCTGCAGAAGCAGTCTATGTGGACAGCGCTGTGCCGTCATCGTCAACGTATCTCGTCTATAACACTCGTAAAGCGCGTGTTGCAAGCAAGCACGCTGGCGCTGGGTCTAACCGCTACAAGTACGCGGAAGCACCTGTACCAAATGACGCGGACCTCAAGGCGCGTTTGAGCGCGACCAAGGCTTCGGCAAAGTCAGCCTCAAGTGACGAGGTGAACGCTTCGACCTCAAGCAAGCAACGAGCGTTCGCGTCTTCCACGCAGTCACCTACCGTAGGACGCAAGCTTAGACTCGCGCTAATTGCGCACAAAGAGTATGTGGCTGTAAGCGGAAGTACGAAAGAGGCTGCTCTCCTGGCAATGCTGAAAATCATCTATCGCGTCAACAATGTGTACATGCGCGAGCTTGGCGTCTACTTTCAGCTCATTGACAACAACGATGAGCTGATCTGTCTTCCAGACTCTACAGATGATGCATGCGATCTGAGCAATGACATTTACATCCTGTACGAAACATACGACTTTCTTGAAGCGCGTGGAGTCACCGTCGACCAATATGATATTGGTCACAGCTTTACCACAGCGTCGGGTGGCGTTGCTGCCTTTGAAAGCGCTTGCACGTACTGGAAAGAAATGGGCACAACAGGTCTTCAAGACCCTACCGGTGACATCTTTGCCATCGACTTTGTGTCCCACGAACTTGGCCATCAGGTCGGCATGGGTCACACTTTTCGCGACTGTCAATATAGCAACAGTCAATTAGACAGAAGAGACGCAGTGGAACCTGGATCTGGAACCACGATCATGAGCTATGCCGGCCTGTGCTACAGCACCGATGTCGAGTTCACCGCGATGCCGATTTTTCATCCCATCTCCATTCAACGAGCGCGAGCCTTTCTCGAAAAGAAATCTTGCGGAACCGTCATTTCCACCTCCCGATCTTCGCCGATTGTGTCAGCTCCCAGAACTTGCAGAGTGCCTGCAAAGCAGGGCTTCTTCTTGGAAGGGAGCACAACCTCTACAGATGGCAATTCCGTTTTTCAATGGGTACGTGCTGACAATGGGCGCGCAAGCTATCGCATGCAGTCGGTAGCTCGCTTTCGTGTCTGGGAGCCAACGCAAAGCAAAACTCGTTACTTTCCCAATCTCTACTTTTTGCTCAACAGCATCGACACCCTCGAAGAAATCCTTCCAAGGAGAAGATCGAGAATGACCATGCGATTCCACGAACGTGCGCTCTACGATGAGGACGGCACCATTGAATCTTTCGACGATGCTCTCATTGGCGATTACGCTTTCGCGGAAACGCGGGTCCAGTTTCTGAAGATTCGGCCGCTTCAAATCGTTAGCTCTGGAAGTTTCGCCCAAGGGCAGTCGTACACTTTTCGCTGGAAGGTTGGCAATACCAAGAGAATTGCCAAAAATGTTGGTATTTATCTTGCCCTGGATGGGATCTCACAAGAGGTTATTGAAGACTTTGACTATGGTGACGATCTTCAGGATCCAAACTGGGTTCTCGTAGCAACGTCTCGCAACAGAGGCAGGGTCACAGCACTTGTTCCCACTTCGATTCATAGTTTTGACACCGCTCAGCCTGGTTTGCTCATGATTCGCTCCATTGACACCAGTGGCTGTGCGTTTTTTGACATCAAACGTATCATGATTGACCCTGAATGATCTGCCAAGGGGAGGGGAGGGGAGGGAAGGGGGGTTTATACAAAATCGCTAAAAAACTTTTTCTTTCGCTTTCGCTTCAGGCCTATGATGATGACTCTTTTTTTTCTTTTCTTTTTTCTCACTCGTATTTCTCTCACAGGCTCTCTCTGCCAGCTGTCCTTTCCAAAGAAGCAAAAGGAAAAAGGGTGGAGGAAGTGGATGCCACTCATGAACGATGCTCTTCCTCCGCATTTTCTTGTTTTGATGCAAATGCGAGAAAGATTGACTCGAGAGAGGCCATCGAAACTGCGTACTCGACCACGCCTGTCCTGTCCTTGGCGGCCTCGAGCTTGGCGAAAACGCTACCGAGCCGCAGGGCGTCTTCAGAAGATGACTCGAGCCGCCAACGCGAATGGTGGCCTCGACGCTCCACACATTCCGCATTTGAAAATGCTTCTTGGAGGAAGCATCCTAACTCGTTGTGCAATCCCTCGACAATGAACCAGTCCAGGAAGAACATGACGTCCACCACGGACGATCGATCCAACGCTGACCAAATCGCGCTGCCCGTAGGGTCTGAAGCAGAAACTCGATCTGACAGCTCGGGCATACCGAGGATCTCGGCAGCCTCAGAGACCGCAGTTTCGGGGAGATTTTCGCCGTCCAACAGTGGGGCGAGCTTTTCCCGAGCACTCTCGAGCTCCTCCTTGCGCGGAGCGCGCAGCTTGATGTTTGCAAGTAAACCCTGACTAAAGCGAGATTTGAGATGCTGAAGGGTCCCAAAGCAGGCAAATTGTCCATCCACCATGATGCCGACACGCGAACATAGAGACTCAACCTCCTCCATAGAGTGCGAGGTGAGCACGACCGTACCCTTGCGACTCCCATGACGGCCGAGAGGGATTCCGGCAATAACGTCGAGGAGAAACCTCCGATTATACGCGTCAATGCCTGTCGAGGCCTCGTCGATGAAAATGAGTGGCGGAGAACCGACCATAGCAATGGCGACGCTTAGTTTGCGTCGATTTCCACCGGAAAGCTTGCCCGCAGTCCGCTCACTGAATTCCTCAAGGTTGAGCTGTCGCATCTTAGTCCGGGCCACACGAGACACCATGCGTTCCGGGATACACTTGATGCGCGCAAAGAGCTCAAGATGTTCACGAACCGTCAGATTCTCGAGCAACGCATCGAACTGTGGGCAGTACCCAATCATTCGTCGAAGCTCACTCTGTTGGTAAATAATGTCTCGGCCTACAAGCTTGGCGGTTCCTTGCGTTGGCAAAATATCGCCAGTCAACATTTTCATGGTCGTCGTCTTGCCTGCGCCATTGAGGCCAAGGAAGCCGAAGATCTCCCCCGAGGGGATACCAAAGCTAAGTCCCTTGACTGCTCGCTTGCCGTCCGCATAGCGCTTACCCAAGTGGCTGAGTGCAATCACGTCCGTTGTGTTTGCATACTCTTCATCGATGCGCGCCCGTTCGCTTAGCACGTCCTCATCCGCGATACTTTCTGCCTCGATGGCATGGTCGAGAAGCGGTTGCGACAGAGTCTGAGCAGTATCAGTGCCTGAACTTCTCGAGAAGCAGCAAAAGCAGCGGCTGCAACGCGACCCCAAGGCCCCAAGATGGGACGATGCCGCATTCTGCGCGGCGTTCACACGCGCCCGGACCCAGGGAAAACTCAGGGCAATGTCGATGCAGACAGCAATAAGAAAGTACGCAGCTGAAGACACAGCCAGGTAAAAAATTTCAGCGCCCGTGACTTTCCAGTCAAATGGAGACGAGGCCATTCCGTCTGGCAAAAACTCCTTCTCGGAATGGTTGATGGTAAGCCCGAGGAGACCGTTGCCGAGACAAAAGCCTGGGAAAATGCGAAAGACGTATTTGAGAACTCGATTGACCTCCATCGTCGACTCAATGAATGACATGACAAAGGAGGCGATAAGCAGCACGAGACCCGTGATAAAGTTGAGCAGCAGCACGACGTTTTGTGCAGTCGAATGCGAGGCAAAGGCAAATGACACCACGTAAGTGAACGGAATCACTGCCAAACCATAGAGGAAAAAGAGGACGCTCACTGCCAAGAAATTGCTCCCTTCAAAAGCTGAAATCTGGAAAAAGTGCACAGCCAACACAGAAAGAACCCAGGGTACGAGATACATGGCCATGTCCCACGCATACGAAGATGTCCAGTAGGCAACCGTGGATGCGCCACTTATCACTTGTTGGTGCTTGGCACTGATTTCGCGCTCCTTGACAATAAAGATCGCTACCGATGCTGGAACAAAGGAAAAGGCAATCATGATGCTGATGGCCGCACTTATGGCAGAAAAACTGTCGAGAAGGTCCACAAAGCGAGACGTGAAAGGAAACGGGTGATTTGTAACGCGGATCGACGGCGCGTGTGAGGACGAGTCTGATGTCGACCGCAAAAGAGCCTGGTCCACAAGATTGAGAAAGAGACCTGGACCGTGCTTAGCCGTCGAGTTCACCAAGATCGTCACCTCTACAGGCGTTTTCTTGGCCGGATTGTACGCGTCAAATTGCAATGCACCGTACGTGCTTTCAGCTCGATTGTGTCGATGCTCGAGTACCCAATCAGAAAGGCCAGCAAGTGCGACACCGTCGGGAATTTCGGCCTTGCCTTCGGCCTCGCAGCTTCCGTTCAGATCGCGACGAGTCTGAATCGCACGTGCTCGGACGCTAGCGCCAAAATCCAGGGGAAGCTCTTGTGACGATCGTGAGGAGGCGTTATAGGGAAGTAGATTCTCATCCCCTTGCCTAAACTGCGCCACGTCCAGGACGAGAGGGGGCGGCGTCTTCATCGGAAACGCCTTGAGCAGGGCAAGGCCAAGAACAAGGAGAACGATGGGCAGCAGCGTATTGCAACACAGCGACTTTCGATCTCTTTTGGCGTATTGATAACGTTTGACAAAAAGTGCTCCAAAGTGTCGCGCAAACTTTTCTCCGTGGCCTACATGCTCCTGCACCATGTCTTCGCCAGCGACAGGAGCGTCATCGCCCTCCTCCGACACGCGTCGATACATGTTATTCTCACGGGACGCCCTCGTTCCTCGGCTGCCTTGCTCGTCGCGGGATGCAGATGCATCGTGCGTTGCAGCTCGCTGGGCATTGTTGCGCTGCTCAAAGCTTTGCGAAGCAACCTTGAGAAACACCTCCTCCAAGGTCGTCACGGAGACACCGGAAGAAGCGAGACGAAGCTCGTCCCGTCGATCATCAAGAGCGTCGAAAAGAGCTGGAAACTTTTCGGATGCGGAAAAGGGCACGCGGATAGCCACTTCAGCGCCCACGCTACTGTAAATTTCTGCGTCAGGAATGTGCTCCTTGATTGCGGCTCCAAGCCTGCGACGATCCTCATCCTGCTGATTGCGTCGGGCATCGGCGTCTTCAGCATCGGCGGGCGCGGTCGAAAAGGATAGCGTATAACCGATCCCGTACTTGGACTTGAGAAAGAGCGAGGTCCCGCAGCATTGCAGTCGACCATCTGCCATAATGGCAATGCGGTCGCCGAGCATGTCGGCCTCGTCCATGAAATGAGTTGTGAGCAAAATGACTCTGCCTTGGCGAGACTCTTGCAGAACCTGCCAAATAGCACGTCGCGACCACGGGTCGACACCTGATGTGGGCTCATCCACAACAATAAACTTGCTGTTGCCAAGAAGAGCAATAGCTACCGACAACTTGCGCTTTTGGCCGCCGCTCAAATTCGATGCGGCGGTGTGACGCTTTTCCACGAGACCGACATGAGAAAGTTGCGACTTGACTGCGTCATCAATGTCCTTGACTTGCTTCAAGGAAGCAAAGAATTGCAAATGCTCCTCAACCGTGAGCTCGGGAAAGAGGACATCGTGCTGCGGGCACACGCCGAGAAGTTGTCGAATCTCGTCCATATCGGCGCCAATGTCATTTCCAAAAACAGAGGCGCTGCCGCCTGAATGTGGTAACAAACCCGTGAGCAGGTTCGTCGTAGTTGTCTTGCCTGCGCCATTGTGTCCAAGAAGAACAAAGATCTCGCCTTCGAGCATTGTCAAGTCCAGGCCATCGACTGCGACCTTTTTGTCTCCAGAAGGATCATCAAATGTCTTTGTCAGTCCACAGAGCTGAACGCAGCGATCATCAGCTCTGAGACGCTTTTGTTCACCTGCGAGCTCCTCGACAAACTCGCTCGTGGCCGCCGAGGACTCGTTCTGTCGCCCTTCCAGGTCAATCCTACCACTCTCATTCCCTCCCTCTAGATCACTTCCCTGCACACCGACGCGGGCGTCGCTGGATCCCCGAGAGTCGTTTTTGCGAGTCTTTTCACCGGGTCGATCTCCTTGACCCCGCGACCGACCTTGCCAAAATCTTCGTGTGCAGAGAAAATTGAGAGGGCGGGCGACCCCAAACTCTTGGGGCACCACATGATCCAGATAATAGGTGAGACCGAGGTAAAAAAAGAGGTCAAAGACCAAGGTGCCGAGAATTTGCATGAAAGAGATTTGCTGCTCGTTGGGCGTATCGAAGGCATTGGACCACTGCACGCCCATCCCACCCGCCTCGTACGTTGCCAGGGTCGAGGCGCCGAGACCAAACGCAGTTGGTGCGAGGAGGGAGGCAAAGGCCTTGGCCGACGCCGTGGCGTTGCGAGAGTTGACGCCGAAAAAGGGAAAGAACCCCACAAAGAAGAGGACAACGCCGGCAGTTGAAGCCGTCTTGGCGCGATTAAAGAGCACAGAGACCATGAAGCAATAAGCAATGATGCTCAAGCAAAAGATGAAAAAGTATGCAAAGACGAGCACCGGATCGCTGCTCGAGAACAAATGTGCCTGCGCAATTCCAGTAATGGCTGCGGAGATGACAAAGAAGATGGCGCCATACGTGATAAACCACGACCAGTACAATGCGGAGTACTGCAGACCCATCATACGCATGCCTTCGCGCGCACGCGTTTCCTTTTCATGGACGATTCCCCGGACGAGTCGCGAGATCGGCCAAAGAAATGTGAGCACCAAGTCAAGGCCAAACACGTTCTTGATCTTGCGGTAGAACGGTTTATCAACCATTTCAGGCGTGGGGAACTCGGCCATGCGCACGTTGTTTGGCGCAAAACGCACTGGGTCTGTGAGTGGCCCAAGATCAATGTCTTGAAAGTCGAGAAACTCATCGAGGAGATGCGAGCAGTTCACACCGTCGAGCGTGTGAGGAGGCAAGTACTTGGTTACAAGAGAGCGCAGTGGATCAAAGGCGTCGCAGACTTGCCGTAGCGCCAGCGCGCGCACCTCGCGGTCGGAACCCAAAGGCTGATTGATAATGACTCGATCGACCGCTTGCTGCAGCGTCAGGAACCCAGACATCATGTACTGGTCAATGTACTTTTCGTTCACACCAACGTTGATGCGAGACGTAAAGCCAAGCTTGGGGTATGTCAGCGGGATCACAGAAAAATTCGTCTGGATAGTGTACGCCCATTCGCGATCCTTGCCGTCGCCGACCTGATCCAGGATCAAGGCCATGTGAAGACGAGGATTCGCCATGTACGTCTCGTCCGGACACGCGTGTCCGCGTGGCCAAGAGGTGTTGCCGTAGGTTTCACTCGTCACGTACGCTGTGAGCGCTTCTTGCGAGTCAAAGCGGCGAATGAGCTTCCCCAGTCTGCAGAAGCCGAATCCTAATTTTTTTCGTGACAGGGCGGTCACGCTGCGCCATGCGGGACCGTCAAAGGCAGATGTCCAGTTGTCAAGTTTTGCTTCAAAGCGATCGAGCCATGCGAGCTGCTCAGGGTCGTTGGGTGACCCAGGGACGAGAGCAAAGACGTGCTCAATTTTGGTTGCGATCATGGACAAGTACGCAAGTGGTGGAATGGTGACGAGCCCTGGACCGTAGCCTTCAGTGCTGAGCTCGAGGACAAAATCTTCATGGTCGTCTGGGTCCTCGGGGAACAGCACAGATGGGCTCAACGGCGACCGTCGCGGGCACGTGTAATGTCTCTCCGGAAGTCGCTGGTCCGGATCCTTGGTCTGCAGCCAGACCACGAGGAGGACGAACGCGATGGGCAGTAGAACCTCGCTCACCGTTGACAAGAGGTGCCGCTTCTTGAGCACATAGTTTTTCCACAGCAGAAGGCGCACCTGCTGCCAGAGCCGTCCCATGGCGGCCCAGCGATGGTGACGACGAGCAGCTCGCTCGCTGCCGCGCAGGATTCTTGCTTGCAGCACGACCGTCAAGTGGAGCGTGAGCCCTGCCAGGCGCAGCGGCGCAGCTGCTCAGCCGCGCAGCCGCTCGGCGCCCCGCGGGAGAGCTCCGGGCCCGCGCGCTCGGTTGGTCTGTTTGTTTGCTTGTTTGCCGCGGCGGTGACGGCGGCCTGACGCTCGCTCGCATGCAAAGCTTCACAGAGATAGATAGATAGATGCGCGCACCTTGCCGCGCCGAGGCCCTCGCTTCTGGCGGGTGCCGCAGGCGACTTCTCCTGCGTCTGCGGCGTGCACGGCGCGTATGGAGAGCGCGGGCAGCAGGCGAGCTTGAGTCGGTGCGGCACAGTTTCAGGTTTTGACGTGTAGTGTCGGGACCAGCGGAACTTCGACGACGGATGACGTGCAAGCAAGCAAGGAACCAACCGCAAGCTGCTGCAGAACAAGGAACAAGCAGAGGATCATCGTGTTATTGCGCAAAGATGACCAGGACCAGCAAGCGAGGTACATCATGAGCCGCGAAAGCAAAGCAAGGCGAAGCTTGCGGGGGGGAGGATGGAGGCAAGGAGACGGAGCGAGCGGGACGAAGAAGATAGTCACTAGTTAGAGTGTGGAAGGGGGTGAAACTGAGAAGGGGCGTTGCTCTTGTCTTTCACGGGCAACGGCACCCTGCAAAGCGAATGATGAAGGAGAGCTCGACGAGCTCGTGGTCATCATTGATGATGTCTTGAGAAGAGGCTCCCCTTTCAAAGAAGCAAAATCGAAAAGGCAAAACGCGAGAGACGCTAGGCCGATGAGCTTGCGAAGGTGAGAAAGGAAGAAGGGGAAGAAAGAAAGATGGTCCTCGTCGCCCTCTCGCCTAAGATCAGACAAAACGACCTGGTCAGGTGTGCAAATTGTAGCCAGAACGTCGCATAGCAGGAGGGAGGGGAAACGGCGGCGCTTAAGGGATGTCAGCGGGAAAAGGATCCGGGACGTAGATCTCTACGCCCTCCATCTCCTTCGTCAAGAAGATGCTGGCGCCGATCCGGCTCTCTGGCAAACGGGGGCCGCGGCCAAGAGCGTCCATGTTGGACAGCGCCTTGTCCTCATCAGGCCCGACAGGGGGCATGAGGTGCTGGTACTTGGGGGGCACGAGCACGTGGGTCTGAAAGCTGTGAATTCCGTCGCCAAAGATGTCCTCCGTCCACAAGTCAGTCACCTTGCGGCTGAGGGGCAAGGGAGCCAGGACGAGGTCGTCCTTGAGATCTTCAAACTTGAAGCGAGCCGCAGCTTCGGTCAGAGACTCTCCAACGAGTCCGGCGACCTCCACGCGCTTGTTGTCCTCGTCAATAAGCGTGAACTTGACGACGCTCTCCGCCATCGACGGGGGCGCGTCGCCGGGCTTGAAGTCGTGCGCCTTGGCGTACGTCGACGACGAGGTCGGCTCGAAGCTCGGGCCGGACGCCATGGTCCTCACGCCCTGTGCGGCCCACGTGCGGGCGCCGGCTCCGCCGCTGCGCCCGAGCGCGCTGGCGGCCAGCAGCCCTCCGCGCATGCCGCTGCGTGCGATGGCCGACATCTTCCTCCTCCGCTCTGCTCCGCGCGAGACCTGCCTGCTCTGCCTCCTTCGCTCCCGCCGCCGCCGCCGCCGCCGCCGCCGCCGCTGCCGCCGCTGCCGCCGCCGCTGCGCTGCGCCGCGTCCACCTCGCTCGCGCTCTCCTCCGCGGTCTCGCCTCTCGCGCTCTGTCTCTGTCTGCTGCCTGCCTCTCTCTCTCTCTCTCTCTCTCCCGCCCTCTCTGCAGCCACGGGGTCTCTCTGTCCACTTGCGCCGCACGAATTGTCCACTTGCGCGCCGCGCCATACCCACTTGCGCCGCCGCTGCCGCAAGTCGCCCATCGCCCCCGCCTCGCGGCAGCCGCTGCTGGGTGGGCAATGCGCGCCCTTCCAGCTCACCTAGGCCTAGGCCGGATGAGGAGTGACGGGGAGTGAGGGAGGGCATGGTTGAGTTGAGTCTGGGGGACGCGAAGCGAAGCTGCTCGCATAGCTCGGCGGCCAGGTGGGTGGTGGGCCTGGGATGTGACGTGGAGGAGGTAAACAATTGGCTCGGTTTCTTTTTCATCGTCTTCATGCACGGATTTTTGCAGAGTCTGAGTCGTGAAGAGTAGATTCTGGCCGACCGACCCGGCTCTGGCCCTTGGAAACCTACCCCTCGCTCACAAGATACTCCATTCGTTCATTCGTACTTTGGTGTTACAGTTTAGTAGGGCCTACCACTAATATTCCTTCTTCTCTCTTTCTTTTTTTGTGGTGGTTGTTATGCACAATCAATGCAGCCAGACGAGGGACCCTCTTTCGTCCTTCGTATGGCCCGGCCCACCCACGTGGAAATCATCCATCCTATTGGGATCTCATTGCAGAACTACGAAGACGGGTCCAAACATCCAGGTCAGCGGAAGGCACCCCAGACGCAGCGAGAAGAGCCTCCGCAGAGTCTGCTGGGAGCAGCGAACGCTCAAAGTCCTCGCACACATCAGTGACAGTTGCCAAGGCGGCGTGCTCGTCGCGCATGACCGAGGTCAAGAGGTCCTCGTCCGCCGTGCGCAAGCCCCGCAGCTTGTCCACAATTATAAAGAGACGCAAACCAGCCAATATAGCCGCCGTCTCGCTCTGCGCAGCATTGCTCGCAGAAGCTGAAGACGAGTGCGACGAGAGGCTAACACGCCGTTGCTGCGTAGGGACTCCCGAACCCGCCGGGAGTCGGCTCGCGCGAACCTCGCGCGCATACGTCAATACGCCTTGCAAAAAGGCAGGTCGGGCAGCTTGCCACTCCTCGCTCGAAAATGCAAACAGCGAAGCAACCATGGCCATCACCAGGTCAGAGGAGATAGAAGGGCTCTCCTCCGCGCCGTCCGAATGTCCAAACGACTTGGCGTCGCTGTCTCCGGGAACAGCGGTATTTGTGGGCCGTTGGGCGCCTTCCGCGTTGCCACCACAAACGGCCTCAATAAGGTTGACGGCGCAAAAACGCTCCACAATAACACGCAGCGCCTGCCGTTGGCTGTTCGAACCATTCTCGAGAAGATGTCCACACATGGAGAGAAGCGGGACCAGCAGCTTGAAATTGCTGTCATGGCCACCGCCGTGCGTATCGACACTCAGAGGTTCGTCCCAACAGAGGCGCAAGAGCAGCGCTCGAATATCAAGCAGTACTATGCTCATAGCGCAGGGGCCATGTGAGGATGACAGCGACGGGACAATACGCCGCTGCAGCTTTTCAAAGTACTGTTCCACGAGGCCATTGTATGCCTCTGACGGTACCGTTGCAGGGCCCCGCAGCGGAAGCAGATTGTTGGTCTTAACATTTGTGTTGCGCAATTCAGCACCTTCCCACTCGGAGCGCTTCACCTTGTCGTGCGCCATATCCACGCGCACAGCTTCCGAGTGGCACGATAGGTGCACCGCATTGAACGAGGTCACCGAACTTGTCCCAAGCAAGCGCCGCCGTCCAGGCAGCCCAGCGCTTTTGGGTCGCGCCCTTGCGGCCCACAAGGACGTTCGTGCCTCGGACTTCTTCGCCTTGCCGCTCTTTGAGCTCGTAGAGCCATCCGTCTTGGCCTCCTCCTCTGCGCCCTCCTTTGTTTTATCGTCGGCGTTGAGAGAAGCAATCTGCTCCACAATCTCAAACACCTTGGGGAGATGTTCCGCTACACTTGACGCCAGTTCGCGCACCTTGGCAACGGCAGACGAGGACACCATACCCGAAGGCACTTCGTCACAAGCGCCTGCCACGGCTCCATCCACATTGACATATGAAATGGAAGACTCAATGTCGATGGCCTTGCTGAAAATATACACGCCCATGGGTTCGCTGGGCTGGTTGATGTAGCCTTCCTTGCAGACTACGCACGGATGCTTTTCATTCTCGAGACTCTCCATCTCCTTCATCCACGACGGCACACTCGGAACACCAGCTTGCGCCAATTTTGCCTTCTTGTTCTTGCCCTTGTCCTTCTTCTTTTTCTTCTTCTTTTTCGTTGTCGTCGTTGCCGGCATCGTCGTTGTCGTCATTGTTGTATTGTTCCCATCCCGTGCAGGATCTTGAGCAGACCCTTGCTCGACAGCCTCTTCTTGGCCTGACGCAGCGGTTGGTAATTTTGCCTCGCCATCCTCACCACCGTCCGAATCCTGCGAGTTTCTACGCTTGCGCTTGCGCCCGCTCGCGTCAGAGGTGGAATTGACTGGGCTCAAGCCCATCTTTTTCAACAGAGTCCGCTGCTTGGCGGAAGCACGCTGTCGCTTCGCTTCTCGACGCGCAGAGCGCAAGTCATCCAAATAAGCCTGCTGCGTCGGATTATCTGCAATTGCAGCGTTCATAAAGGCGTCGGCGTACTCTCCAATAAGAGGCACGTCCTTTGCAGGAATTGTCTCCATCTCAAAGGCCAAATCGAGGAGGCCTCTCTCGCGAATAAGCCGCTGCGTCTCTCCATGACCGCGTCCCATTCCCGTCAAGAGACCCATGGCGAGCATGACAGAGGGCGTCCGCGCGAGACGCGCGTACGCTTCGCGCATCGACTTTTGTGCGCGCTTTCGTGGCCCGCCCTTGCCGTCTGCCTTGTTCGTTTTTCCCGACGGCGCCTCGCGGGCCCACCACTTGGCGATGTGCTCGATCAAGTACTGGGTAAATCCCATCTCCAGAGACATATCCCTCAGCAGAACCGCGTTTTTGTCCCTTCCCATGGCCATAATGGACCAGTACACGGTTTTAATGTCGTCTTGCATTGCAATAGCATTCTGCGGAGACTCGTCAATGCGATCCAGGTCCGTCAGACGCTTGAAGCGATCCAGCAAGACGCGCATTTCCTCGCGCCGCCCAAACGTGAGAAAGGGAAGCAGTCGGCACAAAGCGCGCTTGTTGCGCAGCGAGGTCGTCCGGTTGCGATCGTCGAGGTGCTCGAGTGAAACCTGCAACTGGCTCTGTTCGTTGGCCGGGACGGACGTCGCGTTTGCAGCTCTGGCTTCGGCTTCGCCGTGCCCCTCGCTGCTGCTGCCGCCGCCGCCGCCTTGGCCCTCGCCCTCGTCAATGCGTTCCACCACAAGCCGCTCGAGGATAATCACCACCATCTCTGCCAGGTCGCCCGCGCTTGGCTCTTGAAAGGATGCGCGCAATACACCCAAAAGAGTTCGGATTCCACCTGCTTGGCGAGAAGCGAGCACCGTGCGATTGGAGGCACAATTGCAAGCGAGTCCCAACAGGTGAACCATGCCAGACACACAATCGCGAGCGATCTTGGACTTGAGCGAAAACGTAGAGCTCGAGGCTTGCAAAATTGACAAAATAGCGTCCAGACCATCCGGCTGCAGCAGCTTTGTCTGCGCGTACCGCGTCTCGGGGTCCTCGACTTCCTCCGTGTCGTCCTGCAGCGTTTCCACAAAGTCTTCCGTCGCCTCGCCGTCAATGCCCATCAAACGATAAGTAATTTCCATGGGCCGAATCACCGTGCCCTCCTCGTCGTCTTCGTCAGCGAGATGGTGTTCCTCATCGTCCGACACGTCCGAGTCGCCCCAATTCCCCTCGACGGCCTCTTCAGCGCCCTCCGTCTCCCGCAAATACGGCAGCCAAACCTTTTCGTAGACGAGACGAACTGGCAGATCCACATTCACAATTTTGCCGGCCACAAGAAACTCCATAATGTCCTGCGCATTTGCAAAGTTTAAATCCTTGGCAATCTTGGTGCGGAGGTCGCGCATGGTTGGCTCGACCGTGCGCTTGCTCGTTCCGGACCCATCCGGTTTCGCAAACCGATACTGAGAGCTTGAGCTCACGTCCAGAATGTCCTGCCAGAATTGCTCCATGTCGGCGCCGGCACTCGTCGCAGACTCGCTCGTCGGCCCCCGACTTTGCGCGCTTTGCTCCTGTTGCGGAGCCTCGTTCGATGCATGCCCGCCTACATTTCCATCGGTCGAATTCGCGCCCTCTTCGCCCTCGGCGCTGGGAACAGGAATGTCCTCAATGCTGAATGGGTTGCTGTCGAGGTTGGACGAAAAGTAATCCTCCTGCGAACGCAGCCGACTCATGACAATGTACACGTTGGGGAGACGCTTCACAGGCTCGACAATTCCTGCAAGCTCCGATACCAAACGCATCAGGCACTGCACGATAGCGTGCACCTCAGTCGCACCGCATGCGTTGTTGTTCAGCTTCGTCGCGCTTCCTCGCAGCATACTGGCTGCCGCGCGAAAGATTTGCGAATCGAACTCTCGGTCTTCCGTGATTGCTGTCATGATATACTGCAGCTTTTGCCGCGCACTTTGCACCCCATCGATGCTGGGAACGCATCGCAGAGAATTCAAAATGATCTCCGATCCCATAACTATTTCCAGACGCTTCAAAGCGATGATGCGCCGAGTGGATGGAACAGTGTCCATCAACAGATGAAGAAGATCGGTTGTGCTCGCCAACCACGCCATCGACTGACCAAGCATTGACGCATCGCGCGGCAACTCCGTATGATTTTGAAGCAACGTATGTTCGTACCGCACTACGTTCTGCGTCTCCATACCAATGATCAAGCAAAGATTTTCCACAATGCTGCGCACCGCACTCACGCTGGAGGTTAGAGCCGCACTTCCGTGCATGATACCGAGAAGTAGCCCCACCAATCCATGGACTTGCTGAGGGCCCAAATCGTTTCGTCTGGTTTCCCATGTTTCACGAACAAAACGCACGTAGCCGGCCTGAAAGGAGGCAAGATCCGTAGCGTCGAGGGAAGCCACACCATCACTGACGACCTGCTCCAGAGCCTGGCGAACGCAGATCTGCGAGCTATCTGAAGCGACTTGCCAGATCCACGTCCAGGACCCTGGGTCCGCAAACCGTCGGCTTCTGGCGTCCGTAGCGCTATGCTCGGTGAATTCCACAAGCCTCTGCCAGTGAGCCCTCACAAATTTTACGATCCGATGGGCCGCCACTTGCTTGTCGCTTGTCCGTAGAAACTCGGGATGGAGCGAGCGCAGAAGTCCAAGCTTGGCCGAAGAGAGCGCCTTCGTTGAAGTAAGACCTTCGTGAACTGCTCCAAGCAGGGGAGCCAGGACGGCGTGGGCAAACGCTGCATTGGTCCATCCAAGCGTATCGAGTTCCACCATGTCTCGGAGTATACCAAGAAGAAAAGCCAGACCCCCGTCTTCAGGGTCCGTGCACGTCGTAAAGAGTACCTGCACAAGGCCAATGACCCAATTCGAGTTGCCCAAAGACTCCGGATAGCGGGCAACGACCATAAGTCTGGACCGAACAGCGCTCCGAACGGCTTCCAAAGCGCTTTGACTTGTGTTTGCGAGACCAAGAATCGCAAACAGAGGCCCCTTTCCGCGTACCGCCGGGCCAGCTAGAGACCCTTCTCCGATGTCCTTTGCTCCATTGGGCTTTTCTGAGTCATGATCCTTGCCTTTGCCACCCTTCTTGTTATTGCCTTGGCTATTTGGTTTCTTTCCATCTTGCTCCTCCGTGCGAGACGAGCCGCGGTTTGCATCATTCTGTAATTCTTGATGAATGTTGCGATGAAGACTCGCCGCAATACGCGCAGCGCCTTCTTCGGTATCCGAATCAACTGCCATGGGAATGATGCCGAGGTCAAGAATCTCGTCTTCGCCGTCACCATCTTTGTTCCCACCGGTTGCAACGAGACCCGGATTCTTGACTTGGGATTCAACATGCCGGTGTGCTCTTCCATTGACATTTTGATCGTCATCTTTCTCCTCGTCATTTTCATCTTCGTCTTCGTCGTCATTATCGTGATCATCGTCTTCGTCAACAACATCATCATCATCATCGTCGTCGTCGTCGTCGTCGTCATCGTCATCGTCATCGTCATCGTCGTCATCATCATCATCATCATCATCGTCGTCGTCGTCGTCGCCGTCGTCGTCGTCATCATCGTCGTCGTCATCGTCATCGTCGTTGTCCTTGTTACCAACATCATCACCGTTCTCAATGTTGCCTTCATCCGCCATGTTGTTTTTGGCGGTGGTGCCCTCTTCATCACCAGCCACATCAGCAACCAATTCATCCGCTCCATGATCCGACTTTTTGCGTGCAGCCTTGCGGTCACTCATGACGTCAACTTTGCTAGTTCCCCCTGCACTGTCGTCCCCATTGCCGTTGCCATCATCTTCGTCGCCGTCACCGCCATCATTGTCATCATCATCATCATCGTTGTCGTCGTCGTCGTTGTCGGCATCTTGTTCTTCTGGACCAAAGCCATCAAAAAAGAACAGAGAGTCAGCCTCGCTAGCTACGCCAAATTCTAGACAGTTGTCAAGAATCGAGGTGCACGATTTTGAAGAAATAGGTCCAAAAAGCCAGGGTGTCTTCTTGAGCGTGGCTAAAAGATGGAAAATGGCGTCCGAAAGCTCAGTGGCGCAGCTTTGACAGGTGTTCACGAGCAGACCCGGGACTCGCTGTGCACAGCGGGCGATTCTTTGTTCCGAGGCACGGCGAAACGCACCAAGCTTTCCATCCGTAGAACCTGATGCAGAGTCCGAGGATCTGGCATTTGGCGAGGATCTCACCATTGCCAGTGCGCTCCGATGGTTGTAAAGTGCCAACTGCCTACGAATGTCAGCAAGTGCGCAGCGAATGGTCAAGAGCTTCTGATAGAGCGCATGGGGTGATTGGTCGTACGCCTCCTTCGCCTGCACGAGGTGTGGTTGCATCTCCACTTGCACTTCATGGGCATCTGGGTACATCTTTTGAGCCATTGTCCTGGAAGAAGAGCCTGCGCGGCGGCTCTCACGGCTCGAGCGAGACCCCGTGCTTCTTGCGAATGATGACGACGACGCCGACAGCGCTCCGCCACGAGACATCGTTCGCGCCTTGCTCGTCCCACGAGAGTATCCCTCTGAATTCTTGCCCGAGAAAGCGCCTGGGTTCTGCATTGCAGTTTCGAGAAGCTGCAGCGTGTCGCTGGACTGGAGATACGTTCGCAAAGTATCGCCGAGACCTGCTCGTTTTGCCGCGGCTGGGTCTTTGCCCTTGCTCCCAAAAGGTCGGACGCCATCCGGTGGTGCTCGAGGACGACGCTGCGACAATGACGAGCCACCGCGAGCACGGTGGTCATCACGGGATGATCGAAAGATATCAAGTGACCGCAATAGATCAATCCGAGCGCCGCGACCATTCCCGACGTCTTCGACCATATCAGAATAGTCACCAAGAATCCATCGTTGGTTCCTTCTTGGCCCACCACCGCTCCGGCGTTGTGATTGGGACTGGGACTGGGACTGGGACTGAGACTGCTGCTGCTGCTGCTCGGCAGCAGCGCTGGAGCCTCCTCCCGGCGACGATCTTGCATCCCCATCCTTCCCGGGACGTGCTTCACCCGGAGACCGGACGAGACTCCCTGGGAGGTGACGAGCCGCGAGCTCCCACAAGCACACGCCGTCGTTCTCAGACGCCGATGTGTGCTCAAAGATGTTATCTCGCAGCTTCTGGGCAGTCTCCTCAAAAGATGCGATGCTTCGATTCGCCTGCTCGCGATCCGCCTCCGAGAAAATTGGCGGATAATCGGTCGACACGCGAGCATCAAGCGTGTAGGAAAATTTTGCATAGCGACAGTACCCACAGTCCACGCAGAGAAAGGCATTCCGGTCCTCCTGGTTAATGCGACGACATTGCCTGCACTGGAAGACGACCTCGCCACATGAACAAACGCCATTCTTGTTGTTAACGACACGGTTGCAACGCGGACAGGTTTGGCGTTCACTGTTCTGACTAATTGCCAGCTCACTTGTGGTGTGATATCGGAACAGAAGATTGCACGTTGCCACAGGAACTGCAAGACGCGCCGTCAAGCGATAGATTGCGCTCTTGCCCATGGAAAACGTAGCGATCTCGTGCCACTGGTCGTCCTGGCCCTGCAGGGCCTTCAAGTCTGCAGATGGATCGCTGTTGCAAAAGACAGAGACCTTGTCGACGCCGCAGCCGAAAACGGAGGACTGCGTCTGCACCGTGGCATGAATCGCACTCACCGAATACATGCAGTCCATCCGCACGAGCATCGAGTTGGCTGTGAAGCTAAATTCCCGGCGCGACGACTGCAGTGTCAAGCTCTTGTACTCCCGGCGCGGCGGACGACATGTCCCGCATGCATGCAGCATCATTGCGCTTGAGGCAACAGGTGGTATCGCAACCTTTCTCAGGGTGTCCGATGCCGTAACCGGAGGCGACGGCTCATCATGAGAAGCAGATTGGGCTGATGGGTTCTTTTCCGTGCCATGTCCTGAAGACGAAGTCCACTTTCTCGGCTCAGAGTGTGCGCTGAAGGAAGTGGACGAATGTCTCGCAGCGGCATCCTTGGGCAATTCCAGCAGGGAAGATCCTATACAGACAAGATTTCCGAGCTGAAGGTTGCGGATATGCGCAATGTCCCCGAGAACAATAGGGGCCAGTCCAGCGAGAATGTCTTCGACCTTGACACCAAGCGCGCGTTTCGTTGCTGCGTCGAAATCAGTCTCTTCCCACTCCCCATTTGAAGCCATGGTGCGGATCAAATGGATGACCTCGAGACCAAATTGTGACCCGCTCTCAAGCAAAGTTTGAAAGCGTGCAACAAGATGAACCACCATGGCGCTTCGCACCAACTTTCGCGTCTCTGCCCACGCGCCCTCATCCTTGTTTTGATCCGCAAGGCGTGGTGATCGGCTCAGGCAAACATACACGCGACGCCAAAGCGCAGCGCTTAGTAGCCGTACGCCCTCCACAGGATGTTCGAGCATCAGAAATTCCACAAGTCTGCTCAAAAGACTAGGATCATTCGTGAGAAGAGTCACGAGCATCTCCTGCGAAGCCAGAAGATCTTGCTGACTACTCGCTATACTTCCGGACTGCGCCGGCCCGGCGCCTGTACCACCCCCTACAGCTGCCGCCGCCGCTGGAAGACCCCACGTGAGAATCTCCAGTACGAGAGATGTCGAACCTGCGGTGATGCATCCCAGAGCGGAGAAAAGAATCTTGAAACACGAGGTCTGTCCGCAAAAGCGGCGCCAGTGCGTAATGGCACGGGCCGCAGTTCTGTGCAGTTTTTCGATCGTCAAGGAGCTACGTGTCATGTCTTCATACGTTGCGCCATTGGGAAGGTATCCGGGCATGAGTCCTCCCCGCAAATCCTGTCCTGGGTCACTATTTTCTTTGGGGCGAATCACCACAAGAATGTCCTCGACAGCCTGTAAACCCGCTGCAAATGCTGACTTGTCGCGCTCCCACCCGAACGATGCATTGCTCGCGCAAAGCAGTGTCAGGATCTGGTCGCACTGTCGATGCAAAAAGCCGAAACGGGAATGAGAGGCCAACGGAATGATACCCTGCAACACCACTGCGTCTTCGATCCTCGTGTCGTCCGACATGCAAATTGAAGCGAGAGCTGCGATAGCCTTGAGTACAGCACGCGCAAGATTTTGCTCCATGAAGAGGCGTTGCGCGCCACCATCTGGCAGTTTAGATCCAGTCAAACTCAGACACGGATTCCAAAAGGCAACCTCCGCGCTGGTTGGACGCTCGCGCACGCCTCGGGCGGGAGAATGCTGACGTCTTGGTTTCCCGCGAGTCTCCTCGCGAGACCACGTGGGATCTTGTCGAGCATGGGCGATCTGGGACTTGGGACCTGCTTTCGTTCCAAACACAGCGTCCGTGTCGGACGCGGTCATTTCGTGGCACAACGCGAGAATGCGCAATGAGGAATGCGCAACATTCGCCCGGATCTCCTTGCTCTCTGGGGAGAGCTTGGCTTTGCTCGCCGCTGAAAAAAAGAGAACGCACGTCAGACAAACGCCAAAGAGGTCTGACACACCATCGCGCCGCAAGGCCGCGACAAGATCAGATTGCGTGTCGATTGACACAAAGAGGGCTATCACCTCTTTGCCCAGCCTTTCGACAAAGTCCGCCGTCGCGCTGGTGAGCTGTGCTTGGCCCTCGTCGTTGTCCACCTCCATCTGATCTTCGCCAGCAAGCAATTTCGCTCTCTCGCCAGCTTCCTTGTCCACGTCCATCTGTTCACTTCCATTGCCCTTGCTTTCAGTGCTCTTGGCGACGTTCTTGGGCTTTTTCGTTCTATTCTTTTTCGTCTTCTTCGTCTTCTTCTTCGCCTTCGTCTTTTTCTTCTTCGTCTTCGTATCATCCTGCTGCTTCTCTCCCGGGCCCTCGTCTGCGGACTCCGTGCTTGCATTGCGCTTCGACCCTCCCTGCGTGGCTTGCGCGTCCGCAGAACCCTGGTTAGGGTCGTTATCGACCTCCCGCTGGACAAGATCGGCGACAAGCTTTCCCATGACGACGACCGGCAGAATGCGATCTGCATCGGAAGAGGCAGAGAACTTGGGGATCGCCGATGCCAGGACGGTTTCCGAAAACACGCGACAGAACTGGACTGCAAACGTACCCATCCGTCTCACATCAGAAGAGCTCCGCGTGGGAGCGCCGAGCAGCTCAGCATCCAATTCATTGAGCGCGGCGATCTCAGAAATAGCACCGCCAGTTAGAGCAGCAGCGGCGGGGGCGGTGGCGGCTCCATCGTCTGTCTCGGACCGCGCCCTGCCACGCGCAGTGTCCACGCCTGCTCTTGCGGATGAAGGTCGCTCTGGTTGGATGCCCCGTCGAATCATTTCGTGACTCGGATCGTGACCCTCGACACCTCGACTGTGACATGTGCTGCAAAGGTCAAAGTCCTCGCAAACAGCGCATTCGTAACGCGTGCCAGTGTACAACACCTTTTGGCACCCGTCACAACGGTAGACCACACAATTTTGGTGCGATGCCGCAATTTCGGCCTGCTTCGACTGTCTTGATCGCTCCTCCCGCTTTGCGCGTTCTGTGTCCGAGCGCGCAGATTCCGCCTTGACCTTTTTGTCACTCACATGGACAAAGAAAGCCTGCGCAGACTTGAGTGCGAGGACAACGAAATGGGCAATGGCCGCATGCCCAGCTGCAGTCAGTGTGATGAGCACTTTGGATGCCCGTTGCATGTCACGTTCCACTGTGTCCGCGTCGCGGTCTTCTTGCCACGTCAATACCGCTGTCGCATGATACAAACTCTGCGTAAAAGTATACACGGCTCGCTGAAGATCAATGGCAGAGTCGTCACGCAGGTGCGGCGTCATTCTCATGAGAAGGACGCCACGTTCGCGGATTGCCAAGGCCAGAGGAGCGAACACACTTTCGAATCGATCCGCCTCTGACAGCCAGGCCCGAAATGACGTCCCGTAGCGACGCCGTGCGACGTCGATTGTGTGACACATTCGCATCGCCTCACTGAGGCGAAATCGTGCTACTACGTCACCCAAGCTACCAAACTGTTGCAGACAGCCCATTACAAGCATTTCAGCTGCCACTTTGCTCTCCATGCGACTGATGACTGAGCCCGTTGCCAACGTCGTAGCGCTGTCCGGGCCATGACGAAGGTGCAGCTGCACGCGCAGCTTCTCTGCGAGCGCGATTTGCGCAAGGTGCACAACCGTCAATCCATCGCGCGCCGAAAGCAAATCGCGTGCATTCTTGTTCTCCAGCTGCTGCACGAGCGCCTCACCCTCTGGTGCGCTTGGCAAGTAAAGGGCTGCGTCAAGCCCAAGCCTCCAAGCTTTGGCAAGCTTGGTCTCGAGGCCACGCACGCAGGTCTTGCTGCTCAAAAGATGCCGGGAGAGCTCCCATGCAGGTCGCATGAAATCGAGCCAAAGCTGGCTCGTTGTCGGCATCGCATATGCTTCGGCAGCTTTGATGGTCTGCGCCATGGGTCCAACGTTGAAAACAACATCGACGGATCCCCTCGCCTGCGCGATCATGCACTCCAGTGGGGTAAGAGGTAGATCGCACCAAATCGAGCAGCGCTTCTTTGGGACGCGCACGCGACGTCGGAATGGTCCAATATAGATGGAGTCGTCCGAGTCGTTGGACGCTTCGCTGGGTCGTTCTTCAGCTTTACCCTTGCGCGCAGCTGACGAAGATGTTGCAGAAGACGATCGAGTCTGCAATTCAGAAGCCTTGGCGCTCACCTCACTGTTGGCAGCGTGCGATGAGGCGATGGAGACACGGAGTCCAACCATGGCGTGCGTCGGGTTGGCGAATTGCGCAGTGAGGACAAGCGAATCTTCTGATGCCTGTCTGCGGTGCGAAGACGAGTCGTTGCGCCGTTGCAAAAGGCTTCCGAGACGTTGTGCGTTCCCTACGGCCTTGAGGAGTGATCCGCCCCAGGAAAAGTTGGCAGAGAGTGGATGTTCAGATGTCAAGGCCACAACGTTCTCGAAGAAGAATGACGTAGGAACTTGTGAGGCTTCTGCTCGCGCCGCCTTCAATTTTGCTCGCGCTGCGGTCTCATCGAGAGGGGCCAAGGCCCGAGCACCTGCCATCATCGGCTCTGCAGAAGACGACGGGGCACGGGACAGTGCCTGGCGGCGCGATCGCTTCGAGGAGGTCGTGGTTATTTTTTCTTGCGACGACTTGGCAACTGGCTCCGCAAGGCTTTGAAGCTTGGCTTCCAAATCACGTTGTGCGGCTCGCGGGACACACTTGGCCATGCTACCATCGTCGTAAAGAACCAAAAGAACCGGATTTGTTGACGCCATGAAGGGAATGCTCTCTTCATGGGCAAGGCGGTCTTCAGGTTGACGTCCACCAAACGCACGCGAAAGATTCCAGACACTTGGAACCGAACCAAAGAACGTTGCAGCTTGGTCAAAACGAAACATGTCATAACTCGAACCCCGCGCCCAGACCGGAGGCCACACGCACATATCGACGACCTGTTTGCACTTTTCGCTGCGATTCGCTGTCCTCGAACCAGGCCCGTCGCTGCTCGCGGCCGAAATTCCGGCACCACTTCGTGCTACGGTGCTACCAGTTCCAGCTTGACCTTCATGAGGTCGTCGATTGAGACCTCCTGCTGGGGATGTGGACGACTTGCCAAATTGTGTCTCCTCGACAGTCCTTCTAATCTCAATAGGCTCGTATCCTTCGATGAGGTTGGACACCTGAAAGATAGCCATCGTCTTGCACGGCTTGGACGTCGATGTTTCCTCGGCGACCACTGTCATGGCACCAGCAGAACTGCTCATCCCGACACCGCTACCGCTGATACTACTACTGCTTCCACTGCCACCGCCGCCAGCAACACCACCGCGCGCAAGACCAATCGACAGCCAGGAGCCATTCCCAAGAGACGAGCGGTGAACAGATCCACAATCGAACCAGTCGATCCATTGCAGTGCTGGAGCAGCGCAGCCGGAGATGGAGGTGCGCTTGAAAACCCGCGCGCCCTGACTTTCCGATGGGGAGGCATCCGATACAATGTGCACGTCAACAGGATGCTTCTGTGCGGTGACGAATCCGTCGTCTCCAATGGTGACTCGAGCACAAGTACCTTCTGCCAATGTCACAAGAAGTTCATGACCTCCTGACATTGTCCGTGATGCCGGTGGCACATGGAGGGAGACGATTTGCTGATGCCCCCATGACTGGTCAAGGTCCACTGGGTCAATAACGGCAGGCGGACTCGTTTGCTTTCGCTCCGGAAGCTTGACATCCTGCACTTTGATTTGATGCGACTGTGTCGCAATATAAACGCGCACAGATCGCAGATCAGTCGCACCAGGAACAACCGCAAAGGTTTCGATTTTTTCTCCGAAATCGAAAAAGAGCGCCGGATACGTAGAGTCTTCCGCGTAGTCAAAGATCTTCATCCACAACGTAGATACAACAATGAGAAATTCCGCGTGGCCCGGTGCCCATGCAGTGCCAATCACTTTGCCCACAATTCCCGTTTGAATTTCCATCTGCGTGAGCCCAAGGGCAAGCTCCAGGCGAATTTTGTTCTGCACGGTCCCACTGGGCGAAAGAGTAAGAACTTGGCAATTTCCCTCACCGGAAACGGCAACAACTTCATCGCGGCCAGGGTTGAACCTAATTTGTCGCACAACGAAATTAAGAGGGATCCGAAGCGGCGCAAGCGCGGACTCCGGAACGTCACTGCCATATGATACCCCATCTGTGCCAGAGCGATCAAGCGCGTCGACGAAAGGTTGAGCACCGTACGTATGACCAGCGTCATCGCGTGCCCCCGGGCAAAGAAGCGCGCCTGCGTGGATGCATCGCACTGCAACACCCTCGGCAACAAAGACTTGGCCCCGGGCATTTGCAGCAATGAGGCGATCATGGGCCAGAGGACGTGTCAGAGCCCCTCCGCCCTGCATCGCAGAGCGCCCAGTAAGTGACAGAATATTGGAGCCGCGTGACATGGGCATCCGCTGCGCCGCTGAGAATGCCGCGAGACCTGCTGGAAGGTCAGAAAATTTGCGCCGTGCTTTGAAGACGTCCGATTCTGTACTCACGCGATGTTCAAAGAAGCCGCGCAGCTCAGCACCCGAGGACTCGAAATGCAGGTGTACGCGCAACAACCATTCAAGGGTCTTGAAGACAGCGAGCCCAAATCCCGTTTCTTCCACGACCTTGGAAACCTCAGCCGAGAGAGAGAGATGAGATTGATCGGCAAGTGCTTGAAAACACATTGCCAACATGTCGCGCATTGTTGCGCCATGAAGCCCGCCTTGTCCATTACCCAATGAAGACTTGCTCGCAGCGGAACTCTTTTGGCTGCTATTTTTAGTGCCCTTCAGCTCTGCGCGCTTGAAGCCTGGGTCGTTCGATACGAGGCGGGGCTTTTGCGCCGAGCACGAGGATCCGGCGCCGCAATCACAGAAAAAGGGGGAGCGGCGCGCGTACGTGATTTTGTGACCACGGTGGCATGTCTTCGCGCAAATTGTACAGCACCCTTTGCCCTCCACAAGATCACACGTGAGACAGTGGTACCAATGTTGTTCCTCATAGTGTTCACCAGTTTGGGCATACGTGCATGCTTGCCGCGTCGCCTTTGACTTTCTACGTCGCGATGACGTTGCTGCTGACGATGACGAGGCCATCCGTGCGGCCATCGGCGTGGCAGACGAGGACACTCGTTGAGCATCAAGATTGACGCGGACCACTTCTTGTCGCCACCGAGCTTCAGCGAGAGCAGCCTCAATCCGATCCGACGGCATTTCTCGGGGCAAAGCACTGCGAGGCTGCAGCTTTGGGCTGTCAGCGCTCGTACTGGCGGCTTGGCGTGGGGATCCTGCTGTTTCCCCTGAGCGACTGTAGTGAAGTAAGTCGGCAGCAGATGCGAGTTCGCGCGCGCTCACGCCATCCGAATTGGCGTTACCGCTGGCGACCGTGGTGAATGGATCCATTGACGAAAGTCCGTCTTCGTCGACTTGCATCGCATCCGGGTTGTCTTCACTCTCATGTCTGCTCTCCGCACGCATGTCGTCGCTTTCCGTTTTCCCCTTGTTCTTCTCACTCGCTTCTTTTGATGCCTCGTTCTTCTTATCTGCATTGCCGCCACTCTCACCGGCACTGCCAGGAGCCGCATTACCCCCATGATTGGCGTCATCTTCTTCGTTGTCGTCATCGTCACCGTGGAGCAAAAACATGTCTTCAGCAAGGTCGGAATCGTTGTCGAGCACAATGTGCATGCCACTGAATCCGTCTGCATGGTTGTTGTCATCATCATCATCATCGTCGTCGTCGTCGCCGCCGTCGCCGCCGCCGCCGCCGCGGTCACGGCTGATACTCAGACTATCATTGCCAATGTCATTGTCATTGTCGTTGTCGCCATCGTTATCGTCCTCCCCGGCGTCACCGCCCTCGTTGTCATCATCATCGTCATTATCATCGTCATCATCATCATCCTCGTCATCATCATCCTCGTTATCGTCCTCGTGGTCGTCGTTGCCCGCATCCTCACTCTCAAGGTCCACCAGACCATCAACTTCGTCGTCAGTTCCAACTGCACGAGCAGCATGGTCCGGATTGGCATCATCATTTCCATCGCTCTTTCTGGAAGCATCTTGCTCATTCTTGCTGGCCTCGCAACTTTCATCGGGACGAATATCAAACTCGTCGCGAACACTTGCGCTTCCGTCGAGAGCTTGCGTAAGGGCCGCGGTCCGGTCGTCTCGAGAAGACGACGCATCCGCGCCATCGTGACTGTTTCCGCCAAAGCTGAACTCGCCTTCGCTATCAGGCTCGAGAAGACGCAATACATCGTGCTCCCATACAACGTGCCGAAAATCCAGTGCGTCATCCTGTCTTGACGACCGTAGACCCTCAAACGCTCTGTAGTGAGAGGCAGAAGACGCCGACCCACCGAGTCGACGACGGCGCGAGGTGTTCAAGGCCCCCGAATCTCCACCTCCTCGACGATTACGGCCGGCAGCCTGTAAGTCCTCGAGACGCTGAAGAAGAGCTGCTCGACGGGCGGACCAAGGCCGGCTCTCATCGCGTGAGCTCGCGTCGCGACGAAGTGAGGAAAGGCGCCCTCGCAGACTTCCCCGGACACTCGTTCCCCGACCTTGTTCAGGTCTTGCACCTCGCGAGGTAGCAGGGCCACCAGTGTGGGAACGGCCGGGTCGCCCGTCATTTCTACCCATCCTTGATTTCCCTCTGTCATTGCCTTCGTCTGCCTCATGTGCAGCGCGTTGCGTCTGTTTCTTCGCTCCTAGATGGAGCGCCCTGGAGGCACTTGAAAATGCAATTGCTACGAGACTCACGCTGCGCTCGTATTCGTCATCCATGGTATGAGTATATTCATCACCATGTACTGCTGAAAGAATCCGCGCGCAGAGACGCACCACAGACGTTTGCGGAGTCACCGGCACAAGCGTTTCAAGAAGTTGCTGCAATGAATCACTAAATGTGTGAGATCGCCCAACGTACGTGAGGGCCTCCTTTGCAAGAGCCATTGCAAGGGGAGGCTCCTGCATGGCTGACTCGAGTCTCAGCAGAGGCGTGAGACTCTCGAGCGAGACAACATGCCTTGCACGGGACGGATTAAAGAGGCCTCTGAGGACGATCTTTGCCACCGCTTGGCAAGACTCATGATAGTCGCGCTCAACGCTATGGGCGCGACTCACAAGAATGTCGGCAATTGATGTGACGACGCCCCAAAGCTTTCGCTCGAGATCATCCGTATGGTCACTCATCATGGGAAAGAGATTCAGCAAATGGTACATGACGATCTCTCCGCGGTGAGAGTCCCACATGTGGGTTGATGTCTGCTGAGACAGAGAAGCGCTCAAAGCGCCGAGGGTGCTGTTCAAAAGGTCCGAAGCTGCCGTTTTGACCGCTGCAGGAAGCATCGGGGTCGCGAGAGCGTGGCGAGCCTGCATGAAAAAGAGCGCCATGTCATCCCACCTGGCGTTGGCGCGCACGGTGTCGAGATCTCCGAAGCGAGTAAGAGCGTGATACGAACTGTCCAGGATACACTCTGTGGATCCCCTCGTAAAGACCTTGGCAAGGGCCTCTTGGAGTGTCATTTTGGCCTCATTGCCAAGCACCGTGGGATCCATGACCACAATCAGACCGAGGAGGCTCGAGATGGAGACTTGTGTGAAGCAGAGATCCGAATTGAAGGACACTTCCATGATAGGGAGGGCTCGAAGTGTCGCATCATTGACAAAGGCCGCGCACGCCATGCCACAGTCGCCAGGTGTCTGCAAGACCTCTGGAGAAAAGGGAGCGACGCACGCCATCTTTCGCAAAATGGAAAGCTGTGCTTTGAGCAAATTTACATCGGCGCCGCGGATTGCAGCCAACAAGGCGCACCGTTGAGGAAACTGCAGCATATTGAGACGAAGCGCAACCTCGAAAAGATTCCGTAAATCAGGAGCGTCTTCCCCCGCAGCGTCGGCGCGGATCGACATTGAAATGGCGCCTTCGAGAGCGGCTTGCCAATGATGAAGGAATTGCGCGCTGAGTTCCGCCACCTTGTCTAGCAGCGCCCGCGGAAGACGTGACGCAAGAGACGCAAAGAGACGCGCAAAAAAGTCGCTAATCGAGGACAGCTCGCGAATGGAATGACGACGTTCGAGGATCAGTGTCGCCGATGCATCCATGAATTCTTCCAGAGAGGAAAGCGTTTCGGTGCCGAGCACGCCTGTGGGGCCAAACATTTCGTTGCTTCCCTGAAAGCAAAGGTTCTGCGCCAAAAGCATCATGCTTGGTACCATCAAGGTTTCGCTAACACTAGAAGAAGCTGCTACACTCTCGTCATGCAGAGGTCTCGGTGGCGACTGTTCGGCCTTGTCCAATAAACCTGCTACATCGACCGACCCAGAGAGTTCAAGCAAACCGAGAACTCGATAGCACGAGTCCAGAAGCTTGACATCTGCGGGGCCATTTCGTACTTGGGGCCCTTGCTGCGCGTCGAACGTGCTCAGGACTTTCACGGCCCGTTGGGCGAGATCTGCGCACGCAACTTGCACCTGGGGAGATGCAACGACGACTGCCGAAGAAGTTGGCAAAAGAGAACCTCCAAGAGAAGGGATGGTGTCTTGGAGCTTGAAATCCGTCACGAAGGAGGCCAAAAGGCGGAGTCGTTCCTGGCTCGACCGCTGTCGATCAGCAACGTCAGAAGCCCGGAACGCTGCGTGTTGGCGGTTTCCCGACGCAACGTTATCAGCCAGAAGTTCTGTGATGAAACCTTCCGCCAAAGCGAAAAGCCAAGCCTGCGCCGCACGGTCTTCCTTTGCGGCGCGGCCGAGGGAAGACTCGATGAGGTGAAGAAAGTCAGGCGCCAAATGTGGCATTTCAGCAATTGTCCTGCACATGACTTTTGCATAGGTCGGTCGGTATATGAGCTCCCGAAAAGAGTGCACGGGGGCCGAAAGGGCGCGGCGGGACAGCCTTTCAAAAGATGTCTCCACAAGACGAAGGCCATTCGGTCCAATGCGCTGGAGGGTTGACGCAAAAATTGTGTCGAGGAGCTGCGCCGCATTCTCGCTCTCCACGTGATGAAATTCATTTGCGTCGTCAAGCGACCCGACCAAATTAATAATCAACGCCTGAAGTTCCACGTCGGTGAAATGATTCCTGGCCACGGCCAGATAAAGGGGATTCGTAGCGAGAAGGTCGAGGTCATCAGGAAATTCCGGACAAGTGCGGTTCGAATCGTGTACAAAGGGGAAGAGGATATCGACACTGAGTCCCAAAAGCTTCATCTTGGCATAGTCGGCGCACACCTCGGCCAGAAACACGCGGGTGCGGCCCGACATGATACATGCCCAGAGAATCATAGCTTGGTCCACTTCTTCCTCCTCGTTGTTGCTGGCTGACTCCGTGAGCGCAGCGACATCGCCCATCGATGTAACTGTGGCTGTACTTGCCCGGAAGTCGTCGCTGCGCGCCGGGAACGATGGCTGGCGCATGGAATTGCCGCGACGTCGAATACGCCTCGGATCAGCCAAGGGGTCCCGAGCCCAGCGGACAAGAGCGCTGGTCCAGACTGAGGCATCAAATCCGTCGGGAAGTGCTACAGAGCTTGCCCCCAAACCAATACCGAGGAGGAATACGAGAGTGCATCGAACTGAGGGATGGACATTTTCTTGATCGAGCCATGCCAAAGGCACTTCCTCAGCGAGAAACGCAAGGGCGAGCTTGGACATATTGTGCTGGCTGGGCTGGCCCATGCTTAAAAAGCTTGCCACCAAATGCGGGGTAACAATCGTAGTGTGGCCGTACTCTGTTGACTTGGCCTGTCTGTCTGTCTTGGCTTCTGTTTCTGCATGCTGCGCCTGCGATCGCCCAAGTGATTCAATGTGATTCTGAAGCTGAAACAATTGCGCAAGTACGGCGAGGCTGTACTTTTGTGTCGCGGCGCGCAGAGACTTGTCCTCCGCCGCCGCCTCCTCCTCCTCCTCGCCACCGCTGTCATTGCCAGCTTCGGCGTTGTCGCTGCCACTGCCGCTGCTGCAGCCAGCAATTTCACTCTCACTCTCCACAAGGTGACTTCTGGTCGCTGCTACATCGACAGGAAATTTGGGCGATGACTCGCCAGTGGCTGCGTCGCGTGCCGTTCCCTTGCTACTTGAAGGCTTTTGGCGTTGCGCCATCATCCATGAAGACAAAAGAATGCGGACAACCCGAAGTAAGCTATTCACAAGGTCTTCCCCACTCTCCTCGAGATTGCCTCGATTGCCAGGAGATTGCGAGCTGGCGTCCTTTTCCTTTGAAGAATCGGCGACGCGACTGGCGTCGCGGGTTCGCTCAAGAGTCTCGAGGTCACCCGCAAGACTGCTGTTCCTGAGCATATAGGCCATCGAAAGAGGGTGCCGAGGACGCCGAAGAAGACGCAGGCGGTCCCAGGCAAAGCTGGAGTCAGCCTCGAGTTGGCCCAACACTAGTTTGAACAATCGATGGCACCACAACAGAAGCGCAAACTGTTGCTCTTGAGAAATGGTCGCTTGCGTAGGAGATCCTTGCCATGTAGCCGTGGTTCCGGCTTCTGCGGGCTGACGATCTCGATCGCGATCGGCGTTACCCGGTCGCGTGTCCTGTGTCCCAAGCGGAATATACTTGTTTTCCGATGACGAGTCCTGCAACGCCATGCTCACGTGGGGAAGAGGCCCCTTGTCAAGAACTGCAAGGAGCACAGCCTCCTCCGAGCCTGACTCGCTCAACGAGGTCTGGACATAATGCCCTAAGACGGCCGCGAGAGCGTCACCATCTTCTCGCGCATCTGGACTCACGAGCTCAGCGAGGGTACGCGAGATGAGAGCAAGCCTCGCGTCAGCATCGTCCACAAGCAAGAGCTCATGAACGAAAAGGTTGACGAGAGCACGCATGACTGCATTGGCTTGCGAAATATCCTGATCTCTAGGTACGTCTTGCGCAGCCTGGCGCGCGATGCGGGCAATGCCACATAGCCATCCCTTGGAGAGGGGGCCCACAGCCGCAAGTCGTGCTGCAAGCTCGACGATAAAGTCTGCGTTGTCCCAAATGAGGCGGCTCGGGGTCGAAGAGGCACCCAAGGTTTCCATTGTTGCAATAATGTCGCTCTCTGAATGCGCAGCGGTGCGCTTACGCTGCCGAGTTCTGGAGCGCGTTGGTACATTGGAATCGGCTTCGACGGTGGCGGCGGTGGTGTCGCGAATTTTGGTCGTGGCAAAGTCATCAGAGTCCGCACCATGAAACGACGAGGCCACCAAGGACACCGCGATGCTCTCAACATCGCTGTCGATCTCGGCTGCAGGTGTTGCATCTCCTGCTTCGGCCGCCACGGCACTGGCATTGGCCATGGTGAGGCCCGACCCAAGCTTAGCGTCCCGAGTTTGCCCTTTTCCGTGCGGCATAGCGCGCACAGTAATAGAAAATTTTACGTGTACAAGTCGGTCTGCTCGCGAGTCAAGACCTCGGCCTTGACTGCGCGCGTGAGAGCGCGTGTGAGAGCGCGAGCTCTCCGGCGAGAGCGAGTGGCGCTCCACTCGGGATCGCTTTCAGGCGAGTGAGTTGCTCCCCTTTCCGCCTTGCCGCCCGACCGTGGTAAGGCTCGGACGGGCCAAGGAGAACAGACGCCCTGCGGGCGACGGTGCCTTGTGCGATTCCCGACGCCAGGCGGATCGACTTTGTCTCGTGCTGCGGCCGCCACGGCCGCGCGGGATGGAGACCAAAGATGGATGGATGGATGGATGGATGGATGAGTGAAAGGAGATTGCTGCTGCGCCTGGACTAGCTCGCGCGAAACCCGGGCGTGCGTGGCCAACGCACGCGGCGCGAGACAGGCCCAGACGCGCACCAGACGCGCGCGCGGTCCGCCAAGCGCGGGTCTCGTCCGCGCGGCGCAGCACAGCGCAACACAGGCAGGCCTCCAATTTTTTATTTGATGGGATTCCTCGTTTGGGCTCCAGCCAGGGTTTGGCGCTTTTTGAATTCTGCCCCTTTTTTAGCCAAGTTCCATCCCGCCTCGGACGTGTATACAATGTTATTTGTGGTGTTTATTTGCGGAGAAGACCAAAACTGCAGCACAGCCAGCCGCGAAGCAAGCAAAGGCCAAAAGCTGCGTTTGTTTTGTCGGCTTTCGCGCGCGCAGACTTTGCGCAAGCTTACGAGGCCCTGTACGCGCGTGCAGCCCCCTCCCCCTCGCTTCCTTCGCACCGAGATCCGTAGGGCATAGTTGTGAGTGAGCGCCGAAAGCGCTCATGACGAGCCGCTTGCGCCAGCCGCACATTGTGCGCGAGCTCCGCGATGGCAAGGTCTCGCCGCAGGGTTCGCCGCAGCAAGTGGGCGCGGGCTCCGGAGCACCGCATCGAAAGCTCACGCCCGTGAAAGGCCTCGGAGGCTCGCTCGCCGCGATGGCTGCCGCACGAGACGCAGCAACCGGAGCAGGCAGTAGCTTCGTGCAGCAGGTCAGCCCAGGAGGCCGACTCGCGGGGCCCTTCAAAGCACTCACATACGCCCTGGGCTTCGGCGTCGCTATGAGTGTTGCGTTTATGACACAACCAAACCATTCGCTCATTGGGACGGATAACTGCTTCAGCAGTGTACATAAGTGGGCGCTCGTGAAGCGCGACCAATTCTTTGGCGTCGAGACCCCTCGGGAGGTTCTTGAGAACCCATCCGCGGACTTGAAGCAACTTCGTGCTTCCAAACAGTCGGGCACGCTTTCATATAGCGCGCTTGATGAAGCCTATGAGATCGC
Organism: Aurantiochytrium sp. KH105; assembly: GCA_003116975.1. Lineage (NCBI taxonomy): Eukaryota > Bigyra > Thraustochytrida > Thraustochytriidae > Aurantiochytrium > Aurantiochytrium sp. KH105. The sequence goes on from BGKB01000009.1 coordinate 237,427, forward strand.
GCGTCTGCGCCATTTGCTGGACCGGGACAATGAAAATGCGAAATGAAAAAAGTTGAGTTAGGCCTAGGCCTGGGGCCTACTTAGTAAAGGAAAAGGCGTGTGAAAATAGTTGTGTCAATCCGGCTTCATTTGTTCAATTACCATCATCATCATCATCATCATCGTCGTTATCGCCATCATCAAAACTACTATTTCATAGGTATCCTTCAATCGACTTGGGCAAACTCGAGCGAAAATCTTTTTTTGTGACAACGGCGCAAAACGCAAAAGCTCAGAGTCCCGTGTCGGTCCTTGCACACGAAAGAAAACAAAATGATCGTTTCCATAACGGAGGCACAGTTCGATAGAAAACGGGAAATTGAATTGATAGAATTAGGTCGATTACAGTTCTTCCATGGTGATATCGAAGGAATCATCCGACTCAAAGCCCTCGTCGTCGTCGTCGTCGTCGTCGTCGTCAGCGGCGGCGCGACCGCCCTTGGGCGGCTTTGGGGGCTTGGTGGCCTCAGACGCATCATCGCCGTCATCATTCTTCTTCTTACCACCCTTCTTCTTGCCGCCCTTCTTCTTGCCACCCTTTCCTGCCTGCTTCTGCAAGTATTTCCAGAGTTCCTTGCGGGAATTGTCGGCAGCACACATACGCTTCACACGAGGATCCTTGATGGGATTTTGATCAAGCTTGAAGACGGTGACCTTTTTCAGCTGAGAAATCTCGGGCGGGATCTCCGTGATTTGATTGTTCTCTGCCATAAGCTCCATGAGACCGGTAAGCTGGGCAATCTCCTCAGGAAGCTCCTCGATCTGATTGTGAGACACCACAAGATCGTGCAGCCGCGTCAGGTTGTCAAAGTCGAGCTCGAGCGCAGTGAGCTTGTTCTGCGACAGCTTGAGGATGGTGAGTGCCTCGAGTCCCTCGAGAGGGCTCAAGTCCGAGATTTGGTTTCCCGAGGCATCAAGGACCTCGAGCGCCGTACACTTGCTGAGTGAGGCAGGAAGTGCCGCGAGTTCGTTGCGAGCGACCTCGAGCACCTTAAGCTGGCGGAGCTTGCCAATCTCCTCGGGCAGCGACGTCAGCGCGTTGTCACTGAGAATCAAAGTCTGCAACTTGCGCATGCGAGAAAGCATGCTCCCGTCAATGCTTGTAAGGACGCCTGGCGCGAGCCGCAGCGAGAGACGATTCACGGTGCGAAGATACCAGAGCGCCGGGTCGATCGCACCAGGGAGGCCCGGCTCCGGCTCGTCGCGCACCACACTAATTTCGTGCACCGGTCTAAGGGTCTCGACGGACTCGACGACCTTGGCCACCTCGGGCCAGATCGGGGTCGGGCCAGGGGCACCGTCGTCGTCGGTCTCGTCGTCGTCGCCGCCATTGTCCTTGGCCGCGTCGTCGGTCTTGCGCTGGCCGCGGCGCTCCTGCTCCTGGAGCATCTTCTTCTTGAGCTTGCTGCGCTCGCGAGCAGTGAGACCGTCACTGATCACATTGCCATCGTCGTCCTCAATGACCTCCTCTTCGGACTCGGCGGTCCATTCGTCAAAGAGCTTGAGGACATCCGTCTTTTGCCGAGCTTGGGCGTGGTCCCGCGCGGTCTTGCCGTCGTAATCCTTGAGCTCGAGCTTGGCGTCCTTGAGGAGCAGACTGTAGACGGCATCGGTGCGACCGGCGGCCGCGGCCATCATGAGCGCCGTGCGTCCGTTGTCGTCGCGAATGTCGATCCATCCCTTGCGCCTCAGTTCCCGACGGCGCTCATAGTAGTCGAGGAGGGTGTCGAGCGACTTGACCTTGCCATTGAGCGCGGCAAGCATGATGCTCGTAAGTCCGTCATCGTTTCGCGTCTGCGCCTGCATACCCGTGTTCACCAGGCCTGCGCGCACGTCGCGCTGCCGCTCCGTCATGATCGCCTCCCAGAAGGCCGCCTTCTTCTGCTCGTACGTCATCTTATCTTTCTTGTGCGCCTTGCCCATCTTTCCTGCTGCGCAGCGCGCGTGTACTGTAGCCGCCGCGGCACTGCGGTCGCGTCTGCCTACGCTCCTGCCTCCGCCCTCGACCTCCCGCCTCGCCTTCGCGCCCGCTCGCGCGCCCTGGCTTGCTTTTGCTTTCGCTTGGCTTGGCTTGGCTTTGCTCAGCCCGTGCGCCTTTCGTCGCCCTTCGATCGATTGATCATTGATTTTCTTTTCTTTTTTAAAAGTGGTCTAAGGGAACAGGATGGCGGCGGCGACGGTCTATCGACATAATTAAGTGCCCGTGCGGACCCAAATCCTCTCTTCGCCCTGGCTCGAGCTCGCGCCTGCCAACCTTCAAGAGCGCAAAACAAACCTCACACGTCGCGCACGCGGGGAGAGACAGCTGCAGCGGGCCATCGAAAGCACGTATCCCAGGGAAGGATCGCATCCTACAAAGGTGATACTATAGCGTCTGAAGAGCGCGCTTTTGAGAAAGGAAAGGAAAATCAGGAGTTTAAGCCGGGGCTCCTCTCCTCATCTTCTCGGGGCCAAACTGAAGAGCGATCATTGCCACCCTCGCAACGCGTCGCGTCGCGTCGTGTTGCGTCGCGTCGCGTTGCGCTGCGTTGCGTTGCGTTGCGCTGTAGCTTTGAAGCGCACGACATACAAAGCTTGGCGAGGAGTGCAATATTCCTATGCAAACGTCTGAGGGCGAACATAAGGAAATCAAATGTCTTCGCCTTCAGATGAAGATACGCGGCAAGTTCGCGAGAACGTCGAAAAGCTACGCCAACTTAAAGTGGAACTGGAAAGCAAATTAGAGGAGCATCAGGAATCATATCGACGCGTTTCGGAGCGCATAGCCCAGGCGCGCGACGAAATGCGAGCTCGAGAACAAGAATTGGCAAAACTCGAATCGGAAATCCAAATCCAGGGCCAAAATGCAAAAGTGGCCGAAAATATCCTCTTAGGAGGCGCAATCCATGCCCTCGATGCAAGGTCCACCATAACAACTGAATCTTTGTCCCCCGAAGATGCAGTCTTCGTCCTGGGAACGCTTCTCGAAACGATCGCCGAACGTCTCGGTGTGAAGCTTTCGCGTCAAAGTCTCACAAATCATCAGCAAAGGGGCCACGGTGCGCTCGAAGACTCTGGTGTCAATCCTGATTCCATTGTGCACGTGACCATCGAGTACGAAGGCGACCAGTGTGGTTTCCGTCTGGCCACCTCGTATACCTTTCGCCAGCTGACCCTGGACGCATGTCGGTACTGGTCTCTGGACGCTATGAACGCCTCGCTACGCGATGAGACGAACAGTCTTTGGCCCATGAATGGTAATGTGCGCCAAGTGCTCAGTGATGCAATATCAGAACGCGTGCGCTTATTTGGCGCTGCCGCTGTAGGTGGCATGCCAAGGATCCGACTCGTGGCACGTGGGGCACATCTGAACGCAGCGGCAGCAGCACAAGAACTAGCAAATTCTACACATGAAAATGCTAAAAGGAACAGAACGCATGGCGCATTTGCTAGAAAAAATGAATCGACGCATCAGGCAGAGAGTTCAGCCCCGCCAAGAGCAGAAAGCAAACAGAAACAACTCGAGTACGAACGACAATTTTATGAGAATGTTCTTGCTGCAGAAAATGCGCATCTCCAAGAGCTTCGCACGAACAAGCATGACAACCGCGTGCGAGCGGCACAACTCACAATTGCTCGCAGTCTCTCTGACGCCTTTCACGAGCCGCATGAAATGCCTGACTTGCGTCGATCGGCATTCTTCAAGCCAGCAGAAATGTTTGACCCTGGTCGGGATGAGGACGCTGAGGTCATTGCAGCCGCTGGCAATGACAAGGTGAAATTACGGAGCAAGCTGACGAGCGCATTTGCGCGATTAATCGCCTGGGCTGCTTATCTGATCATTCTTTTGGTGGCCATGAGCTTCAGGTACGAGACTTCGCAAGTTTACTCGAACACAGCAAGCAGTCAGAGCATTTTGACCAAGGCCTTTGACCCTACCGAGCCACTCAACTTTGGCGGCACTTTTGAACGCTGGATCTATGACCGAAGTGTGGATTCAATTGAGCCGCAGCGACAGCTTTCGCGAACCTTTTCGAGTCGGCCTTATCCATTTGCACAAATTGTAGACACCTACAATTTTGTGAAGCAAGTGTTTGCCCCTGCGCTCTTTCAGTCAGATTTGGAAGATGAAGCTGCAAGTCGTCAGCTCAACCAGTCGATGGTTAACGAACAACAGCGTCTTACAGGGCCCATCCGCATCTCGCAACACCGCGTGACCAATGACTCGTGCAGATTAAATGAAGCTTTCAGCAACGCGACAATTGGGGGCAACCAGTGCTACGCCTCGTACGCCACGCGGCTCAGTCAAACGAGTCCGCTCGCGAGTGAGGCAGAGGTGGCGGCTGCTGTATCTGCTGTTGGCGGCTCCTCAGATTGTCTCGCGATTGTGCAAGATGCTGTTGTATACACGGAATTGCCAAGAGAGCCAGCTATGACGGCATTCTATTCTGCCTATGACGCCTCGGGATATATTGTGTCTTTTGGCACGACAGTTGTGATGAGTGATGTGCAGTGTGTCATGGATGCGCTGCGGGAGCTCGAGTGGCTCGATCTTCACACGCGCGCGGCGATAATGACCTTTGCCATGTACAACACGAATTTAAACCTGTACATTGGGACCTCAATCGCGATCGAACAGTCGTCTGCCGGAGCTATTCGCTCTCGCATTCTGTACAATCGCATCGCCAAGTCCATGTACGACCGGACTGACCGCAACGACCGAGTTTCGGCGGAGCCATTTTTGGTTTTTGCCGAAGTTGTGGCCATTGCATTCACATGGGCGTTCATGTACTCGTTCATTCTGAACAGCAACATTTATGGGTTCTTCCGCTCCATGTTTACAATTTGGAACTGGTTGGGTATATTTCTCTTTGCAACAACACATGCGGGTCTCATCTTGCGCTTAGTGTACAAATTTCTGTTGCAGCGCGAGGGCTTGCTAGAGGAAAAGGCTGTCTCGTACGAAAATCTCAGCACGGCCTTCCAGCTGTACGAAGCGATGCTCGCCGTTGACGCAACCTCCATTTTCCTCAGCATCCTCTTTGTTTTTCGCTACACTCAGGCGAACCGCAAAATCTCTGCCATCTTTGAGACGGTGTATAGGTCCACACGCGTGGCGGCAGGTCTCTTGCTACTTGTGGCGTTATTCGTGGTGGGTGCTCTCGTCGCAGGTTTCTTGGTCTTTGGAACAAATCTCTTCGGCTACCGCACCGTGCAGCAGTCGGCCTTCAACATGCTCCGGCTTCTCATGGGCTCCTTTTCCTACGAGATGTTCCGTGGATCTGATCTTGTCTTGACGGCCTTTTATTTTGGCGCCTTTGTGGTTGTCTTTTACTTTTTGGCCATTGCATTCGTCACGGCCATTTACCTGGACGCCTATTTTGAGGTCACAGCGCTTGGCATTCAGCGCGCCAAGCCCAAGCACTTTTGGACTTCTCTTGTTACAGCACCCATTTCATGGTTGCGAGACCGCACCCGTCACAAGCAAATGTAAATTTTAATAAAAGTAGGCCTAGTAGGGCCTGGGGCCTGAGCCTAGATTAACATCAAGATCAAGATTCGGGCCCTAGATCAAGGGCGCTGAGGTTGGGGCACAAAGGAAAGGGAAGAAATAAAAATAAATAGTCCATGTAGTGCCAGAGAAAGCTCGTACTCGATCGTTATTAGAGTTAAGACCGTAGCGTAGAAGTGTTTTCTCTTATTGGTTTGCAAACTTCTACTTGCACATCGCCCTACCAAAAAATGAAGAAAGTGTATTACATGACTGACTGACTAGCAACTCAAAATAGATGATGTTCAAAGGGCACTAAAAATGCAAGAGAGAGTTGCTCTGACGAACGAGAGCCCAGAGAAAACGTAATGTATCCTCAGGGTCTCGCTGACTATGTGACGTGACTATGGTGGGAGACCGTGTGCTCTGCAAAGAAACAGAGACCGTACAGACAAACTAACTACAGCACGCGCCAACTCGATAAATGAACGAGTGCACGAATATGAAACGGTATCAAGCATTTGCCTGGGGAGTAGGGGAATAAAGGTCCTACGATGGCAGATTCACTTTTTGCTCAGCCGCACAACACTTTTACGTGTGGCGGCGCAAAAAAGGGTGGTTCTGCACTTGCTTGAGAGTGATGCGCAAGGCTGGATCCTTATGCAGCATGCGGCGCAGAAGATCCTTTGCGTCATCCGAAACCTCATCCCAGACGGGCCCGTCAAATTTAACCTCTTCGCGCTGCACGGCACGTGCAACGGCCGCATCCGATCGCGTCCCCCGTGTGTCAAAGGGGTGGGTGCCACTGAGCATGACGTAAAGGACGCAGCCCATAGACCAGACATCAAGCGCGGATGTGAGCGGGGCTTTGCCTCGCTTGTCGAGGACTTCGGGAGCACAGTACGCGGCCGTACCGGGCAAAACGATGTTCGAAGTAAGAACGGTCTCTTCACCATCTTCTGATCGTTTGAGACGCATTGCCGATCCGAAATCGCAGACTTTCAGTTTTCCTTTGTTCGTGAGCAAAAGGTTCTCTGGTTTGATATCGGCGTGCACGATGCCAACCTTTTCGTGCAAGAATCGGACAGCACGCACTGTTTGACGGGTGATGTCCACAGCTTCGTCTTCTGACAGAGGACCCGAATCGACGACGCGGTCAAAGAGCTCTTCGCCTCTAATGAATTCGAAGACGAGCAGAGTCGCTCCGTTCAGAGTACGAGCGGCTTGGCCGGAAAGACCGTTGGTCACCTGCGACACAAAGTCTGAGACACTATTGGCGACTTGCTCGAAGGCCGAAGCGCCGCGGTGCTCATGGACTGGATCCGGCCGTTCAATGCGCAAAAAGCGTACGATATTTTCATGGCCGCCGGCGCGCTCGACACGTTCGAGGAAATCGACTTCACGCTCAGCAATGTCACTAAAGACGCGCGGCAACAATTTGACGGCCACGAGCTGCTGGCTCACGACGTCGCGCGCAGCGCGGACGGTGCCATAGGTCCCCTGTCCCACTTCTGCCTGCAAAATGAGCGACGAAGAGGCGGGGGTCAAGGTGCCGCGCTTGCGAGGCGAAACGGAAGGGTCGGCGCGGACAACCAAATCATCGGCTTTCACGACCGAGGTTAGAGAGGCGTTGGTGAGACGCAGGCCCGCGCTGCTGCTGCTGCTGCTGTTGCTGCCGCCGAGCGTCTCTGCATGAGCCCGCGCTTGGTTGCCAGGGTGTTCGCCGGCCTTGTTGCGCGTCGCAGCTCCGAAAAGGCAGAGCGCAACGGCCATGGCGCCTACAGTGGGGACCTTGCTAGCGGCGTTTCCCCACGCCCCGCGGCTTCTCCTGTTCTGGCGCGTGAATTTCTCCTGGAAACTGCTGCCGTTGCTCTCTTTGTTCCCGTGGTATATTGACGGCGAGGCTTGCGCGGAGGACCCGTGCATGCGCGGCGCCGCTCGCTTAGACGCGCCGGCGCGGCATGCTCGCGAGATGATCATTCTTCCCTTCCAACTCGGCGACACTTGCTCGCTCGAATCGGGTTCTGCGTGTCCCAAGCGACGTGGAGTGGGTCTCGACAGCGGCAGCGAGCTTGCTCGTCCGTTTGCCCGCAAAGGTCGGTCGGTGGGTCGGTCGGTCGGTCGATCGATCGAAGGTCGAAAAGGTCGGTCGAGTCGGTTAGTGGAGTGGCCGACTGCGACTTGACTTGGCTTGGCTTGGCTTGTTCGGGACTTGCAACAACGATTCCGCAGGGTCGCTCGGGCGCCCACGAGCCAGGCGAAATACACGAGCCTGTCAGCGGCGATCCCGTGATGGCGCTCTGCGAGCCGAGCGGGACGGGGTTCCCCGCTCGCGGTCCCCGACGATCAATCAATCGTTTCCGTCTCGTCGCCGTCTCGATCTCCCTTTGCGGTTCGCTCTGCACACGTCCCGGTCAGTTCAGTCGCTCAGAACACGCCTGCCTCGGGGCGGGCTCTGTCTGCACTCTCGGGCGCAGCGCAGTGCAGCGCTGTGCAGCGCAGGCGCGCACGCAGGCTCGCGGCGCGTGTCCGCGTCGGTGTTCGCGCCCAGCTGCAGCAGCGTCTGCGCCTTCTATTCTCCTTCTCCGCCTGCGCCAGGAGAAACCAATCCCGAGGTGCCCGCCGGCCTGCGCTGCCTGCCGCCTCGCTCGCTCGCTCGCAGTCGCGCCCGCGCGCCGCGCGCAGAGGGGCGCGCTCGCCGCGGGGGCCCACGGGGACGGAGGGCGGCTCGCCGTCGCCCGAGCCGCGCGCGTTGCGAATCTGCCTTCGGTGCGGAGCGGCATCGAGCTCGCCGCGACTGGCCAGCGCCGCGTGCGGCTGATGCATGATGCTAACATGGTGACACATTGCGACTTGCGACTGACAGTGACTCTGTGGCCGACTGTGACGGACCGCGCATTCTCCACTTGCGCCGGCGCATTCTCCACTTGCGCCTGCAGCTGCGCCGTTGCTTCCGATGACGCGGCGGGGGGCGCACACTCCCCTTTGCGCGCGGAACGAGTCGGAACTTCTCGCGGAGCAAGAGAGCGAAGGAGGAACGGAACGGAAGGAACGGGAGAAGAAGCGAGGATATTCTTGCGAGCACGTGATATCCGCGTCCAACCACCGGTCGATGGACTCCGAGCAACCCGGTCGAAGGTGACGATGGCGTGAGAGCGGCGCGAGGGCAGGGCGCCGCGTTGCGGTGGATGGTGTCACGAGCATCGCGATAGCGCAAGGCAGGCACGGAGAGCGGGAGGGATCGAGAGCGGGAGTGATGGAGAGCGCAAAATCATGTTCTCGCGGGCTGGTGATGGCGAGTAATTAGAAGGACGTTTTGGTCGGGCAGCAGAACGCAGCGAGAACTCCACGACCAGAGCGTTCTCCAAGAACGACTCGGCGACCACGATCGTAGCTTTAATCTGCGCAGAGACGAAAGCAAACCCAAACGAGGAGTCTTGAAGGCCAAGAGTTATAAAGTATTATACAGACGGTCCGAGTCGGGCTCTAGGTGCGGATCTGAGAGCGCACTGACACGTCTGATCGTCAACAAACCTTCAAAACTGTCTATCATCTACAGTATTAGCGAGAGTGGCCATCTCGCGTCTTTTTGCCCTCCTTCCCTTCCTCTCTCTCTCTCTCTCTCTCTCTCTCTCCCTCGCCTCCTTCTTGCTGGACTGACTCTATCGCGTCTAAAACACTCTCTCCCGTTCTCTTCGTGCGAGTTATTGAAGCACCACGCGAACTCTTTTCGATCCTTCGCACAGCGAGGTACGATGCACAAATGCGCTCGCCAGCTCGACCTTGCGGCGCAATCAGCAAAGTCAAGATGGACCTCATCCCCGAGCAAGAGAGAAGAAGCACGAGATACAGAGGTCATTGACATCGTCAACGACAGCCTCTCCGATTCGATACTTCAAAATACGGCCTTTCCCGTCCAGACATGCTGCCCATCGAGCAGACGGGAAGCTCACCTTGAGGCTTCCGCGTCCGTTCCGCGCTCTCCTTTTTCTTTTTTGCCCATCTGTCCTGCTTGCAAGGAGAAGGAACAGCAAATTGCAAACTTATCCGCGGAACCGAGCATGATGGAGTCTTCTTCGACGGCCGCGACCGGGCAGAAGCAAGTGAACTGCAGCAATGGCGCGCAGTCTCTGCGCTGCGTTGGCCTTGCCGCGCTTGAAACCTGCGAGGCCGCTCTCGGAGCTCTGATCAGATTCAAGACGAAGCAAGACCCGTTCCCTGACTTTGTAGATTGCGAAAATGAGGGAACCGCGCTTCGCGTGGCAATCTTCAACAAGCATTCCGAAGAGCTCTTTCGCGGCTGCGTCTACAAGTGCCTGGCTATGTTCGGAGGCCTCGAGACCATCAAGAAGAACGGCATGTTCTTCTCGAGTGCATGGGAGTCCAAGTACAGGTCGGAAGCCCACTTGTACATGGTCGAGACGGAACGGCATTTTCTGCACAATTTGCTCAATGAGCCCATCGAGACGGCCAAGGCAATCGCTATCGCTCATCGCGATCGTTTCGTAGGCACAACCACAGCTCCCAAAAACCCGAACCCTGGGGATCTCCATGAACGGGTGTACAAGGTTTTCTGGGAGTGGATGATGGGCAACAAGGAATGTCGCGCGGGACTCTCCACGTTTATCTCCAAGGAACGAAGCGCATTCACCAAGATGATTGGTGCCCAGGCCCAAGATCTTGAATGCATGCTGCGAGGAACAACGCAAAAGCAGAACACGAGTATTCTCTCGTTTGCGGGCGTCCCGGCAGCGCTCATGCCGGACGCCAACGATCTCTGGATGCCGCACGCGCTCCACGAGCTCTTGCCTACGATCATGACGCAGGCGCACGGCTGCAATCTCTTCAGCGTCGACCCAAAACGCAAGGTTACAGGCGTTTCAGGATCATGCGTATTCAACTGGACGCTCGATGCAAAGTGTAAGTTTGACAATCGGAAAAGCGGGCACGAGAATCGTCTCTTCTTGCGGGGGACCTGACTAACATTTGTTTTCTGTTGGCGACGTATCATGCATGATAGCACCGCAAAATGAGGCCACGATTGCCCTTGTCATGGCCTGGACCGCGAGTCACATTCTTTTGCAGAGCTCGGCAGCATTTAAGGCCTTTGCCAAGGCCGAAAAGGTCACTTTTGCGGCCTTTTTTAAGCTCATCACGCCCGCACAGCTCGCTTGGGTCTGGACCCTTCTCATTCGACGCGGCCATGGCAAAACCAGTGGCTCCCGCAAACATTGCGCTGCCGCGACGCACGCAGCTTTGCTCTTTGAGCGTTGCTTTGCATATATTCTCGAGTGGAACAGACAGCTCAAAGGTGACACGCGCACATTCTCCATTCGTGCTGCCTTTGGCACCTTGCATGCCACGGGTGACAAGAAGCGCAAGCGCGAAGAGGCGCGAGTGGCGCGTCACAAACGATCCCGCAAGGTGGCCACCATTGAGGAAGAGGCCAAAACTTTTGTTCTCTCCGCTTCGCAAGATCCTTTTTAGTGAACTGCAAGCATCGGCCAAGAACAGCACGTTGTCAATGCCGTCTTTTTGCGGGCACGAGGTGCAATACAAAGTGGAATACGTACCACCACCTCTTCTCGCTAACAAGTTTCTTATCCCTTCTAACAAATGAAAACCAATTGATTCAATCTCAGACAGATTTACTGTACTGTACAGCAGCCAACACAGGTAGAAATGCTTCACGTCATGGTGAGGGCGCCCAAAAGGAAAACACGTATTTCGCATAAGCATCAAGGACCATTTGAAAACGTTCCTTATTGAGACACTCACGCCATAGAATCTCGCGTGTGTGATGCCGGCCGTGAAAGTATGGGTGGAGTCGGCGAAAGAGACGATAGACCTCCGAATCCGTAGCCACTAAATCAAGAAAGAGCTTCTCCTTGGCCTCACGAGCCTCGTCAAAGTCCTTGCGCCGATTATACTGTTCTCGAAGGTGCTGCGTGTGCAGAGAGACGCTTTGAAGCGCGAGATCGTTCGTCTCGAGAATTTGCGCATCATCTACGGGAGCACGCCGGCCTCGAGGAGCGATAGATCGCCTACGCCGTTGAGACGACACATTTTGGGTCAGTTCACGTGACTGCGCCGGCAAGGACTGTAGTTGTGCTTGCTGCTGTGTCTCCTCGAGATGCTGTTGCGGATCTTGAGCCGAAGTACCCAGATACTGAGGCAGAGACTTGGTACTCGTCGAGGACGCGGCAGCCGATGAAACGGCCAGTGATCCTTGGCTGACAGAAGCATCCTCCTGTTGCTGTTGCTGTTGCTGTTGCTGTTGTTGTTGTAACTGTTGCTGTTGTGACTGTTGCTGTAGCTGCTGCGGCATTTCAAGAACGCTATCTGTTGTGCGATGCTGGCGTGGAATTCGACCAGCATCACGAGATTGCAGACGAGCGAACGATTTCTCGGTATGAATGCTCTGCAGACTCTGCGTCGTACGAATCATGTGTGCAGCAAGACGCTGAGCAATATCAGTCTCCTCGCAAGCGGCGAGCTGCGCCTTTGCCGCCACGGCGACCGCCTGTTCTGCGGCAGAGACGCCCACGTTACCGAGAGGCTGCGTGTCGCCCGCGCGGACTTTTCTTGGCCCTGTGCTCTCGACACGGGGCGGGACGAGATAGTGGAATCGGTGCAACTCGACAATAAAGCCGCGCTCAAGCAGCCAGATGAGCATTGTCAGCAGCTCCTCTGAGCTCACACCCATGGAAATACGCGCAGCTTCTTGGACCTGGCGCACTGTTGCTGGACCACTGTCGTCATCACCCGCGGAGAAGAGCGCGAGCACGCGCACAAGAGACGCAACGCGACGCTGTGACCGACTTGTCGAGCCATTCTTGGATTTTTCGGCGCCAGGCGAAGCGTTTGATGGTTCGTTGCTGGGTTCGTCACTGGGAGCGACAGCTTTTGCAAATCGACGTTGAAACTCATAATGCAAAACGGAGGACGAGTCGAGATCCGCACCTGGCGCCGCGCGATAGACGTTGCCAGGTTCAATCGACTGTACGACACGGGCCCGTCGCCAATAGACTAGATGAGCCGCGAGCCGGAAAACCTCTTCAATGGGTATGCCGAGGTCAAGCGCAGTTTCTTCAAACGATTTTAGTGGACCATGTCGTCTTGCGTACCGCCATATCCGTTGCAACTGAACAGCAGCATCGCAGCGCGCGAGAGCGGCCGCCTCAGACTCTTCGTCAACACAAAGCAAGAGCGCGTGATAAGGGCGCAAAGCCTCTGTGGGATGCATGAGCGGGTGCTGCAGCGTCACTGAAAGGCCCACGTGATTGTTGAGCCGCAGCTGGAACATGCCATGCTCGGACAGGCCAATGAAGATTTGTCGCAATTCCTTGGCCAAGAGGCTGCTCTCCAACATGGCGTCGATCGATGTGTAGGCGAGGTCCACCATTTTGCGGCGGCGCATTTTGATCTGCTCTGCTTCGTGCATCTTGTTGCCAGCGTGAGCGGAAGCCTTGTGATTCATGGCGGCTTCGCTAATGTCCATGAGTCCCTGTGCTCGAAGGATCTCGGCTTGCATTACGGCTGAAAGTCCGCCTTCTGCACCTTCCGTCTTTTGAAGTTCCTCTTTGATAGACAGCTTGGCCGAGGCCACCATTTTCTGCACCTCTGTACTGATATAGTTGCACTGCTGTTCCTCATAGAGCATGGCATGAGCAACCTTGATGGCTGCACGCCTGTACATGTCAACAGATTGAGTGTTTCCTGGATACGTGACGCCATAAGTGCGGGCGCCAGGCCGGACGGCAAGTTTAAAGCGCGACTGCTCCAGGATCTTTTCGGACTCTGCGTCAAGGACAAAAATGAGCGAGAACATGCTCAGCTCATTCAAGTCGTCAGCGCTGGTCTCTGACTCTTTGCTGTTGGTCTCGTTTTCGCCCTCTTTGCTGGCAGCCGCATGTTTGTCCTTTTCGACGTTGCTAGCGCCCGTGTTGGCGTTTGAGTGGCCGTTTGAATTTGCGCCTGCATTAGCGCTTGTTGAATTTCCCATGGTGCTACTCTCCGCAACAGGCCCGCCGGTAGTGACACCAGTACCAGCAGCAGCAACACCAGCAGAAGTAGCAGCAGTAGAAGTAGAAGTAGAAGACGAGTCGATCTTTCCTGTGCTGCTTGCACCCGGCGCAGCGGATCCTGTAGAGGCAGGAGGACCGCTCATCGACCCATCGGGCCCACCAACAGAAAAGGAGATATTGCCTGCCTGGTTACGATACACTTGTACAGGAAAGCTGAGAAAGCGGAGGCTGTCGATGACGAGTTCGAGCATACGCCCGCACTGCGCTTGAGTGGGGCGTAGAAGCTTGGCAAAGAGTTCGGCCTCGAGGCGCCAGAAGTCCTTGGTCATGTTCGTCTTGCGCTTGGATTCACGACGTGTTGTGGCCAGCACGTCATTTTCTACCTCGGCGCCACGGCCTGACGCGTCTGGCTGTTGTCTACCTTGCCCGTTGCCGACGCCGACCCGCGCCCCGCGCGGCCACGAGGAGAGCGACCCGCGCCGGGGTCGCGCCAGGTCCGCATGTTTGAGACCCTCTCCACCTGATCCGCGCCGTGAGCGGACCGCGTCGCTTCTTCCGTTGGCGCCTGCACCGGCGCTGCCTTCGAGCCGTCGCGGTCCAGGATACCGAAAGGCGAGCTTCTGGCCTTTGGTCACGTCCTCGACCACGAGCGCGATACCCAGCATTCTCCCAGGCTCGCGTTTGCTGACAGGATCTGATTGATTGTGAGTCTCAAAGGGATACTGTTCTAGCCTACGTGTAGCCCTACTTCCTAGTATAGTTATTGGGCGGAAACAATTGGGCTTTACCTATACGCGTGGTCACGGAATCTCATACATTTGCGTCTGCGGCCCTGTGCATCGTCCGAGCAAGTCGCTCAGCACGAGCGTGAGACGAATGATCTGTTTCTCATTCACGATTCAAATTGCCCAATCAATCTGCAGCTGCCACTGATTGCAAACAAAAGATCTTTTTTACATGTTGTTTTGACAGAAGTTGGCATTGGCAGGAAAAGAAAAAAGCCAAAATCTGGCTTGTTTTGAGCGTGCCTCCTTTTTCAGAAGTAGTTGCGAGGGTTAAAAACTTCAACTTTTTGCGATGGGGGGCGGTTGAGGGGTCTCGAATCTAGTGCCGGATCATGCACGCCGTAGGCGACCGAAGTCCCACTGGCCACGGGCGCGGTGGCCATTTCCTCGTGCTCTTCAGCGTTAATAAGGCGCTGTTCAAGCGCCGCTTGGTCGTTGAAGACCCGCGCCTCGGCAGCAGCTGCCGTGACAGGCGTGGCGATCGCATCGACAGTTGTCTCGTTCGTCTCTGCGGCGACTGCAACGACGTAAGGCATCACTGCCAAATCGGGACTCGGCATGTTGGGCAGTACAACAAGGCCCGTGTCGAGATGCACTGTTGCAAGACCTGAATATCCCTGCTGCTGATCCGTTGCGCAGTCTGTGATGGTCACGTTGAGACGATATTTACCAACCACGCTGTATTGGCTGGTCAATGAGGAGTTGGAGCGACCAAGAAACTCCCATTGGCCAGCGACAATCTCTCCATTGCTCGTGCGCAGGGTTCCTTGGCCTGAAAAGTTATTGTCCTCAAACTCGCCTTCATAGACGTTGCCATTGCGGAACCGCATCACACCAAAACCTTCTTGCTTGTTGTGCCTCCAGTCGCCCGTGTATGTCGTGCCATCGGTCCACGTGAGCGTGCCTCTGCCATGTCTTTTGTTGCGCTTCCATTGGCCTTCGTACACGTTTCCAGATGGGTACGTGTGCCGACGTGTGCCACCCTCCGCGTCGGAGGAATGCCCGACGCCCATTCTCTCGATGTCGTGCACGGGCGGAAAGCGAGTCGCGCACGATCAAGGGTCACGCCAGCTGCCGCTGCAGATTCCGGTCTGCTTCGGCCACAGCCCTGCCAGCACCCCGTTGAATGGTGAACCAGGAGCAAGAGCCGGCCGTCCGCACCTAGCTCCGAGCTAGAACGGATGAACACGCTGTGTCAGGTTTTGGGGGGAAACAGAAAAGCGAGCGAGAGAGAGAGCAGCCGCACAAGACCAATGCGTAGGCCTCTGGGTCCTCAGCGAAGCCCGCACGCGGCGCCTGGCCGTGCAAAGCTCGTGGTGGACTCTCCTCTCCGACTGTTTCACAGTCAATCCAACTTGCTCGTTCGTTCACACGCAGGACAAAGGTCCCTCAATTGACATTTTAGGGGACCCTCTTTTTGCCGCGACGACTCGGAGTCGGTCGGTCGGTCGGTCGGTCGGTGGCGGTCTTTTTCTAGCTTCAAGTTGTTCTTCACCCCGCCACTTGAAGTTGGCCGCCACTATCCGGAATGCTCGGGAAGCCCGGGCGCATTTGCGCGTATACAGTGACAGCGACCTGGCTGCAGCTGGCGTGGCTGCTGCTGCTGCTGCTGCTGCTGCTGCTGCGTGCTCTGTCATGGTGTTCTGCTGGCGGATCTGCCTGTGAATGGGACCCGGCGGGCCATGAATGAACGAGCACTGGCAGGGATCTGTTTCCACTTGCCTGGTGTTCGTTCACCAACTTGTGTTTTTTCACCCCTCGGTTTCTCCGTTTAAAAAAGATTCATCATCGTAACCTGGAGCTCGCAACCTTTGCGGTCAGGTCAAGTTGGGGCGATTCATTCCGGAATCGCCCGGCGGGGACGACGACGACGGAGACGCGGCCCGGCGGCGGCTGCGGCGATGGCCGCGCTGCTGGTGACGGTGCCGGCGGCCGCGCTGCTGGTCTACGCCTGCTTGCTCGTGGCGGCTCGCATCGTCGCTGCGAAGAGGTCAAGAGCGGCCGCGGGCACGCGTGCGCACGTGGACGCCGCCGAAGAACAGAGCGCACGAAGGAGAGCCTTTCGGCTCGGCAAGGTCTGCGGGCACCGCGGGGAGCGGGAGTCAGCGCCAGAAAACACGATTGCGGCTTTCCGGAATGCAGCACGACTTCTCGACGGAATCGAACTCGATGTCTGGCTCACAAAGGACGAGCGCGTCGTTGTCTTGCACGATGGCTCGCTCGACCGCATGTGTGGCGTGCAGGGCCACGTTCACGATTTCAACTACGCCGATCTTCCCCGTGTACTGCGCAGGCCCTCGGAAGGCTTTCCGCAAGGCCAGCTTCACCCTGGCGCATTAGAGCACGAGCAGTCGGAGCCCATTCCCCTTCTCGAGGAGGTTCTTGACCTGATTTCCGCACCTTCGTGTACCACCAAGATCATGATCGAGTTCAAGGGCTATTCGCCTGCGTTGGGCAAGCGCGTGCGCGCGCTTCTTGAGGATCGTGGCCTCATTGTCGCCGATCGCGTGACCTGGTTCTCGCTGACAAAACGCACGAATCAGCTCATCAAAGAGGTCGACCCGCGTATCCCTCGCGCTCCTAGCGTGGCGGACATTGTCATTTGCGTCTTTGCGTTTCACGTTGGCCTTCTCCCGCTTGTACCCATAGATTTTGACATTCTTGCCTTACCGTGTGGGTCGCCGGAGGGTCTTCTCGATTTTTGTCATCGCATCCCTATTATCCGCTCATTGCCGGAGCGTTTTCAGCTGGCAGCCGTCACCTTTTTTCACAATCTCAAGATGAGCTCCGCCTTCTTTGATGCGTTCCGCGCCCAGGGTTTTCAACTTTGGCTCCTCGGGGTCAACGACGAAGCTTCCTTTCATTTGGCACGTCGTGTCGGTGCCGACACAGTCTTCACGGACCGACCGCAATGGTACACCAAAATGGCCGGCCTTTCGCCTGCATAACTAAGTCTGTCTGCTAACTTATTCGTACATTTCTCCTGTCTCATGTGTACAGCAATCAACATCTATGCCTGAAACCCGGCTTGCTTTCATGAGACTGGGCTTTCTCCGCATCGATCACATACGGCGTGAGTCCTTGTCTTCCTTTGAGGAAAAACCAATCACAGGACAAAACGAGGCTCGTGTACTCCATCTTTTGCGTTCACCCCTCCCCGCCATTCACCCCCTTGACCCCGTGGTCTGGCGATCTCCCCTATCAGTAAGCCAACCTCACCACCATCGACGCGGCGCCGTCTTTCTTCCCCGCTCAGGCTCTCTCTCCTCCTTTTATTACCAGGCTTCCTCTGTCCGCATCTTGGGAGGACCCGCTGCCACTCGCCACCGCCTCACGTCGCTCCTGCTGCTGCTGCTGCTGCTGCTGCTGCTCTTGCAACTCCTTCTGCATCTTGCGCCGCGGCTGCTCGCCTGGCCCGCCGCGAGAGGCACGCGAGGGGCGCAGACGCACGTCGAGTGGAGTAACGCCGGGTGGATCCCGAGAGTCGAGGTTTCGAGAGTCGTGGTCACCACGCCGCGCTGCTTTGCAAACGGCGACAGCAGTGACGAGCTCGACTTGACCTCGCCGACGTCGCACTGCAACGAAAGCAGCAAGGCAAGGCAAGGCAAGGCAAGGCAAGGCAAGGCAAGGCAAGAAGGCGAGGCACTAAACTGCAACCAACGCGTCTTGGGTACGGACAAGGCAGTCTCCGCGACACGAACTCCTTCTCTGGCGAGCGGGCACCACCGTCGGCGCGTCGCTCGCGAGGGCAGGCTCGACCTGCCGTCAGAACTCGACGGAGAGGTGCCTGATCTGACGGGGAGATGGTGTTCATCTCGACAGACGGCATGGACGCCGCTGAGGCGCTGCGCAGCAGCCCTCCGGCGACGTGGTGGATCGCCTTTGTGACGGGGCTCTGCACGGTCGTCGGCGTCACATGCAAGATGATTGACACGGACCAAGGCGAGACGCGGCTGAGAGCCTCGAATGCCTTTGCAGCAGGGTACTCGATGCTCATGTTCCTGCTCTCCTTCCAATGGCTCGTGCTGGACCTCGGCGGAGGCACGCTTCCCGGGGTGCGTGCTGCGCTCGTGAGCAGACCTTGGGTTGACCTCGTCGATGGCGCCTCCCAAGGCCAACAGATCTGCGTTTACATGCTCGCCTACATGGCACAGGACATGGTTGTGCGTTGTCTCTTTTGGGAACTCGATCTGCGATACATCTTGCACCACCTCGCCTGCCTCGGAGGTCTTGGCCTCGTTCTTTTCGCTGGTTTGCACCCCGTGTATTGCGTGGCGCTCTCTGTGTCAGAATTCAGCACGCCCATCGTCTGCCTTTTTGAGATCGCCCAGGCTGAGCTCGGTTCGATGAAAAAGTACATCATGCCCTGTGGCATCTTGCTCAACCTCTGTTTCCCTGTTCGCGTCGCCTGGTTTACCTGGGTATTCTACCTCGTTGCTTTTGAGTATCGCAAGCACTCTTTCTATCAACTGTCCATCGAGAACTGTGGCTTCCTGTGCACTGGGCTGTTGGTGCTCGTCAACTGGTCGTGGTATTTTGATCTCCTTGTAGGATCCGTGCGGACGCTCCTTGAAGACAGCTCACCAGCCGAGGTGAATACCGCTCCGGACCCGAGCTTGAAAAAGGCCCAGTAGCTCACACGAGTAAACGACCTGCCCAATTCCCTCCCCGTCTCTCATCGAGCCCAAGCCATTGCCGGCTTTCGGTAACATGAGTGGGCTGAAACTCAGTATCGTCGCTCGCTTCGTGACAAGCATGAAGCAGCGCTCTTCCCAGGTCTTTGCAAATGTAAAAGGCCCAGATGCGCCCCTGCCCTCAGGCTATCTTGTTCCGGCTCAGGTTGGTTGACTTTCTTTTGATGAACACATTTCTTTGCCTCCTTTGCTTCGCTTAATTCCTTCTCATTCAGGTTGTTACTTCTTCGTTGCCCGCAGAGGCAAGCTGTCTCTATCTGGCACATTTTGATTGAATTTCTTTCGATAATGTCTTTGCTTTGCTCTCACCGTCAGGCTGCTCTATTTGGTTGCTCTTGCTGAAGTTCTCCAGAGGTCTTCTCGGAAAAAAATAAATAAAAAAAATAGCAGCAGTTCGCTCGATCGACTCGGCAGCGGAGCTCGATCACCCAAAAATCTTTCTCATCACTTGACGTGCCGCGAATCGCGTGCGCGCTCGCAACCATGGGCTGCAGAGAAGGTAAGTGTCCCTCGCAAGACTCGCGCTGCAGAGACTTGAGCTCGCCGTCAGCGCGGGCCGGCGGTGCGCTCCGTTCGTTGGAAATGGCAAGTCCTTGCGGCGGCGGACCCGCCGGACTCCGTCCACGCACGACGCATTCTGCTTGGTCTTAGCGGCTGCTCGTTGTGTACGGCCGAAACCTCGCGTTCAATTTGCAGCACGAATGACTCGGGAGACTGCACACACAAGACTTCATCCACTGACCCCTTTCGGTTGCGCGCGCGTAAACAGAGCTCGACTACATGGACGACCGCAAACGTCTGCGCATCTTTGGCTGGGCCTCGGGGATTCTCTTTAGCCTCGGATGGTGGGTCTTCATCGATGCTGTCGCACAAAACGGCTACGAAGACGACCCACTTAATGTCAAAGCGCAGCTCTATCTTCTTGGCGTGGGCACAACGCTGAGCTTTATCATGCTCACCTGTATGGACTGGAGCGCACTTGCTGCTGACGAGTACAGCCACCACGGAGGGCTCATGGTCCGCTATCAGACGCGCGCATTTCTCGGATTTGCCGTAGTGCTTGGCCTCTTTTGTATCATCACCTCTATCTATGTCTTGCACAATGTCTATGTCAACAAGCATGGCATTGGCGGCAAGATCCCGGACTCAACTTACCCCGGTGTCGCAATTCTCTTCCAATGCCTCTTCATCTTTGGTGCAGCATTTGTACTTAAACTCGGAAGGACCAATGACGACTACCTTTAATCGCTTGATTTCAGACTGATTGGTTTGAAATGGCGAATCGATTGATTGACGAACGATTGCAATGAAAAACCAAGCAGAACAAAATTCGATTTATTCCTTTCCGCTTGAGCCCCATTCCCTGCCCAATTATAAATTCCTTTCCAACCCTTGTTTCTCTTTGTGGGGCAAGTGAAATAAGCAGTCTTCAAGTGACTCTGTTTCTTCGAAAGTTGAACATTTGCCAAAAAAATATCAAGGTCGATCAATCTCGTTCTCAATATTCGCCAAATCTTAGAAAATCGTGTTCTTCTTTCGTTTTACGATATTTGCAGGGCTTTCTTTTCGCTCACGAGACGCGCTCAGTCACTCAATATCCTTCTTCTCCTCCTGATCTTGACCCGCCAGCTTCTCTGCAGAAAGCGCGCCAACGCCGGATGAATCGCTGCGCACAACACGCCACTGGCAAAGGATTCGATCGGGCCCACCCGCTGTGAATACGTACTCGCACGTCTTGTTAAACTTGGTGTTCATCACTTGCGAGACATGCGCGCGGTAACGTAGCGCGTGCGAACCCTTGGTAATGGCCGGATAGGAGAAAATGTTGAGAAAACCCAAGTCGTCCGTGGCAGCCACTAGCTTGGCCTCCGGCGATGCATCGCAAGCGTTGTACACAGTGGAGTCCGTTACTTCGGGCCAAATGCCCTGCACAGACCAGCACAATGAGCACGTGGTCGTCGCCCACTTGATGTCCTTGAGCATCGAGGGCGAGTTCACCACCGATCCATCTTCCACCTTGTGGAAGAGAAGATCATAACCCCCGCAGTTCGAGCGAATATACTCCGAATCTTCAGAAAAGTCAATGTGAAGCACAAAAGAGTTGTGCCCCTCGCACTTGGCCCGAAGCTCGTAGTTCTTATTCACATCGTACATGTAAATCTTGTTGTCGTATGAGGCGACGGCAAGTGTCTCCCCATCGGGTGAGTACTTGGCGTCGGCGATCCACTCCTTGGAGTCCCGCGTCTCGTGCAAAAGGTCCAAGGCTTCCGTGCCGCGAAGCACCATCACCACACCATCCTTCTTTTGCCTTCCGCGCCCCACCGTGCCACCGAGGCCAATGCCCAGTGTTGCTCCGTCTGGCGACCAGCACACGGCACGCGTCATGCACCCAACATTGCGCTCACCAATCATGCGCCGCTTCGAGGCATCCCAAAGACGCACCGTCTGGTCGTCGCCAGCTGTCGCGAAGATGTTCGGGTCTTTGGGACTTGGAGCCAAGCCATGGAGCTCATCCATCGCATGACCCTGGGAGATGAGAACGGCCGACTGATTCGCCGTGGTGAGCTCGTAAATTTCGCTTCCCTGCGTGCCAACGAGCACAGTTCCACGGACGCTGTCCCAGCACACAGATCGAACAGGAGGACGATGTGGCGTCGGGAGCACCTCGCTCATATCAAAGGTCCGAATTGGCGAAAGCTTCGAGTCCCACAGCTTGACCACCCCATCCTTGCTCCCCGTCGCAAGACCAAGGTTGCACGCATGAATGGCGTTCACGGTCCGGTCGTGCGCCTTGACAGACTTGATCACTTCGCCATCCGACCACACATACAAGTGGCCAGTCACCGAGCCAGTGACAATCTTGGCTGAAGCTCCAACGCCCTCAAGTGTGGCCGCGCACAAAAGTGGCTGCACCTTGCCCTTGCGGCCAAAAATACCTCGGCGAGGCGTCAGCACGCCGCCGTTGAGCTTCCAGAACGTCAGGTGATTCACGCCACCAGTTGCCAGTTCTGAAGCGCCATAGAAAAGCGCAAAGAGAATCTTTTGTTGGCCACCCATTGCCTTGGCTTGCAAGTTGGTGTCCGTCCACGTGCCCGAGTCAGACCGCCACACCATGATGGTGTGGTTCTCGTCCTCACCCACTGAAATGAGCCGCGAGCCATCAGCGCTGAAGCAGAGCTGCGAGGCTGCCGTTGAATGGAGCGCCGGCAGCTTCATCACGGCAGCACCCGTCATAGCGTTCCATATGTGCACGCGCACTGCTGTTCCTGGCCGCCGACGATTGGTACAACTGCCCTCGCCCGTCGCCACAAACTTGCCGCTTGGGTGCATGGCCAGAGAAATCATTGGACGACCGTCGTGGCCCATGTAAAATGCCTGCTCGTGTCGCGCCTTGTCGTACACAATGCCCACCGCGGCCCCAAAGTATACGATCTGCCCAATGCAATTGTATCGCAGGTTGTTACGCACGTCGTGCGAGCGATGACCGTATACAAAGTCAAGCTCGAGCTCAACGCCCTTGGGTGCCTCGTCGCCATTCTCGGATGCCGAGGGTGCCCCTGTTGGCGGCACCACAGCGCTCAGCCACGGGCGTACAGTGACAAACTCGCTATCACCGCTGCCCTTGACACCCTCTGGGCCGGCGCCCTTGGCCTCAAAGACGAGGTCGCTGTCGCGTCCAGATTCGCCAGCAGCGACAGCCACTTCTTCTTCACCAAGCTCGAGACGCCACTGCATGATACAGCGATCTTGGCCACCTACGGTGATCGCGTACGCATCGTCGCAAGTGAAGCGGGCGTTCCGCGCATCGCCGGCATGGCCACGATATGTCTTGTGGCCTGCGATGGCATCAATGCACGGGTATCGGTAGAGCTCCACGCGTCCGTACTCGTCCCCGGCGAGGACGAGCTGTCCAGAGCTGTTTCGATGAACAGCGTTGATCTCGATGCGGCTATTTGTAGGATGGACACCTTTCACGGGCCAGCCCAAAGGACATGTCCAAGACGCCCATTGAACGTCCTTGAGCGTTGAGACTGCAGGAATGCCCGTCCCGGAGTTGGCGTCACAGTACTTGAGCTCGTAAGCGCCACAATTTGTCTGTACAAACTGGCCGTCCACGGAAAGGTCAAGGTGCGTGATGTAGCTGTTGTGGCCCTCGAAGACGCCCTTGACAGCGTAGCCACCACCAATGTCGTATAGATAGACCGAGTTGTCGTACGAGCCGACAGCGAGGGTTGCGCCATCAGGAGAGTACTTAATGTCGGTGATCCATTGTTTCGAGTTTCGGCCCTCATGCACCATGACGAGATCCTTTTCATTGAGAACGACAAATGATCCATCCTTCTTTTGCCTGCCCTTTCCAACACGCGCGCCGAGGCCAATGGCAATCTTGGACCCATCTGGCGAATAAGTCACAGCCCGGGCCATGGTATCCAACTTGACAGACTTGAGCATCTTGTGCGTTGCCACGTCCCACACGCGGACCATCTGATCGTCGCCCACGGTGCAGTACTCTGGCTTGGTCGGATGCATCGCAAGGCCCCAGAGCTCGTGCTTGTAATGCCCTTGAATCACTGGAACCCCATTGTTCAGGTCGGTGCCATCAGCGGCGCTGATCTCGACGATTTCGCAGGCACGATTAGCCACAACAATACGATTCTCCTCGGGACTCCAACAAACGCTGCGAATACTGTGCAGACCCTGGCTCACCTCAAATTGAGCCTTCATCTCGAGTCCTGGCGTCCACATGCGCACAAAGCCATCCTTGCCACCGCTGACGAGGCCTTCTCCGCACGAGTAAACGCACAAAACCGCGCCCTCATGGCCTTTGACAGACTGATGCAGCGTGCGGCCCTCAAAGGCGTAGAGATGGCCGTCGGCAGTACTCACCACAGCTCGAGTGCCTGCCCAGGCGATGCTGTAAAACACCTGCAGTTTCCCTTTTTTGCCAAGGAGGCCTCGACGTGTCAACACGTTGCGCCCACGCAGTTCGTGAAACTTGACGTGATTTACGCCGCATTGGACGAGACCGAGACCGTCGGGGCGGAAATCAACGTCGAGAACCTTGTCTTCGCCGCCACTGCAGTGCACAGAGACGATTCCATTTTTCCAATCGTAAACAGCGACGCTGTGCTCGTCGTCGAGCCCGGCAGAGACGAGGCTGTCTCCATCGCGCGAGAAGCGGAGCGCAATCACCCCACGTTTGTGGTAGCCAACCAGAGTCTGGACAGCCTCCATCGTCTCGGCGTCCCAGATGACAATCTTTGGCACTCGGCCCATCTGAGCCGTCGCAAGGAGCTTACCTTCTGGGTGGAGGCACAGAGAGACCACTTGGTCGCTGTGATCAGTAAAGAATCGTTGCACTCCGCCGCCCTGCTTGCTCAGAATCACGCCCAAGCTTGCAGCTGGAAACGCAATGTCACCATTGTTCAGGTACATGACAGAGTTACGGGCCACCTGAACGTTGCAACCATGCACCCACTCGAGCGTCATGTCTTCTTCCGGCGCAGTCGGGTCCTCGCGAGGAGGTACAGATGGCGCAACTGCCAAACGAACCCAAGGACGCTCGGGGAGCCCTCCATCCTCGTCGCCCTCTGCGGCGGCGGCAGGCGCCTCGCCACCGTGGTCGCCCTTTGCTCGCAGTTCCTCGTACAGTTCCTCGCGCTCCTCGTCCGTATCGTCAAAGTACTCGTCGCTGGCGAGGCGCGGATCGGCGGCAGCACGGTCCTCCTGGCGATTGTTGATGGCGTCTCGTGCCTCGTCGCGATCGAGAATGGCGCCATCCACGTAGTCCATCTCGTCCTCGCTGTCTGGGTCATTCACATACATTGCCTGTTCCTCCTCCTCGCCCTCTGCGCCAGCGTCGCCATCGTCATTATCGACGTGGTCCGATTCATGACGCCATTGCATGAGACAGCGATCGTTCTTGCCCACCGAGATGGCAAAGGCGTCGTCAAAGGAAAAACGAACCCTGCGCACAGCGCTTGCATGGCCCCTGTACTCGTGAAAGCCTTGGTTCGCCTCAGGCACCGGATTGCGAAAGAGTCGCAGTCTCCCGACGCAGTCACCTGCAAGAATTGTCCGCGAGGACCGGGCGCGAGCAACGCTGACAATATCCAGGGCACCGGGAGCAGACCACATGCCTTGACACGCCCAGCCCACGGGCGTAGTCTGCGTGGTCCACTCTACGTCACGCATGGTCGACGGCTTTTTGTACTGCTCGCCGGTGTTGGCGTTCCAGTAGAGCAAGTCGCCAGCAGTGCAGGTTGACTGGATGCACTGGTTGTCTTCGCTGAAATCCATGTCGACGACAATACCGTGATGGCCCTTTGCCTTGCCTTTCGAGGCGAAGTCCTCGACGTTATAGAGATAGATGGCCTTGTCTGCAGACCCAATGCCAAGGGTCTCGCCATCTGCGGAAAATTTGACTTCTGCAATCCACTTTTTGGAGTCGCGAGCCTCGTGCACAATGCAAAGGTCTGCTTCGTTGAGAATAACAAATGCCCCGTCCTTTTTGCTGGCGCCGCCATGCACACCAGGGCCCGTACCGCCGAGACCTACGGCAATGAGAGACCCGTCGGGCGAGTAGGCGCACGCGCGTGCCTTGGTGTCAATCTTTACCATGCGAGTCATCCTTCGGGTGGCAATGTCCCAGATACGGACGGTCTGGTCGTCGCCCACTGTGCAATACTCGGGTTTGTGCGGGTGCATGGCAAGGCCATGGAGTTCACCATAAAAGTGACCCGTGGCAAGAGGGCCTGGATGCAGATTGGATCCGTCTTCTGCCGACATCTCGAAGATCTCCCCCGCACGCGTGCCGACAAGTATCTTTGACGCGTCGTCACTGTAGCAGACGCTTGACACACTCGGCAAAAGGCTGCCGAGACCCGCCACATCAAAAATGGCCCCCTGCTCGAGGTCCAGCGACCAAAGACGAATCTTGCCATCGGCGCCTCCGCTGAGAAGTCCCGTGCTGTGGAAGTAAAGTGCCGTGACCGCAGAGTCGTGGCCCTTGATTGTCCGCTGCAGATTCCGGTTGCCATCCCAGACGTACAAGTGGCCAGAGAGACTGCCAGATATGATGCGGTTGTTCTTTGGGTGGCACGCGAGCGAGAGCATGGATTGCGGCGCTCCAATTTTGCCAAATACGCCCTTTTTCTGCCTTCGATTGTCGTCTTGATTCCAAAAGCTCATGTGGTCCTCGCCGCAAGTGACAAATGTTGGCGGTGCCCCGGCAGAGGTTTCTTTGGCGGGCCAGCGGAAAATGCAACTGAGCACGCGGGAGCGGGTTGATTTAGCCGAAAATACGAGGGTACGTGCCTCCCAATCGTACAAGGCAACCGTGTGTTCAGGATCCTGTCCCACAGAGACGAGCCAGCGACCGCCTTGCTCTGGTGAAAAGGCCAGACAGCCGATACCGCCCGCATGGGCGCCTCGAAGCGTCACAATAATCTTCATGGTTGAGGCATCCCAAATGTGAATTTTCGGAGGATGTCCGCGTTCGCCCGTAGCGACGGTGTTGGAGTCGGGATGGAGTGCGAGACTGCGGATTTCGTCCGTGTGGTCAAGGTTAAAACGCTGCTCGTGCGAATCGAGAGAGTACACGACACCTACGCAGGCAGCATTGTACACCAGGTCACCTGCCGCAGTGTAGCGGAGTGTTCCTCGTGCGTGCTGAGCCGAATAACCGTGGACCCAGTCAAGGGCAAGGGCGTCTTCATTGGGCTGCGAGGTCTTGACGGTAGGCGGATGCGACGGAACCGTCATGGAGGCGGTCTCTTTCCAGGGACGAACCAGCTTCTCGGCTGCTTCGCGCTCGGCCTTTGTTGGTCTTTGCATTTTAAAGCTGTCCGGATCGCGAGCCCGGAGCTCAATGCCTGGTCTAGATACCGGTCCGGCCTCTTCCATGAGGACGTCATCGAGCGGTTCGTTTGCTGCGAAAACATTGCGCTTACTGGCGCGTCGCTTCTCCGCGACGCCGGCGCTCTCGCCGATAGGAGCAGAGTACTGCTCCATGGCGCGAAAGTCGAGGGCATCGTCAAAAAAGTCGCACCAGGCAATAAGTTCTGGTGTTGTACAGCAGTAGTCGACAAACTCCTCGCACGTGATGCGGACATCTTCGGACTTGCCGCTCTTGCGGAAGGCCTCTTGAGCGACCTGTTCGACGCGGATTTCCTCGGGAATGGGAGTCTCCTTGTCAAGCTTGCACAACCCAGTGGCGCACGACTTGAGCAGCAAGGTCAGCTCATCGACGGTGATTTCGCCGCTTTCGTCAAAGTCATAGCATTGAAAGCAGAACTTGGCCTTGTCGCGCAACTCCATTCCAGAGAGCATGCAGAGGGTGACGAGGGCTTCGAGGGAGTCGACGAGGTTGTTTTGGTCCGTGTCAAGGGCGGTGAAGACGGACTCGACGATTTTGAGAATGACCTGCTTGGGCGCGTGCATGAAGGTCGTGTTTTGCAGCGCCATGCAGATCTCGGTGAGCTCGTCGACATTGATGCCGAAGCCCTCTGCGACATCATTGAAGGCCTCCCAGAGGAGGTAGACGCCTTGCTGGTCGAGATTTGCGAACGGCTGCGCCGCTTCGCGCAGACGGGCCTTGCCTAGGAGCTGCCCCATGTTTCTGGCCGTGGCGCGAGCGCGTCTCGCTGCACCTCGGCTCGGTGTCTTGCCCTTCTCCTTCTTCTCGCGGTTTGCGTCGCGCCGGCCGGTCGGTCGCCGGTCGGCGGCGGGTCGTTGGTCGGGTCGAGCGTCTGTCTGCCTGTCTTGTCTGTCTCTCTCACTGTCGTGTCGCCTCGCGTCGAAAGGTAGTAAACTCGACGAGGGTGCCAGAGACCCGTTACGAATAAAATCAACTCCAAGGTCGCAACCGTTTGGCTGGCCATTGACAGTGAAGTTGGAGGAGTTCAGCCAAGTGAACGGTTTAGCTATGCCTAGGCGAGCCTTAATGATGCCATCACTGACAGCACATGGACGAAGCTGGGCTGCGGAAGCGACCGAGCTATCTGTCTGCCTGTCTGTCTGTCTGTCTGTCTGTCATCATCATAGCAAAATTTTCATCATCATGGAAAAGACACAAACAGCAAGAAAAAAAATTGAGAAAACACACAAAAGGTAAAGGAAAAACACGAAAGGGAAAACACCGAGGAAGTGGGGGAACACGAGAGATAGAGAGAGCGAAGCCAAAGCATAGGAAGGAGACAGAAAAGGCGAAGGGTGGGAGAGAAACAAGTGCGCGACGGTCTTCTTCCTATGAATTGTACTTTTCGACACGGAAGATTTTGCCCGAGGTGACAGACATGAGCTGCGAGGTCGTGGCCGCATCCATGTGACGCTCCACATCCTTGGGCTGAAGAAGATCAGCAATCTCATCATCAATGCGCTCAATCTCGACCTGCATAGAGGATACGTTGGACCTACGCGCTTCAAGATCAGACTCGAGCTTGAGTAGAGTAGAGTGCAAATCTTCCACGAACATCTCAAGCAGCTCCCGGTCAAGTTTGATTTGCTCTGCATCTGTGTTGTCAGGAGGCGGCGGCCTTGGCGCGGGTGGCGGCGGAATCACCCACGGTACATTTTTGGCCGTGATGAAACGATCCGCACCATGAAGCGAAGAGCGTGCCTCGTTTCGTGCGCTGGAGGGCACCAGCTTGGCAAAGAGATTAACGCCCATGGAAAGCGCGTTGGTGGCGCGAACTTTGCTCGTCTGCTTCCGCAGCGGCGGACGAAACGATCCACTGGCTGAGCTAGCAGCTGCCAAAAAGGTCTTGGCGCTGGTCGTCCTCGTGGTCGGCGGGTGATCAGGCGGCGGAGGCGTGTGGTCGTCATCACTTCCATAATCGACGCGATCGGCGCGGTGCGCTTCGAGCTCCCTGGAAGAGAGGGACGGCGGCGTGACGATCCGAGCACCTCTCGGCATGGACTGTCGCCAGCTCGAGCGTAGAGAGGACCGGATCAGGCTCCCTGCGCCACGTTCACGAGGCGGCGCAGTCAGGGGCGGCGCAGGCTCGTCGACGATAGGGGGCGGTGGCCAGTATACAAGATCGTCATTTCTACCCTTGGTCGACATGGGAAGGTTGCGTGACGAACCTGCTTCCTCAGCGCTAGTGAGAAAAAGAGTTGAGGTAAGGATCTCCTCGGGGTCAATCTCGGCATCTTCTTCTTCACGACCGATTGCAGACATTCCATGAAAGTCGTGCTTAATGATAGCGACACCCATGTCTTTGCGGTTCTTCTTCTTCTTTTTCCTCTTGTCGGGCGCATGACCTCCGAGAAAGCGAACTCCGTAATTTTCGCCCGACGTGAGAAGCTCGAGCTCGTCAGGGCTGAGCAGCGTTGAAATGGAGAGTTGCTCGGGAGGCACGTTCCCGGTGACGGTCATGTAGCGCATGTTGACGTTGCGCGAGGATTCGTCACGGGCAATGCGTGGCCGCGTGCTCGACATAGAGATGCCGTCTTCATCTGAGTCTGACGAGTCCGAGTCTGACGATTCCGAATCGTACTCCTCGGCAAAGAGAAAGCCGTCGCGCTCCTCCCATTCGTCGGCTTCATCTTCGGAGCCGAGTCTGCTGCTGAGACCACGCAAAAGTGCTCCGGCGGGATTCTTGAAGTATACATCGAGGCCGCCGGCGTCAAAGTCTCGTTCCTGGCTCGTCGCGCGCTCCTCGGTGGCTTGCTGCTTCTTGTTACGTCGCCTGCTGCGGCGCTTCTTGTTGGACTTTTGTTTATCGTCCTCGCGGACAGACTGAATAGCCTTGTCGATCTCGAGGCCGAGGTCCATCGTGGCAATGCCACGTCAAGTCTTGTCTTCGATCGTCGTTCGCGCACGTCTCCTCCACGTCGCGCTCTCGC
Organism: Aurantiochytrium sp. KH105; assembly: GCA_003116975.1. Taxonomy (NCBI): domain Eukaryota; class Bigyra; order Thraustochytrida; family Thraustochytriidae; genus Aurantiochytrium; species Aurantiochytrium sp. KH105. Next base: position 267,290 of record BGKB01000009.1, read on the forward strand.
CGCGTGCCTCTCGCCGCCGCTCTTGAGCGCGCGTGCACGCGCTGATCGGCGATTTCTGTCACGTGTGCAGGCAGCGACAGACAGCCACGGCCTTCTCGCTGCGGCGTCGAGAGGGGCCCGCGCCCGCTGCGGCGCAGGAATGGGTAGCGATACCAGCAGCAGTAGCAGCAGCTCCGCCCGCGCAGGTAGACTGTCGGTGGCCCGCGCGCTCCCTGCCGCGCGCGAGCGAGGTCCCGCCGCCGCTCGCTGGCTTGGACTTTGCAACACGTGCCGCACCGGCAATACCTCTTCGAAGGTTTTGCCGACGTACCGTCTGCTTCCCTCGTCTACCCGGCCCCGAAAGCGGGTTCTATGCTTATTCCCACAAGACGCCGAAAATTAATTATAAAGTCAGAGAATCAGCATGTAGCTTCACTCTTTCTCGGAGAAACTTTACTTGAGTATGAACAATATGGCACGAGGGGATGCGATTTACAAGACGCGGAAAAGTGGGACGCTTTTGATCGTGGTTGCCAAGGCGGACATTCACGAGGAGATGGATCGCGATGACGAGGATGCAGAAGAACGCAAAGAAGGAAGCAGCGCAGAGCAGAGCAGAGCAGAGCAAAGCAGAGCAAAGCAGAGCAGAGCAGAGCTGGGAGAGGGCGTCCTGGCAAAAGGAGGAGCAATGGCTGGGCTCGACAAAGGGATCGGATGCGGGGCGCAAAAGATGCACCGGAGGGCGGCCAGCCGGAGACTTGCGAGACAGAGGAAACAAAGGGCTCTCGTCCCCGCTCCCGGTTCGCCAAGGACGAATGACAGGGAAGGAGAGGAAGGAGGGTTTGGATTGATGGACGCGCTCGCTCGTGCGGCAGAAATGAAGAATCATGGCGCGGCGCGTGGTGTCCGGCGTGCCGCCTTGATCGGTTTCTTTCGTCGTCGAGGATTGCATGGGTCGTAGCACTTTTACCTGTATTATATACATCAAACTAAGCAAAAGCAGGGGGTGGGACGACAGACAGTCCAGGGAACTGGGGCTGTCCGTGCCCACCGCTCGGTCGGTTGATTTGGGCCCAGCTACACTACGCTACGCTCAGCGACTTGAGACGAGAATAGTAAACGCAAACCAAAGTGGAGCAAACCAAAGCAAAGCAAAACAAACCAAATCAAAGTGGAGGGAAACTGTACAAAGCTCACGCAGTGTCTGACGCAGAGGCGCGCCCCATCAAAGCCCTGGCGCAATCCGATTCCTCAGGAGACACCAGAGAGCAAGTCGGAGACTGCATTCGCAGGCGCGCAAAGCCAAGTCGCCGGCGCCAGGCCTCGTCGCCTGCAATAAGAAGCCTCGAACATTCTGGCCGGTGGCAGGCTTGCTATTGCACGTGAGCGTGCGAGCTTGCTAGCGGCCCTGCGCGATTTCGATTAGAACGCCAACCAATTCTGCTCATCGAAGGGATTGTGCATAGACGTTGGCAGAACGAGGCCGCCGCCATCGCCAACACCAACACCAGCTCTAACGCCTTTGGAACGAGTCTCAGAAGGAAAGGAAAGAGTGCAGCATTACGCAAAGATCACGTACGATGGACGAGACTTCCTCTGAGATGCTCCAGCCCATGGAATTTTTGCAGCCAATCGAGGCGATTCAGCCCATCAATCTCGTCAAGGAGCACACTTCTGCCGTGGCTGCTCTCGCTGCTGCAAGCTCTGGGGAGAGAAATGCCGAGATCCGAGCGACGACGCGCTCAGAAGTGTCTCCGTCGACAAGAGTTCCGACGTCGCCAAACCCGGCGTCCTCGCCAAACCCTGCTGCCTCGGACTCTTCGTCATCGAGGCCGACGACCTTTCGAGACGGCGGACGACAGAGCAGTGTGCTCATTGCGTCTGGAGGTATTTCCGAAGAGGGCTGCTACCTCACATTCGACACAGTGAGCGAAGGCACTCTCTTCCTAAACTGGAGCGAGACACATGTGAGCGGAGCTGTGGCCTTTTTCCGTCCCGGAAAGCCTGTGGCCAAGTTCAAGTACAAGCAAAACGGTGGCAAAAGCGAGCTCATTCGAAACCTGCGTGGCGGAACCGGCAAGGGCATGAAGCGCTACTACCAGGGGTGGACTCAGTTTGTCAAGCTTGCCCGCGACAACCAGTCCGAGCTCGTAATCTGGAACAAGCAGAACGAGGTCGGCGTTTACTTTCTTGACAAGGACAATGCGGTTCGCGTTCTGGAGAGCAACCGTCCTATCGACACGCAACTCATTCACGCCATTGCAGTCATGGCGCCGGGAAATTCTACCTTTTCGGGAGTTAACACTATGACACGCGATTACTTTGCTGGAACCGGCAATCGTGAGGGCGCTGCTCTTTTGTTCAACTAACTAACTAAGCTTAGGCCAAGGCCCTCAGTCTGTAAATCCGGCGCGGCTATAAAGATACTTGTTCTTCTCTTTTTCTTTTCCTCCTTTTCTTATGACTGTATTGCGCGATGGTCTGCGAATCTCTTGTTTGCCTCGTTTCGAATACCTGCACCATATGCATTCTTGCAATGTCTGCGACTCAGATGCATTTTCACAATGTCTGCGCCACATGCATTGCTTGCACTTGCTTGCACAAATGGTCGAAAATCGGTCGTACGTTTTTCTGTTTTGACGATGGGGAAATTTCATAGCAAACCCTGACGCTTGAGATCTAAATATGTCTTGCGATCAAGAACGTTGCCCTCGGAATCCTCAAGCTGCTCTTGGTCTCGAGAAAATGTATCTTGCTCAATGCTGGAGCGCAGCTTGGCGTAGAGGGCGCGGGCCTCGTCAATCTTGCTAATTTCATGAAAGTGTGCCGTGTTTGGAATACCGAGGACACTCATGCCATGCGCGTGACGCCAATCGCGAAAATGACGCTCATAGGCGTGTCGACCGCGGTAAATGTGGTTGCCGCAAATTTCGCACGTGTACTCAACATTGAGACCGTGCAGTTTGTACAGCCAAAGTGGAATCGGTTTCCCATCCCAATCAAGAGGCAGATTCTGACGATTGTGATCGTTGTCGAGATCGTTGTCAGCGGCGTCCGCGTAAAGAGCGTCCTCGTCATCGTCATCGCCAAGTTCGCGTTTTGCCTCTGCCTCTTCCTCCTGACGAAGCTCTTCGTACGTTTGAGTTTGTTTGCGTGTGATGAAGGAGACGGTTGCGTCCACAAAGTCTGCCAAATTCTCCACGAGGAACTGAACAAGGGCCTCCTCGCGAGCTACTTGATAAGCGTCAAAAAGGCGCGCCTTGCGCCAAACTTTTGCGTCTTGTGCGTCGCTCGGCGGACGCGCCAATTCGGCAGGCCCTAGGTGCAAAGGATGCTCACGAATGAGATTGAGTCGTTCAACTCGTTGCGGCGGGCTTCCGCCTGATTTTGCGCCGCGAACCAGGAGCTCTCGCATAACTTTTGGAGCATCAAGCGCGGCCACTTCCTCGTCAGACTGGAGCTGCGTGCGCTCCCAGCCGGCGACGCGACCTTCTCGCCAGGCGTCTTCGAAGCGCGCCGCCACAGCGTCGAGGTCTAAGAAAACAAGCGCTTGTGCTCGACGATGGAACCCGTCGAGATAAGCATGAAGCGCCTTGAGGTACTCGAGGTACGGCCTGTGCGCTTTGACCTTGAGAATGTCAATGTCCGCAAAGTTGGCTAGACGACCGAGGTACTCGGTGTAGGAGATGTTTTTCCCGAGGCTGTCTGCGCCCTTCAAATTTGTAAACGTATGGAAGAGTGCGTGCAGGTCAAGGTACTTGCCGTGGCGCTCCTCGCCGCTCCACTGCGGCGCCTCCGCCGCGCGCGCGGCGCAGACCTCGAGGACATCGACCTGGCCCTTGGCGTTTGGGTGCCGCGTGTAGAACTCTTGGAGCGCGCGCTTCTCCATAAAGAAGCCCTGCATGTCCTCGCTCTTGATGCGAGCCACCTCCTCCTCGACATTCTGGCCGCGCTCGCGCCAGGCGGCGTCGTCTCGCGCGGCGGCTGCGGTCTCGCGGAGGAGCTTGGCGACCTTGAAGTCCTCGTTGAGTCTGCCAAGCCTGCCCCCGGCGCGTTTCTTGCGGGCCAGCGCGGCCGCCACGCCGCGCTCGAGGCCCTCCAGCTCCTCCACCGCCCCCCGCGCGCGCTCCATGCTCCCGCGCAGGCGCCCCGCCGCGGTCTTCCTTTCCGGATATGCTCGCTCCACCTGCTGCTCCGCTGCTTCTCCTTCTCCTTCTCCTTGTTGTCCTTCTCCTTCTCCTTCTCCTCCTTCTTCTTCTTCTTCTTCTTCTTCTTCTTCTTCTTCTTCTTCTTCTTCGGCGACTCGGTGGCCGTCGCGAGCGGGCTCGAGCAGGAGCAGCCAAAGCGCCAAGGCAGCCGCGGCAGCGCGCCAGCGAGCGTCGCGAGCGAGGAGGGGAGGCGGGGAGGCAGCGAGGGGTCGGGGCCGCGCGGGATGCTCGCCATCGCCGCGAAGGCCGCCTGGGCCGCGCGGGGCCCGGCGAGAAGGGCGACGATGACCGCGGCCACGACTGCGCGGCGGGGTCTCGCGGCCGCCGCGCAAGGAGACCCACGCGGAGACAGCCAGCAGGAAAAGCAGCAGCAGCAGCAGCAGCAGCAGCAGCCGCAGCAGCAGCCGCAGCAGCAGCAAGAGGAGCCTGAAAAGGAGGAAAAGAGTGCAAAGCAGGAGAGACACGAGGAGCTCATGGGCAAGCTACGCGCATGGATGGAAACCAGCCTTCTCGTGCAGCTGAGACGCGTGCATGAAAAGCCAGACATGAAACTCTTCGAGGCGGACGAAATGCTTATCCCACGCGAAGACGCCAAAAAGATGCCGCCGCTCAATCTGGAGGCTATTACGGGCCAGCCTCTGTTTGTTCCGAGCACTGGACGCGTCACCCTACTCTTGGTGTCTTTTAACCAGCTCGGTTTCGATCATCTGCCGACGTGGAGAGACCCTGTGGAGCGCCACTTGCACGCAGGCGTGACGTCTCAAAAACAACGCAACAAGCGCTCGCTCCAGATCGTCACCGTCTCCGCAGTTGAAAACCGCCTCTACCGTGCATTTTCTGGTGTGCTAGGTCGCGTCTTTGAGAAAACCGTGGATCCTCGTCATGCCAACTCTACAGCAGCCTATTACGGCGATTTCTCCCCTTGGAAACCCTCGCTCGATATTCGCAATCGCATTGTAGGATATGCCTTTCTCATTGACCCGCAAGGTCTTGTACGATGGAAAGGTTGCGCGGAGTGCACTTTTCACGAGAGCTTGCAGCTCATTCGCTGCCTCACCGAACTTTTGGAAGAAAAGGATCCTGCGCGATGATTACCACCGATAGAAGTAGAATATGTTAGGACAAAAGCTTTGAAGTGTAAGACCAAGTCACCAAGTTGCTTTTGTTGGTTTTCTGATTGAGCTTCTTGCATAATTTTGCTCACAGTCAATTTCTCAAGGAGAAGATAAAATTGTTTACAAATGAGGTCGTTGACCTGTGCATGAACGTCAAGCTTGGCGGTCGACACTTACGTCACCATCTATTCTACATATTGGCGTTGTAAAGTGCACACGCGCGCAGTCAAGCAGGAATATTATCAAAAAAGTATCGTGCTTCATGCGCGATTCATCTTGGTTTCCCCTCGCCACAACTTGACGAAGTGAAATGCATTCTGGCAGACTTGAGGGTGGAGCTGTTTCATTCGAGATCCATGGGGGCCCCTCCAGCGCTAAAAGAGGGCATCGCGGCCGCTTGATCGCGAGCTTGTGGAGCGGCAGGGCACCATTCTTGATGAAATTCCATCCGCGATATCGCGATGAGGCCTTCGCAGCGAGTGCACATGAACGATGAACCATCTTTAGCTGCATCGCGTAGGATATCGGCCTGACCGCGGTCCCTGAGAACGCTACTTCGCCCATCGAGGATTTTTAGGGCCTCTTGCACAAGCGCAGCAGGCTGTCCTTGAAGCAAGGTTTGTCTTCTCGGGTCATCGACACTGAGGGCTTCCAATGCTTCGACAAGGGCTTCAACGTCTTCAATGCCTTGCATGCCTTGCATGCACTGCTGCTGCTGCTGCTGCTGCTGCTGCTGCTCGTGCTGGTTGTGTAGCTGGTGGTGCTGTCGATGTTGCTGTTGTTGTTCTTGTGCGCCCTCACTCTGGTGGTCCACCATAGTTTCGTTGCTTCTGGCAAACATGGTTTCCGGGGTTGGAGCCCAGCCTGACGGTGCGGCGCTTTTCTTCTTTCTTCGCGCCAAAGATGCGGGCCCAACAGACGACAGGATCAACGGCGCGCCACGTGACGTGTGAGCCGTCCCATGGCCCCTGGCGACGAGCTCCGTTCTTGCTTCTCTGTTGAGGCTCCGATTCGCCATCGTCGTCGCCTCGAGAGAGGGGGTCGCAACCCAGCGAAAAGACCTAACTCTGTGGCTCGCGCTCTCTTAGGCCGCGTAGCACAAGGTCCGCGTTGTTTTGTTTCTGTGGAAGCTCGAGCATTCCCAAGTCGTCCGTCGCCGCGCAGGGCGCGCGAGTCTCGAGGATCTGCAGCTGCTCGCGCGCGGGGCACGCCGAGGAAGTCGGGCACGAGCGCAGGCGAGAGACGCGGATCACGGTCGCGTCGACGCTGACGCGCGCGTGGAGACTCGGCTTTGGAGGATGATGCGCGAGGCGGGGATCTTTGCGGCAGGCGCCGCGGGCGCGCTGTGGCTCGTGCGGCAGTCGGTGCGGCAGGGCGCTCGCGCGGCGAGGCAGCAGCGTGGGCTCTACAGCGCCGCCGACGTGAGCCAGGTGGAACCGCCTCTGGTCCTCCATGGGGAAGTGGTCAAGGGATTTGGGCGTGGCGGAAAGTTGCTCGGATGCCCGACCGCAAACATTGACGAGAAAGCCGTGGGCAACGCGCTCGAGAGTTTTGGCACCGGCGTGTACTTTGGATGGGCAAAGCTCGACGGCAAGGTGTACAAGATGGTCACCTCTATCGGGTGGAATCCGTACTTTAAGAACGACAAGAAGACGGTGGAACCGCACATTCTGCACGATTTTAAAGGGGACTTTTACGGCAAGATGCTCTCGATCGTGGTCTGCGCCAAGATTAGACCGGAGCTCAACTTTGATTCCATGGAAGCGCTGGTAGAAGCCATCGACAATGACAAGGCGATTGCCGTCAAGGCTCTCGATGACAAGCGCTACGAGCCTCTCAAGGCTAAGCTTTCATAGGGCGCCCGCCATTGATTTTCTGAGTTTTGACAAAAGTGTCGACCCTCATGACGGAGGTTTCATTTTCGCCATGTATACCACGTAGACATTTTACTCTGACACATGCACACAGATACATTCACATTTTTAAATCACGATTGAAGTCAGATCTGACAAGAAGTTTTCTTGCGAGATTCCATCACATTGAGCTGCCCTGGTGTCTCACTCACGATGCAAGGTAAGGAAACGAGACGAGACGAGCCGAGCCGAGCCCTTATCCCGGCCAGATCCTTCGCTTCTGCTTTCGCCTTCGCCATCTTCCGAATGCAAAGAAAGACGAGAACTGGGAAAGTAGAAAGGGAGAAGCGGGAAAATGGGATGAGGATATAAGAGTTCCTTGGCTGCCTTGGCGCTGATCAGGTAATGCAGCGCGTGTGAATGACACTCAGCAAAAAGCCCGGGTTGCCCTTGAAGAACTCGAGTAGACCTGCGCGTGGGATGAGAAGACACGATGTGGTCTCAAGAGCCTCGAGCTTGAGATTGTGCGGCTTGTTGTCAAGCATGGCATCCGTTTCGAGAATGAGAGCCCCTCGGGTATAGGTGTTGTTACCGCTAAAGCTATAACGGGCGGATTGGCGGCGGTCACGGCGACATTGTCTCTGCGGCGCCGCACCAGCTTCGCGTGGTGAGGTTTGGCTGGCTTGGAGAACTTGCGGCGGGGGCGGCCCGCCCGTGGGACCGCTCGTCGGAAGAAGCGAAGTCGGGTCCGAGCAGCAGAGGCGGCCCGTCTCAACAACGCAAGCGTACTCAATGGGATCTCCGACGTTCCAAATGCTCTCACCTTCACGGAAAATACGGCGCTCGAAAATGGTCTCGAGCTGCGTTTTTTGCGATTCGCTGAGCATGCGCAGCAATGAGTTGGCGCCAATCGTAGCCCAGCTGCCCGACTGCCGCATGCCAACGAGGTGGTCCATGCGCTGGATTACGTCCGTACCCTGGAGCATCCAGCGAAAGTCCTCGCGCTCGAACTTGAGCAGTGTCACGTCCACGATAGCAAAAATGTCCGCAGTGCGCAACGAGTTCTCCGAGATGAGTGCTTGCTCGCCAAAGTAGTCGCCCGCATAGTAGGTCTTCACGGTTGTTGTTTTCCTCGGCGATTCGCGAGGATTTGCAATTGGAGCTCCAGTTGCAGTGCTCCCAGGCTTCGAGGGGGCGGCGTCTTCGCTTCGCGTCGTCTGGTTGCCCTTTTCTTCCTCCTCGTCACGCACTGAGGCTGCTCGTTCTTTGCATACTTTGCGATTGTCGACCACACGCACCTCGCAGCGGCCAGACATGACGGCATAGAAGCAAGAACCAATATCTCCCTTGCGTAGGATGCACTCGCCGGCACGAATCTCCTCTGTCCTACAAAAAGAGAGAATGTCGGACGCGTGCTTGACAGTGAGGTGCGAAAAAAGGGGTATCGAGGACACGAGATCGAGAATTTCAAGCGCGCGTGAGTGCGGCGGCTCTTCGACGCCGTCGAGCGAAATGGTATGTTCAACTCCAGGAATTGCAGCACGTAGACCAGACCCCTCTGGGATCTTGTCGAGCGACACGTGGACCACATACAGCCTCTTCTTGACATCATCTGGCAACGCACTGAGGGTTTCCATGGGGGTATGAATGGGCGGCACCCCTGCCTCATGCAGAATGAGATCGCGGTCCCAGGGAAACTCGAGCAGCGCGTCCCGGCGTCCCGGCGAGAGTACCCCGTCTTCGCAGAGCTGCTGAATGCGCGTCGGATCGTTCATATGATCGGCCGAGAAAACGATGCTTCGCCCACCGAAAAAAGCTTCAAAGCCCACGCAAGGAATGGAGTGCAGACTGTAGAAAAACCGAAGCACGCCGCCCCGGCACTTGACATCGGCGCCGACGCGAACGGGACGAAAAGAGAAAACGGTTGTCAAGAATGACTCGTCGAGGCCTGAAAGCGCGGCATATTTTCGTAAGAAGCAACCATGAATCGTTGGCGTGGTCATGAGCGTAACTTTGCCTTCCTGGAGGATTTTTTGAAAGGTCCCTGCGTCATGGTCCGCATGACAGTGTGTGACAATGACAGCATCAATGAGCGAGGGGGCAATGTTGTTTTCCTGAAGCAAGACGGACGAGTTGGGCGGCGGGTCCACCATGAGGCCGCGTCGATTCATCCATAGTACATACCCCGATGTGCTTCCCTTGGGATCGAATCCGTGCGAGCTGCCAAGAACCGTGACCCCAAAAAGAGGCGGCTTGAAGACTGGTGCGTCGAGCACGGCTTCCGGCGAAGGACTGTGGGGGATGCGAACACGTTCGTCAATGATGGCGATCTCATTACCCTCTGCGTCGAAGACGATGTACTTTTCGTCGTGCATGAGAATCTCCACGAATGTTGATCCGTCCTCGGAGGGAAGCTTGACACGTCGAGATGTTTCGTCAAAAATGGCAAATGAAAGAAGAAGGTCTACTGTGATGAGCTTGTCGCCAAAGTGCCGAAAGTACTCGAGTTCCTTGACGAGGTCAGGCCGCTTGTGCACGGGATAGTCGGGCGCGAAGTCGACTTCTGGGTCCCATTCGCGCGGGCCGAGGAGGGTTTCCTGAAAGACATTTTGGATACGTGTCTTTACGTCTTCGTCGTTCACGACAAGGCAGACTCGCTTGCCATTCTTGAAGAAGAAGTTGCAATACGCTGGAAATTCGAATTCGGCAACATTGACTCCTTGACTTGGACCAAACTTCTTGACGAAGCGCTCGGTCGGTACGACAAAAAAGGCAGGGATGCCGAGCCCCAGCACCATGCTGTCTTTGATGGTTTCTGGCGGGATGCCAAACTGAATAGGCCCAATTTCTGTCATGACAATCTTGCCACCCCGAGGCAGATCGTACACAACCTGGGGCTGGGACGCCATGGAGTCCGTGTCATTGTCGCCGTCCTCGCTCATGACCGCAGCGCACGACTTCAAATCGATAGAGAAGCGCGTAGCAACTTTTTGCGGTAGTATGTGCCGTCTGCAAGGCAGCGCAACACAACACAACGCAGCGCAACGCTGCGGCGAGGGGTCAGGCGCGTGCTCTCAGACTCGGGCTCTCAGGCTCGAGCTCAGGCTCGAGCGGGCAAGGGCGCAGGTGGCGAGGGCCCGCCCGCGGTCTGCTCGAAAAGAAATGCGCCTCTTGCGAGGAGGCAGGACCTTTCGCGCGCTTCTCGAGCGAGTAAAGAATTGCAAGCAGGCAAGCAATTTTCTAGGGGCAGCGCTGGTACGTGCGTGCACTTTTCCGCGTGTCCAGGACCGCGTCGAGCGAGTGAAATGTGGCAGCCTGAGCAGCGCTTTGGCTTGAAGATGGCCGTGCCGGGTTATGCGCAGATGAACTTCAGGCTTGGCTTCGTATGCAGCGTGCGTGCGGATGCGCGCCAAAGTAGCTTGCTTGCAGGTGCTCGTCGCGCCGTCAATAAACCTAGACGGGAAGGTGAGACGGGCAGCGAAGCGCAGGGCAGCAGCCGCAGAGGCGGCAGCGGCAGCGGCAGCAGCCAAGCGCACCGCACGCTCTAAAATGGATTCCGGATCACTCGCACACGCAGCGGACCGTGCACGCCTATAGTTGAAAACAAAGTGTGTTTTGCCAAGGGAGCGTGCTCCGTGCTCTCGCTCACCGGCTGGCTGGCTTCTCGCTTGCAGAGCTCGCGCAGCTCGCAATGCATGCGATGATCTCGGAGTTTGGGCAACTGTCTCGGGTCGATGCTCCTTCTTTCCAGGCAGACCTGCAGGCACTCACTCGGCCAGTTTGCTTTGCTTTGCTTTGCTTTGCTCTGCTTTGCTTTCATGCACAGTTTGCTTTTCCCCTCGTCTCTGCGGGGCCCTGAGGACGCATGGCCTAGGAGACAGCGCCGCGCCGTCCTTTCTTCGCCGCTGTATTCCACGGCGCCGCCCCGCCTCCCCTTGCCGCGCGAGTGAGGGAAGGCCGCCCGCGGAGTCCGCAAGGCGTTCACCGGATCGATGGGTCCTGCCCGCGCATATCCGTTGAGCGAGTGGCGGGTGCCTGCCCACCAGTGCTTCATTCTTTCCATGTAAGACTCGCGCGGCACTCCCTTCCGTGCGTCGTTGTCCCCGCCCACATCAGCTGGGCCCTGCGTGGCGGCGCGGCGCAGGAGCATGGGGGAGCATCTTGCAAGTTCTCCTCGGCGCCATAACTATCTCTGCGCGACGAGCAGAGCATGCGCGGCCACTGCAGCCACCATGGCCCCTGACAGGAGGTGGCCCGGTGCGCCTGCGTCACCCACCTCCCGCCGCGGAGACGGAACCGGAGCTGGAGCTGGAGCTGGAGCTGGAGCTGGCAACCGGCGAGGAGAAGACGCTCGATGGAGGGGAAAGCGCCGGCGGGCCGACGCGCGGGCCGCGGTGCGTCTTTGCACACTCCCCTGGCCGTCCGTCTCCTGTCATTTCGTCTCTCATTCGCATCTCATAGCGCGCAGGAGAGGGGTCGGCGCGTGCCGCTCTGGAGCTAGCGCGTGCAGCACAACGAGTAGAGAGGTACTACTACTACTGCGAGCCCAGTGGCCGCGCGGCCAAGAGCAGCAGCAGCAGCAAAGCCCGAACGAAGAAGCAAGACGCAAGACGCGGCAGGTGGGCGGGGCGGGTCCTAGCGCGTGGACGTCCGAGTAGCAGCAGCAACAGCAGCAGCGGGAAGGCAGGCACGCTAGCATGGAGAGAGAAGTCGTGGACGGGCCGCCCGAGGGCGTCTATGGACGCGACGAGAGCCTCGCAATGAGCTTGAGGAGGCGCGGGGCCAAGGCGCTGACCAGCATGCGCAGCCGCGTGTCGAATGCCTTTGTGAGCAGGAAGAAGCTCGAAGCTGAGCTTGAAAAGACTCGCTACAAGTTCGATACGGACGGGTCTGGGCCCGATCGTCGCGATTCGTGGACTCATTAGGCGGACAAGGATTCAGACTCTTGCGGCTCAGCTAATTGTCGATCTGGCTGTCTTCTATCGTCCATTATCTTCGCGAATGCAGCGTTGCTGTCTCGTTGCTTTGCTTGCTACATGACGTGAAGATGCAAAACAACCCCCCCCCCCCCCAAACAAGGAGTATTTACTCACGCTACGAGGCGAACTTGCGCACCGATTTGAAGAAAACTTTTGAAGTTGCGCAGATGCCGTTTTGACCATAAAGAAAATAATCATTTCTAAACTCACATCGATCTGACCCTGTGAATTGCGATCGATCGTTTGCGTCTGCTGTTTGCCTCGAACTTAAAAGGGATCGCGAAATTAATTTTCAGAAAAACAAGAAAGCCAATCCTTGAGCTTTAATCTCGACATGTCGGAACGAGAAGACATGCGATTCCCTGCTCTTCTTTGGTATATACGAATACTGACCGATGAGAGTCACCATCATCAACGGCGTTTCAGCCATGAAAAGTTCAACTTGGTCATTTTGCGCGGAAAAAATAGGAGCTTTTTAGCATCGCACGGAAACTTTTCTCTCGCCCCTACTGGCTAGGTGTCAACCCTCCCTGCAGCTGATTGCTGGACGAGTCCCAACAGCAACCAGCACGCGGCCTTTCTTTCAAGTGCCCTACTAATTTTTGGTGGATTCGGAGCTCAAGGGACAGAGATAGACAGAGAGCTTCACCACCAAACGCGAATAGGCCCGGCTCAGGACGATCGCAAACGCGAGAGTGGAGAAAGGCAGAAAGGGAGAACGTGACGACGGCGCTGTCATCGCTGTCATCACTGCCACCGGCTCACATCGAGCGGCGCACGCAAAGCCTCTTTCTTGCGAGCACCGCGAAGGCAAGTAGCGAGCGATAGGTTTGTGAAGATGAGCAGCGGCGCGACGAGTGCGGCTCTGCGGTCCGTGCGCGGACGCATCGCAGAGCTATGCGGGCAACTCGGGCGCGCGGAGCCAACGCTGGTGGCTGTGAGCAAGACCAAACCGAACGCCATGGTCCAAGAAGCATACGATGCCGGACAAAGACACTTTGGTGAGAACTACGTGCAGGAGCTTGTTGGCAAGGCGCCCGACCTTCCATCTGACATCAAGTGGCACTTTATTGGTATGCTGCAGAGCAACAAGGCCAAGCAGATTGCGAGTTTGCCAAACATCTACATTGTTGAAAGCGTGCACTCGCAAAAGTTGGCAAATGCACTGAACAAACACGTGCCTGAAGATCGCAAAGAAAAACTCCGCGTGCTTGTTCAGGTCAATACCAGTGGCGAGGACAGCAAGAGCGGTATTGAGCCAGATGGTTGCGTCAAGCTCGTGACGCACGTTATCGAGGAATGCGACAAGCTACAATTTGCTGGACTCATGACCATTGGACGTCTCGGGGACGTTTCGCCCGAGTGCTTTGACCTTCTCAACAAGTGCAAGCAAGACGTCTTGGCAGCTCATCCTCAACTGGCCGACCAGCCGTTCGAGATGTCCATGGGCATGAGTGGCGATTTCGAGCTCGCGATCGAGCATGGGTCCACGAGTGTTCGCGTAGGCAGCAGCATTTTCGGCGCGCGCGATTACGCGCCCGGCAAAGGGCCCGAGGCTGCGCTCAAGGCGCGGCAAGAGCAGCAAGACAAGGAAAAGGCGACCGGGGACGAAGGTCAGCAGGCCAAGGGAAAGGAGCAGGAGCCGGGTCAAGGTAAGGGCCAAGAAAATGATCAGACCAGCGAAGCCTCGCAGAACAATGGAGCTGCTGCTGCTACTACTACTGGCGCCGAGTCTTCCTCTTCTCCTGAGAACTCCAGTGCAACGAAACCATAATGACCACATTCGGTTGCATCTCGATAACCACCCCCCCCCCCCCGCGTAAAAAAAAGCAACTGATGAAATGGATTTTGCGTCTTACGTTCCAAACTTTTATTACTGTGACGTGCGAAGAGTCAAACAAAAGGGGATGAGAAGGTGATTTTAGCCGACCGAAAGATGGAGAACTTACAAACACCTTCGGTGTTGCAGCAGGTGCTTCATTATTCTTCTTGCTTTTCTCTTTCTCCTTGTCGGTGTGAGTGGTTGTTTCTTTTACTTGTCGAGATCATCCCAACCGCCAACAGAGGCCTTGGGCTTCTTCTGGTTCTTGATCGCCGACATGGCAGCGTTCATGCGCGACTTTTTCACATTCTTGCTGACGTTGATGTTTCTGTTGTTGCCGTTACGGCGACGCTTTTTGCTGTTCGAGGAAGTAGCAGCCTTCTTCTTGCTGGACTTGCCCTTGGGGGTCTTGCTCTCGCCCGGTGCACCTTCGTCGCTTCCGTTTTTCTCTTCGTCGTCGGCATCGGCCTCTTCGTCATCGAGGTCCTCATCCTCGTCAATACCTTCGCCATCATCCTCCTCGACTTGATCGTCGTCAGCCTCGGCCTCTTCCTCATTATCCTCCTCGGTGAGCAGCCCGAATTGCTTTTGCGGGAGCAGCGCAAAGTTCTGCATCGGGACTTCGAGGCGCTTAAGGTTCTTGTTGTTGTCGTCATCTTCGTTATCCTCGTTGTCGTCGTCGTCACCCTCGTCTTGGCTGCTCGCGGCCTTCTTCGCCTTGGCGGCGCGCTGGGCGCGCGCAGCAGCGGCATCTTGTTTCTGCGCCGCGGCCTCGTCGAGCTCACCGTCGTCGTCATCGCCCGACGAGGCAGGAGGCACAAAGTACGGGATGCGACCGCGCTGCAAGTCGTAAATGACGCGCTGCGCCACACTGCGGATGTCAGGCTCGCCCTTCTTCAAGAGGCGGCCACGCTTGAAAGCGAGCTGCGAAAGGAAATCTTCAGCATCGACCCAAGAGTCGATTCCGTAGGTGCGGCGAATGTATTCCGGCTGCACACGGTCGAGCAGGAAGGGAACGTAGTCATCGGGACTTTCAAGACGCTCGGCACGCACGACGCCCTTGAAGACCACCTCGGCCTCGCTGTCATCGTTCGGGTACACGACACCGGGGCAGTCGATGAGAAATACACGCTTGAAGAGTGTGATGTACTGCCAGATCTTGGTCTCGCCGGGGATCGGCGCGACCTTGCAGACCTTTTTGGAGCGCAGCGTATTGATGATGGAACTCTTGCCCGCGTTCGGGTAGCCAATGAATCCAACACTGATCTGCTTCTTCTCCGGGTGCAGGAGGGCAAACTGGCGCAGAAGCTGAATGAGAGCGCCCTTGCCAAAGGGCTTGGTCATGTTCGCATGAAAGGCCAGCGTCGGATACTCCTCGGAGAGAAGGCGCACCCAGCGACGCGTGACCCAGGTCGGGACGAGGTCGACCTTGTTTAGCACAAAAATGAGGTGCTTGTGCGACTTTTCCTTGCGGAGATACTCCTCGACACGCTTGGAGCGAGTGCCCATGGGATCGCGGACATCGAGGACCTGGATGACAACATCACTGCAGTCGAGCACCTTGTAAAGCTCTTGCCAGATGCGCTTACTCTGGCCCTTTTCAAACACCTTTTCGCGGAGGCTGATTGTCCCGCCGCGCGAATCGAGGGGCTCGCCACCGTTGCGCTCAATGGCCTCCTCCTCGGCAGCCTCAAAGGTCGCAGACTTCTTTTGGGCCTGTTGCGCGAGGCCGTCGAGGGACGACGCGGAGAGCTTGGCACGCTTGCGCTGGCGCTTGGGGCCGAAGACGCTCTCGTAGCTCTCCGAAGAGAGCAAATGCATGCGCGCCTCCTTTTTGGAGTCCGTGAGCAGGCTCATGGGCAGGCGACGCTGGTTGAGGACGACCGTGTACGGGTCGGCGACCTTTTCCGCCATTTGCTCGCGAAAGGCTTCGAGTTCCTTTTGCCCGACGACGCGAGTGTTACCAAACCAGCGCCTGTTGGGGGCGATGCGCGACATTTTCTCCATGGGGCGGTTCCCGGTGCGGTTGTTGCTCATGAACTCGCCGCCCACGATTTTACCCTGCCGGTTCCTGATCGGAGCGCCGCTCTTGTACATGTTGAGGCGCTTGATGGTCGCCTTGGACCGCATGTTGCCCTTGCCATTGTCCTTGCGGTCCGGGTTCGAGGAGCTCTGGCTTTTGCCACCGTGACGCCTCACGTGCGGCATCTTGCTCTGCTCTTCCTTGCTTTACTTAGCTCCCGCTTCGCTTCGCGTGCCGGGCGTCCGCCCGCTCAGCCACGCTCTCGGCTCGGCCCGTGCGCCCTGGACAGCTGCCGTGCGCGCGCGCGAGTCGCCGTTCTGCTCTGCTCCGCTCTGCTGCCGACCCGCCTCTCCTTCCCCCCCGAGACCAGCCAGGTCGGCCGCCGCCGCCACCCAACCAATTCTCGCGCTGCTGGGTAGGCTCCATGCGCGGCGCCGTCTCGCCAGAGTCCGACCGCCGCCTTGCGGCCCCCTTGCAAGCGGCCGCTGGCTGCGCGCGCGACGCCCAGCGTGCCCCCCTCTTCTTTCCCGGACCGTCGCAGCGCTGCTGCTGCTGCTGCTGCTGCAGCTGCTGGGTTTGACGAGATGAGATGGGTTCCGGCGGAGCTCCGAGACGTGCGTGCTCACGAGGACTTGCGTTGACATGAAGGCGCGGGCAACATCGTCGGCCACACCAAGACGCTGCAGCTGGCCGCCAACGACGGCGACGGCAAATGGCATGGTTCCGACGCAACAGACGAAAACAAACACAAGTTGAGGCATGCCATGTGTAAAATTTGTTCGGAATGGTTTTTTTAGTAGTAACTAACATGTAACAGTAAAGTATTTGGTGGCATGACGATCTCAGAACGGGACAGCAAGCACGCGCGGCAAGCTGAAGCGCGCAAAATTCTTCTCCATGACGACGCTAGCTCTAGCTAGCTAGTAAGGCTCTCTCCTTGCGACCTTCGATCTCATAATGTGTTCTCCGCGCCAACAGCGCGCCAACAGCGCGCCAACAGCGCGCCTTCCCCGCTCACGACCTTGCGGAGCGGCCAGCGCCGCGGCCCCGCTCCGCTCCGTGCCGCGCTCGCGAGGCCCACGCGGTCTCTCATTGCTCCCTGTCCGTTGCTCTGCCGGCACGTGCACGCCAGCGAGAGCAATCATGGCAAGTGCAAGCTGAGTGCAAATGCCCCTCCTGTTATACTAGTTTGTGAAGAAGGAAAAGAACGCGGCACGGCGCGGCACGTGCAGGCTGCGTGTGCTGGCCCTCTCGCGCGCGAGGCCTTACTTCCCTTACGCCTGGAGCCCGCGACGCTTACGCCGCTGGCCGGGCGCGGAAGAGGAGCCCGAGTGAAGAGCGACGGCGCGGCCACGGCAAGCGCAGCGCCGCGGGCAGACAGACCCGCAAGGCGACGAGCAGGGAGCGCTGCAGAGATCAGTCAGCAAGTGCAGCAGCGAGCGGCAGGAAAGGAGAGGCGAGGAAAACACGCACGATGGGCGGCGGCGAAACGGAGTGGCTAGGCCAGCTCATGGAGAGCGCCGGACTCGCGACCAAGGAGTCGAAGCGGTCCAGCAAGCGGCGGTCGGCCAGCAAGCGGTCCAGCAGCAAGCGGTCCAGCAAGCGGCGCAGCAAGGAACGCGATGAGGGCTCAGTGCTGGCGCTCCCGGAGTTCCTCTCAGAAATGCCGGAAATGCCGGAAATGCCGGACATGAGCGTGGTCACCAAGCCAGTCGGCCAGGCCTTTATCAGCGTGTGGATCTTTATCGGACTCGGATTCGCCTTTTCCTTCATCTACGTCCTGCAGCTCACGCTGAAAAAGGTCGACGATTTGCGCAGCAAGAGCGACCGTCTTCCCAAGCGGGAAAAGGTCCTCCTCATGGGCAAGGCTCTGCGTCGATCCATGGCCATCGCCATCATTGACCTGAACCCGTTCTGGAACATCACCGTCAGCGCCGATGTTCCGCTCGAGGACCTTCCGGAGGCCGCCATCTACATGGCCAACCATACGTCGTACATTGATCCCTTTGTGCTCTCAGCTGCTCAACGGCCTGTCGAGACAAAGTATGTTGGCAAGGCCGACCTTTGGAACATTCCCATTGCTGGCCAGGCGTTGCATCACTCTGGCGACATGCCCGTGCACTTTGTAAAGGACAAAAAGCTCAAACGCTGGCGCACCCGCACCGGAACGCTGGACGAGCTCATGTCGCAGGCTCGCGATTACCTCGAGATGGATGTCGGCATCTCGGTCTTCCCCGAAGGCTCTGTCAGCAAGACGGGTGAGTTGCTGCCTTTCAAAAAGGGTTTCTTCCAGCTCGCGCGCGAGTGCGATGTCCCCATCATTCCTGTCGGCATGTGGGGCAATCAGGACGGCTGGCCCAACACCACGGCCTCCAAGGACAGCTCTGGCGGCTTGCTTCTCGGCGCTGCTGACATGCACGTGCATTTTGGCGAGCCCATTAGTCCGAATGGCAAGTCCCTCGAGGAGCTCATGGAAGAGGTTTACATTGCCGTCCGCGATTTGCGTAATGGCCTGCCAAACTTCAACTTGGCTCCTGAGCTTGCCAACGTCGAGCCCGAGTTCAAACAGACTGTCCAGCTTTCCCCGGAGGATCTCGACGAGGCTCCCGAGGACGGCTCGGAGCCCCTTGGTAACGAGGAGCGCGCTTCTGCCGAGTAGATTTTTCTGGTAGCTTGAGTGACCAAAGATTTGACTATAACACAACATACATAAATGCACAGAACATGTATAAGTCGCCGACGCGTGCTTTTTCTAAAAAGGATCGCCATTCTGTTGCCCTTCCTTTTCTTGTCGAAGGCTTATCTTCATGTTTTACCTGCGTCTTTCTTTGTCGATTTATCTGGCTCGCTGGCTCGCTGGCTCGCTGGGGAGGTTGTTACTTGTCGATTGTAAAGCAGGTGAAACTAGCCTAGTATATCACAGCGCGGCAGTCAACAGCTTGTGGCTCATGAGGCCTGTTTGATCGCCCTACTCACCACCTTACTTATATCCTCTCGCCTCCTCGGCTCAAGAAGGTGGCGGGGGGGGGGGGGGGGGTAGATTAGATGTCTCGATTGACGGCTTTGCGGTGGTCACGGAGGGTAGGCCGAGCGAGGCCAAACCCGAGACGTCTGCGCTTCTTCTCTGCATCGGTACGTTCACCACGCCAGCGCCGCGAAGGCGCGCTCCCCGCTCCGCTCGCTTCGCCTCCCCTCCTCTCTCGGCGCGCTCGCGCCGCTCGACCTGTCCCGTGGTCGTGGGCCGGTCTGCCTGTCTGTCGGAAGGGGCGGCCGCGGCATCGAGAAGGCGGGCGAGCAACGACGCCGACAAGGACGACGCCGTCTCCGAAGAGCGGCGCGAAGGCGACCACCGCGGCGACGGCCGCACGGAGACGGAGGCCTCTGTGCGGCCTCCGAGGCGCGGGCCCCGCCTCGATCGCGGCGCGAAGGCGCGCCCCGCGCGTCGCACACCTACGGAACACCGACTCCCAACGAACGAGCGCCTGCGAGCGGGAGCCCCGAATAAATGAGAGAGTGAGAGATCGCGAGAGTGAGAGAGTGAACATCTTGCGTGGAGAGTGAGAGAGACCGAGAGAGTCACTGACTAACATTCGCGAATCGCTACGTGAACGCAGAAACCCTTTTCCTTTGTTTGAGCTTGACCCAGACCTCCAACCCGTTTTTTCTTTGTGAAAAACTCGCTCCACAATGGCGGACGACAATGACTTTATGAACTTTGATGTCACGGCCCTGGACAAGAAGGACGCCTTCGCGGAGGCCCAGGGTGGTACCCAGACCATCGAAAAGGTTCACATCCGTCTCCAGCAGCGTAGCCGCCGCAAGTGCATTCTCACCATCACCGGTCTCGCCGATGATCTCGACTTGAAGCGCATTTGCAAGGCCCTCAAGAAGTCTTTCAAGTGCAACGGTGCCGTGGTGAATGATGACGACTTTGGTGAGATTATCCAGCTTCAGGGTGACCACCGTCAGGGCGTCGTCAAGTTCCTCGTTGACGAGGAGATCATCGACCGCTCGCACATTGTTGTCCATGGTGCCTAAGTCGCACGGACTTGCATTATGTGTGGAGGATCCTTGATTCTCGTATTCTTCAGTTTACGAGCGGAACGAACGGGCCTATTCACATTCACGTGCACAGCGCTTCTCTCTATCCTGCTTGAAAGAACGAGGCCTAGATTGGTCAGGGTTTGGCCAAGCCTCGATCCTCTATGTGGAAGGGCAGGCAGCACGCATTCTTTCTTCTTCTGGGCATCTCTGGTCGGCATTACATACAACATGAGCAATGAGTAGTCCGCATGAGACTATTTTTTAGCGCCTCACATCGCGCTTCAACCTTCTTATTTCACCATACGGAGCGCCCCCCCCCTTTTATCTCTCTCTTTTTTCTTCTCTCTTTCTCTGTCTCTTTCCCATTTCTCCCTGCGCGAAAGTTTCGCGTGTGCATGCGTGTGCATGTATCTGCGTACTAGAAGCGAAGAGAGAGAGAGAGAAAGAGAGAGAGCTAGAGATTGGTAGTATCACATGAGTGAAATTCATTTTTTTTCGTTACCATCCATCCAGAAAGGTCGCCGCGTTTCACCGCTTGCTTCGAGCTCTCGCAACCTACTTTCGAAATCGTCGAGCTCAAGCAAGACAACCGCAGGTGCCGACAACGATTGACATGGAGCCACACCTCCTTTGAAAGGCATGATATCCCTCCCAAGCTCGCTGTCGCTATCGCTCTCACCATCACAATACCCCTTGCTCTCGATGTCGCTGTCGTAGCGTGTCGCAAATACGATCGATTCCTCGCCTCCGGGCGCAACTGACGCACTTTCGAGCGGTGCCGAGACGAACATGACTTGCCGGTCGACATCGCGAACTTTTGACCCATCAGGAACGCTCTCCTGCCGACCGGGAGCCGAGCCTGGTTTTCCGCCGGCTCGCTTCTTCATTGAAGCTGTCAGCGACCAAAAGTGATCCAGCCGTCGACTCGCGACGTGATCAATGTGTAGTAATCCGCTCTTTTCTGAAACAGGTGCGCCTTTGCCGGCCGCCGGGTGTCCGAGGAGACGTGGCACTGCGCGTGCCTCTTGATTCTCCATGGTTTGCTCCGGGTCTCCCGGCAGCGCTTGGTCACCTGCGATGCAATCCCCTTTAAAGTTCTGGGTTTCAGAAGCTGCGCGACCCAAGCGCTGAGGCACGTGAAGCCCTGCACTCGATGCTCGGCGATCATTTCGGTCTTGTTGTGCACGAAAATGATCTCTCTGGACATCAATTTTGCGCTGCATGTCGCATGCTCGCTGATAGTTCTCCTCTGCCTCCTCTTCAAGTCGCCGATCGATTCTCTCGAGAGCCTCCCGATCTTTATCAATAATGCGCGGGTCGAGCACGAGGTGCAGACGTTCGTACGGAACATGTGTCATGTCACTCCAAAGAAAGCCGTTCCCACGGTAATAATCTTGCGTTTTCAGCTTGTGCATGCGCTGTGGCGCACGCGCATGTTTACCGGCAAGGATTGTGCGTGCCTGATCCTTTCGTTTCGCCATTCGCGTTGCCTCGGCCTCACGGTTGTCAGAGTGCCGTTCTCGAGCCCATCGTTTGTCGTCACGGTTGTCGAGGTGCCGATTTTTGCATGCGCATTTGCCTCCGCGGCCTTGATCACATGAGCAGTGATAACTTCGTTTTTCTTCGCCATGCACAGAATTGCGCCTTGTTTTGCCTTCATGCGGAGGAGACGCTAAGGGACCGTAACGTTCGGCATTCTCGACCTGTCGAAGATGCAGACGCGATCGAATCTTCTTTGATCGCAACTTTACATCCGCCTTGCGCTCTCTTTCGGCGCGTGCTTCTCGACGCATTTGTCGACGAACGTGCGCTTCATGTTTTGCGTCGAGGTCTGCGCGCTCGGACCATCTTCGTTGATGCTCGGGCATATGATAACCGTCGGTCCAGATCGCCCCTGTTCTTCTGTAGAATTTCCACGATTTCTTGAGCACGCCTTCGCGCGTGCACTCGGGGACGTCATCTGTCCGCATCGTGCTGAAGTTCAAGAAGTAGGACCCTTTCTTTCTTGCGATTTTTGACAAGAGCAGACACGGACGTCGTCCACCAAGCAACCTTGGAGAAGCGACGCACCTTCTCGTCAACCTCCCCCCCCCCCCTTCCAGGGTGCCTTTACCTGGCGGGGACTTCGCTGCCGCGATCAGTGCAAATTGCAGCGCGCAGATTCACCTTTTCATTTTTTTGCTACGAAATCGCGCCGTCGCCGGTCCCGTGAACTTTGAATGATTCACGCCCGCTATGCTAGAAAGGTCACCTCTTTATCAATATCGCACACTTTTGACAAGCAGAAGATGAAGAGATCCGTTGGCGATTCTGCGCAACTCAATTTACACGTGTCCCTTTTTTTTTTCTTTTTCTTTTTGGACGAGCAAGCGCCGCAGGACCGTCCGCTGCGGCCTTGCCACGGCCCTGTTGCGGCGTTATGCAACAGTTGCCGGCCACTGTGGTAAATACCAGTCTGTGTCAGAGCACTGCAGGCGCTACTGCAGCCAGTTAGCTAGATACCAGCTGGCAGCAGCCAGGTGCACGCCAGGTGCAGGCTGGCCCCGAACGGCCGACTTGGGCCTAACAGTAAATGCAGGTACGAGTCAGACTTTCAGTGTCTCGGTCGCCCAGGCTGTGCAAATCCGAGTGCGAGTGAGTCAGGTCCAGTGCTCAGCCAGAATCGAAAAGAAGACACCAGCAGTCGTAGGCCCGCGGTGGGTACTGAGCGACGACGACGCCAACAAGCGCTTAGTGGCGAGCGCCGTCGAGCGCTGCCAGCCAGTGCTGCCAGCCAGTGCTGCCAGCCAGTGCTGCTGCTAGAGCTGCAACCAGCCTTAACCCGGTTCGTGCAGCGATCATGTACAGGGTGTCCGACTCCCTTGCGTCTGCTCAGAATGGAGACGTGCAAGGCTGCTCCGAATGGTTCTGGTGGCTCGTTGACATCAGCTTAGGCCTCAGCGTTGTCTTCAACAATCTCTACGACGTGGGATCAGCCGTCTACTACTACCTGCAAGACTCAGAGGAGGTCTCGTATATGCTGGTACTCTCGGTGTCGGCGCTCGTGCTGCAAATTTGGGCTGCCATCCTTGAGTGGAGCAACGTGTGGGAGAAGATCGATGACTCTGAAGTCATCACAGGGGCCTGGGAGGCGCTCTTCCTGGTCCCCGGTTTCTTCGCTCTCGGCCCGGCGATCGTGGCTGCCAACTTTGGCAACGACCTGTACCCGTTCATCCGGGCATTTTTTCAGGTTCACGACTCCACCACCGGCTCAGCCACGGACAGCGCATGTCCTCCGGACCTCGCTTCCTACGACTTGGTCCTCCTTACCATATCGGGCCTCTTCATGGCACTGACGCTTGCGGCGGACGCATATGACCTCTGGGCTTGGCCCTCGGACCTCACTGTGGCGCAGATTAATCTTTCGCGAACCTGGCCAGAACACTTTCCCATGGCACTTATTTGCCTCGCGAAACTGGTGGTCTTGCTCCCAATTGGGGCGGTATATGTGTTCAGGTCGTACCTGCCCGTGCTCTCGCCCTTCGTTGCTGCAGTCCTGTGCGAACTCATTTCGCGCGTCGCCCAGCGAATCACTGGGCAGACCTGCGAATGGGATCATTCGAGAAGGTTCCTGGGCAATCACACAGACTTCCCAATCGTTTTGGCGGAGCACTTCTCGGTCTTCTTCGGCAGGGTCCCACCAGCAATGCTTCCGGTGGTCTCCCTTGCTGTCTTCGGCATCACTCTCGGGGTCGACGGGGGCGTGGGCCTGCTTGACCACGACGATCGCGTATTGTGTACGCCGTTCGAGTACAGGGTCGGGTGTTGGATGTTCGTCGCATATATTGTGTATTTGCACGTGCTCCAATTCGTCAACAGCGTGCAAAACCTTTACGGCGTTCGGTTCCTTGTAAGAGGGGGCAACCCGTCGGACCTGATCGCCCATCGTCGACGCCTTCCGTGTGCCCACGTGCTTGGACTGTGCTTAATGCAAGACAGCGGCAAGCGGAGGAGCGTCTCAAACACGCGTCAGAGCTCCAAAAGGGTTCAAGACATTACTGCGACCGCTGAACCGCCGAGAAGCTGAAAATACGAAAGAATACGATACCACCATACCATCACTTCTTCTGCAAAACGGCTGCCGAGGCGATGATGTATACGAGCATTCAAGGGGAACAATATCCAAGAGGCCCTAAAATGCATCTTTAAGAGCTGAAGCAGGAGCGATGCCATGACAATCTAGAAAAGAAAAAGAAAGGAATTTCAAGTGAACCTTTGTCTCTTGCGTCATGGCATCGCCGAAAGTTTTTCCTAATGCAGGTCCGAACCCTCGCGTGCAGCTTCGAGTTCGTCCTGGAAGCTCCATCGTGCATCCTCCTGAGCCCAAGAAGCTCGAAAGGTTTCGAATTTGAAGATTTCATGCTCGCTTCGCGTGATGCGAGCGCATTCCAAAAGATGGTACTTTTCTGGCGCGGTTGGCACCGAGAGGGTCGACCACAGAACCTCCATGACCAGCTCACGCGTCTTCCGTTGCAGCGCACCCTGGATGCGAGCGGCTACTGTACGTTCCGCGACGAAGACCCCCCGCGCGGAGCCCTTGGGACCGTCGAGGGAAGATACGCTCTGCTGCGACAATGAGGCGACGTGCAGAGCAGCGCTTTTACGGCGTCCTCGCTTCGGAAACGGATCGTCTCCTGGCGCCGCAAACACTCGCTCAGTAAACAAGATCGTATCGCCTGTGACGAGATCACCGGTGCACTCGATGGAAAAGAAGCGAGCCGCGTTCGTTTTGGCCGCTCTTCGCGTCACCGTATCTCGGGCCGTGGTCGTTGCAAATTGTGCAGGAAGCGAAGGAGCAGATTCAATCTTGTCTGCATTAAGCGCTTTGACGCGCAAGCGATACATTGCACACACCTCGAGGTCCGAAACGAGAGCCAAAGTGTCTTTGCCATCGTACACTGTTACCCAGTGCCGCTCCGAAGGAGGAACGGGTCCGCGCTGCTTGGTTCGCGATACTTGCGACTTGTTGCCAACCGGTACTCGCTCATCTGGCAGTCGCTCCACCAGCATAGCCTCTAGCACATAACGATGCGCCCCGCCAAAGCCAGGATACCACTTGACACGAAAATGCCGTGGACCAGCCTCAACCACAACAGGCTGTCGCGGCGTTTCCGGCGCAGTGAATACGACCAAATCATTGGAAGGCGTCGAAAGCGATCTGCGCAACTCGCACTGGAGCGCAAAAATATGGCGCGTGTTTGGCGCAAGACCAGTCACCCGCGCCTCAGTCTTTGGGCCGCGATACACCACGTGCCAGTTCGGCCTTGACGTGGCCCCAAGAGCAGGCGAAGGCCCATCCATCGTGGACGACGCCTTCATTGCAGCTGAAGAGGCCATCGTTGTCGTCCCCGCCGCCGCAGCTGTCCCCGCCGCCGCGGCTGCAGACTTTCCTGCAGCTTCGCGGTGCAGGAGGACATGCGTCATTTCTGGTCGTCGCCACCAATTCGCAAACTCAACATACGAGACAACGCCGTCTCCATTTGTGTCGAGCTCTTGCATAGCTTCGGTGAAAGAAGGGCCTTGTACACGAAGTCCAAGATCGCCAAAGAGCTCCGCAAGTTCTTGCGCATCCATTTTCCCGTCGACGTTCTTATCGTATCGCATGAAGGTTTTGCGAAGAGTCGCATCGGAAACGCCGCCCTTGGTTTCCATGCGGGGATCTTGCGCCCACTCGCCGACGACCTTATTCCAACTGTCCTTTTTGGCATTGAGCGACTCTTTCGCACGCGATCTGCGATTAAGGAGCTCGAGATCCGGCGTGGTCCATTGCAAAGAGACTGCATCTGTAGTGACTTCATGAACAATACGCGGGGCCGGAGGTGCGACGGCAGGCATGTGAACCACCAGAGCTGCGCTCATGCGACTTGTAACAATTGACGACGATACGGACAATGAAGTGGGCCCACTCGCGGCCTCCCGAGGAGGCACGGAAAGCGAAAAGACGCGAAATTGATACCCCGACCCCGGTTGAAGGCCTGTTAGCACGCATCGCGGCTCTGACCCGCGATACATGATCTCGTAAACCTCGAGATGGGTTACAGGTTCATCAAGCTGACCCACACTGGGGAGGCTTGCTGCTGTCTGGGATGTATCATCTGTCGCCCCATCTACAGTATGCCTGCGCGCGCGTCGCTTCTTCAAGACAACCTTGAGTGCTGGTTTTTCATGGGCATCCTTGGCTGCGAGTGGTAGTTCGGCAAAATAGGGCCTGGGCACATCAAGTCGTTCAGCGATGGCCTGGGCGTCGGGCGCTGAGGTGTCATCGCCAGGGTTTGCCACAGCCTTGCTTACGTACCAGTCAGACCCTCGCAGCACAGAAACGAGAACATCGTCGGTCGAGCGTTTGGCCGACAGACTACCTTCACGCTGGAAGTCGACTTCTTCGTCGGCAACACAGCGACACAAGACATAGGTGAGTCCGCGAGACTGGCTTGACGAAGCTGAAGGAGCACTTTGCGCTTTGACCATCAGCATCTTGAGATGCGACCACGAGAGCGCATCCGCTCGAGCGGGAAGTGCCTCGATCGTGTCAATGAGAGACCCTCCGGGAAGATCTGGAGCTGCCATAGTCTCCAAAGCAGCATAAAGCTGCGGGTGCGCGTTTTCGAGTGTATCAAGAAATGACTCCGGGTCCACCGCACCTGTGTTGGCCGTGTCGAGCGCCCGGAAAACGTCTCGAATCTCGCGAACACTGGTCTTGACCATGGGCGCGCCATTGCCCCATGCAAGTGTAAGCGTTGTGGGGGCTAAGCTCTTGACAACGGGAACCGCCGGGGGCGCCGGGGCAGTCAGGAAGGAGGCATACGTGAAGGGCGACGATCCATAGCCATTGAAGGCGCGGATGCGGAAAAAGTAGCGTACGCCGGCATCGAGACCTCGGAGCGTGAATTCGCCAGCTTGAGCCTTGCCGCTGGCGGCTGAAGGCGGATCGCGAAAGATTTCCTTAAACTCGTGCTGCCGGTGTGACTTGCTTCCCTCTCGACCGCATGATTCGAGCACATAAAAGGTTGGAAACATGCTTCCTTCCCGCGGACGCCACCGCAGCATGAGAGATGTCTGCCGATCCGCCTCGGGGAACTCGTGCACGGGCCCCAGCTCGAGAACAGGGCTAAGCGGGCTTTCGCCTTGGGTTTGCAGAGCGAGAGTGCGAGAAATTTCGCGGTTCGTCTCGGCTAGAGCCTCGAGGCCCTCGAGTGCACTCATGCGTTCACTGAGCGACCACTTTGATACCTCGCACGAAGACGGAGGAGGCTTGCGAAAGTCGGCGGGTTCACGATCGCCAGTCCGCAGCACACGGCGCGCGCGGCGCTCAAAGTCGGGCAAGGGCATCCGGACCCATCCCTGCTTCACTTTGCCGTTGCGTAAAAGCAGGGGAAGAGATTTGACAACGTTGCCAGTGTCATTGTCTTGATCGCCTTCGTCCTGCGAAAACTCTGTTTCGTAGGCGTCCTGGTCGTCTTCGTTGTCAGCGTTCTCGGTCCCCACAGGGGCAGGTCGAACATCGTATGCACTCGTGAGCCCGGTGACGTGGCAGCATGCTTCCCATGAGCAATAGTCTCCAGCGCGCAAGGTAAGCAGGGCATCTCCGCGTGCTCCCGGGCGTGGGCCATGGCCCGTAAAGCTGAGAAATTCTTTGCGCGATATCCGGTCGTTGCCGTCCGTGTCAAAGAGTGTGGTGAGAATTCGAACCTCGTGCGGCTGCACGGCAATGCCAGCATCTTGCATCATTTGCCGAAAGCGCTTAGGATTGAGCTCGAGGGTGTCCTCAATTTTGCGTACCTCCTCGGGCGTGGCCTCGGAGGCCTCGCGGCCATCGCTCGCCATCATGCGGCGCACCTCTCGGTCAACGGCGAAATCAAAGATTTCCGCAAAGTCGATGCCCGGACGATTGAGAAACTTGAGAAGAACATTATGCACTGTCGACGACGGATTGCATGTGTCGCATACGTTTGGGGGCAGAAGATCCCACGTTGCCTTGCACTTTGCTGCTGTTTTGAAGCCGACGGACCATTGCACAAAGTCGGCAAAGAGCGCTGGGTCAACGGCCTTGAGCTGTTCGCCTACATATCTCCAGTGCGTCTCATCGGTGGCGCCTCCTTCTCCGCTAGAACCAGGCTTGTCAATGTGCTGGAGAGCGTCAAGGGCGCGACTGCGAAGGTCCTTTTGAGCTGCCCACTCCTTGTACGTTTCTGCCGCCTTTTCTTCGCGCCGACGGACCAGTTCGCGAATGCGATCGCGACGCGTTTGCGATTCCTTGGCAGCGCGGAAATCGTCGTCGAGGGCGTCGCCGTCTTCGTCTCGAAAATTTTCTCGAAAGAGGTGGCCCTCTTTTCGGAGAGAGGACCTGGCCGCCTCGAGGTCTTTGCGGTTGGTCGCGTACGCGTACTTTTGCTTGGCTGCACCGGAGGAGCGCGCAATAATTTCAACACTGTTCGTCGCGGCCATGCTGCCTCGTTTCGTGCGCACTGCCTTGGGAGCGCCACGGCTAAAGTCCATGCGACCATTTTCCTTGTTGGCTCTCGTTCCGTACAAGACGCGCTTCTTCTTCCGGAAGGTGTCCGCAGCTGCCTCGTCATCGAGACGAGTCGCTGCCTCCTCGTCGTCATCGCTATCATCGGGAAGACGTACGCGCATGCGGTTCTTTTTGGCGATGAAGCCATCGTGAACCTGACTCGCGTATTGGCGGTCCTCTTTTTTGCGGTTCTCGGCCACGGTGTCACGGCGTGTAGCATCCTCCTCGACCCACTTGGCGAGCCTTACGAGACCGAGCGCATTGAGGACGCGTCGCTCAGCGGCATCAAGTGGAAGCTCCTGAAGGTCCGTCTTGGCGGTAGCCTTGTCGAGCCGCTCGTACATGGCTTCTTGAGCGCGTGCGTACTCGGCCTGGAGGAGACGGTGAAAGATCTTGTTGTACTTGGCCGTGTCAGGGTTGTGAAGGTTTCTCTTGTCGTGCGCAGCCTGCTTTGCGCGAGGCGCCGTGTATTTGAGGCTGGGAATAATAAAGTCACCCTCGCGATCGACCTGTTCGGCGTATTCGGACATGACCTCTTGTGCGTTGAGACTAAAGGTTTTGGCCAGTGCTTGATCAACGGGAACGTTTTCGAATTCGTGACCGTGTTCCGGGTGTTTGGACCATTTGTAGAACTCACTTTGCAGCGTGCGGCGCTTGCGAAGCTCTTCCCGGGACACATTGTGCGCTGGGTCTCGGTCGCATGGCAGGCCGCGATAGCTGTCTTGTTTGTAGACGCCACGCAGACAGTCTACTGCGCTGAGTGAGATGGCTACCTCGAACCACTGCTCCGTGTCGGCGCAGCGCTCGCTGTCGAGCTGGTCGAGGAGTTGAAGGGCACGCTCAAAGCTTTCTTTGTGCTGAAGCCACTCGGCAAATTGTTGTTTGCTCTGCTCTTTACGCGCATCTTCACGGAGACGTTGCTTTCTGTCCTCGAGCATTTTCTCGTACCGCTCATCCTCGAGATCGCGCTCTTTGCGCTCGAGCCATTCCGCGTGCGACATTTTGGCGGCCATTTTCTTTATGCGAGTGTTGAGACAAGCTTCGTTCTCGAACGAAGTTCTGCCGCGTCTCTCCTCGATCGCAAGTTGATCAGCTCGCTTGCGTCTGCGTCTGCGTCTGCGTCTGCGTTAACGGCGGAGGACGCGGCGGCCCGCACCGATGGACTTTTTGGCGATTTATCCGTCTTCGCTTTTGACGCAGAAATGCAGGCCGTGCCCGCGCGCGAATGATGATAATGCAGCGCGAGACAAGACAGAACAAGACCCCCCCCCCAAAAGGCAAAGCAAGGTAAAGCAAAGCAGAATGCGAGAGAGGCATGGCATAGAGAAACGGAGAGCGTCCCAGCCAGACTTGGGACTCTATGTGGGGTACTCTAAACGTCTTTGCTATTTATATAAACTAGCATCTCCTCAAACCATCGGAAAGCATCACTCTCGTTTGCCCCAAGTTTGTCTATGATACCCCCAACGATTGGTCTTGACCGTTTCGTTCCAGCTGAGTCGCTGGGTCGGGCCAACTACTAAACCACGTAAAGTAGATGTCTTGGTTGGGCATCCAGTTTGCCAAGAGCTGGCCTGCTTGCCATGGTTGCTGACAGTGAGTCGATGGTAAATCAGGCAAGATGGGCGCTAGCCTATCAAGAAAGTTGAACATCATGTTGGCCAAGCAAGAAAGTTATCTGCCGGAGGAGAGCCGCGGGAGAGGGAGGGATGGAACTCGTGCATCCGGCGGCGTCACAAGGCCGACCGAATCAGCATCTATCGCCAGCCTCATGAGCGAAGCAAAAGTAAAGCGGCCATGATCGTCGCCGCCGCCTTCCTACCATTGTGCAGTAAAGTCGTCCAAAAAAACGGACGCGCGAGGAAAGGGAAGGCGGCCAAGTGCGGAATAGCGGCTATACGCCACTTCCGCGGATCCGCACAAGTGGGCTAAGCCGCCGACCGCGCGCGAAACCGGGGAAATTCCGCCGCGCAAGTGGAGCATCCGGCCCCGCAAGTGGGGAATACGGCCCGCAAGCGCGGCGCGGGCGGAGGGAAAAAACCAGCCGAGGCGGCAGGCAGGCAGGCAGGCAGGCAGAAGGCCAAGGCGAGCGAGCGGGCGGGCGACGCGCGCGCGCTCGCGTGCCTGCGTGCGAGCGGCGGGCGGGCGGCGGCGGCGGCGCGCGGGCGGGCGGCGCGCGCGAGAGAGCGAGCCGCGCGGGCGGCGGCGCGCAGGCGCGGCGGCGCGGCGTGAGCCGCGGCGGGATCGAGGACGCAGATTTTTCAAACCCGGCAGCCCAGAACAACAAACACGCGGAGCGCGCGGGCGACGAGGCCGGCGAGGAGCCGCAGCGCGGGGCCGCAGGCGCGGGCGAGGGCGCGGAGAGGCGCGGGGGGAGGCGAGGATGGGCCGCGGGAAAGGGTGGCGCGAGGAGGAGGACCACCTGCTGTGCCGCGCGTACGCCGTGGCGTGGAGGGAATGCAGGTCCAAGGCGCGCACACAGGACGGGTTCTGGCAAGAGGCGCTGGGCGCGTACTCGCGGCGCGCGCCGAATGACTTCGTGCAACGCACGCCGGAGGGCCTACGGAAACGCTGGGCCAAGATCAGGACCCACGTGACCAAGTACCGCGACGCCGTGCGCAAGGTCGAGGAAGAAGCCCTCGCGCCCCCCGGCAGCGCCGACTTTGACAAGTACGTGAACCAGTACTACGTCATGAGTCTCAAAAATGAACAGCGCAGCGTGGGCAAGTTCCGCTTCACCTGGTGCTATGAATATTTTAAAGGATCTCGCGGAAAGCTGCTCAAGGTCATTATCGGCAGACCGAAGGAATCCCGTCGGCCCGATGAGCCTGACTACGAGTCCGAGAGCGACGTAGAGCTTGACGACGAAGACCAAATTATGCTCAATCAACTTCAAATGGCAAAGGAGCAGCAGCAGCAACAACAACAACAACAGCAGAACAGCAACGCGCTCGGCTCGGCGGCACTTGCACCAGTTGGCGCTGCAGGCAGCGGCGGCGCCGAGGGGGTGCCTCCGCCGCCACCGCCACCGCCGTTGCCACCCGCGGCGCACGAGCAACCGCAGAGTCAACCTCAGTGGGTGGCAAACGGCACCTCGTCCGGGTCGACTCCAGTCGCAGACGTAATTGCCTCGACAGTTGGAGTGCGGCCGCGCTCTCGAAGCGGTGCCGGGTTGACAAGTCCAACGAGCAAGCGCCAAAAGACAGAGCAGGCCGCTACTGACCTCTCGATCAAGGTGACCCTGCAAGAGGTCATTTCTTATCTTCGTACGCCAGAGCCCCCCAAGGGCGATCACCGACACCCCCTCTGGAAGGAGACGGGTCTTCAGTTGATGGACGCGATTGCTGTTTCTCATATGGAGATCTCACGGCGAGACCTCCTTGACTTTACGGCATGGAAGAGCACGCGCGATGCAGGAGGCGAGGCTTCGTCGGCTCAAGGTCCGAACGAGGGATCTGCGATGTCCTCGACGCACGCTACCGAGGAAGGTGCGCCTCCCCCGCCATCTGCCGACTCACAACCGCAGCATGCGCAGGATGAAGACCACGTGCAAGAGCAGGAACAAGTGCAAGAGCAAGTGCAAGAGCAAGAGCAAGAAGGACACATGGAACAAGAAGATCATGTGCAAGAGGTCTCAGATGCCGCAGCTGCAGGTAAAGCAGATGAAGATGGTGACGCAAGGATGGGTCAAGACGATGTCGATGTCGAGGAAGTGAAACATGCTGATCCCAAGTCATCTAGGGGTGATGAAGACGACCACGATGTCGCAGCACATGACGCCTCGACCTCTGGCGGCGTCGGGCCACCGCCAGAGGATGAGGTACACGAAGGGACGAGCAATGAAAACACCACAACCAACGCTAATACCGAGGATAATGACTTCTCTGAGGGCCAAAAGGGGAGCTCCTTTGAGGATGACGATGTCGTGGTCGTTGGCGAACTTGCTTCCAGCAGCACATGAGCGTCGCTTGTTTCTTTTGCCATCAATGATCGATTATTGATCGATCGCCACTTTGCCTGTCTGTCTGCCTTCCTGCCTGCCTATACTCCTGTCTCCGCTCGCTTTTACTCGTTACCACATACAAGAGAGGAAAAGATAAAGAAAAAAATCATGATAAACTTATCTGTACACGCGCTTTGAACAAGAAAGGACGTTGCCGAGACGGTATGGCCTTACTTTTCGCTGGACGGACCCGTTTGCATTTCCCCACACAATGTGAGGTGTCGAGGATTTCTTCTTCTTCTTAGACTATAGCGACGAAATATCGAGTCGCAATAATACTTGACATGTGTCTTTTTTGTAGTCGAGGCACTTAAGCATTCCCTTTGATATTGGCTTTGAGTAATAAACTCTTTCGTTCACAGAAACCAGCTTTGCGGGAAAAGGATTTGGTGCCGGGACAAGCTTGAGTGTTTATAGCTGGGACAACGCGCCTCAGCTTTTTTGCTTCGTAGTGGATGAGATTTGAAGAAGAGCATTGGTCCCGAGGTAACTTGCTTCCATGTGTGGTGTGGTCTATGAGGGGACTTGAGCCGGGACGAATATGCTTTGCTAACAAGGTCGTAAAACTCAATTGTGTTGGGACAAACAATTCTACCGTATGATGACTCCCGCGAGAGTTGACGAGGCGGCCTTCCAAACCTAGCTGACTTACATTAAAGCAATGCTAATCTCTTCGCTCCTCCTCGCATGCGCCCAACGCCAAGTCTCCAATCGAAGCGTACCGAGGGCAATAAATTCTTGCGCGTGAGCGAGTTGCCCCTTGTATACACGAAACGAAAATGCATGATCAGCATTACGATGCAGACGCATGCGCGTTGGTGAGAGCACAAGCGAATAAGAAATTCGACCCCAGGCGCCGAATCGTTGGCGCTGATAATGTCTCCATTTTGCTTCAGATCGCAATCCTTTCGTGGGGCAAATTTTGGCAGAATCTTCACGTCCAGGATGGCACAACCTTTTGCTCAGACCGCGGCTGGCACACAGGTCTCAAAGAACTAGAGTTTTCTCCTTCGCCTCCCTCGCTGACCTTCCCTTCCCATCATGAGTGCCAACGAACTCGCTCTCTGCCGCCCACTCAACGCCGACACGGTGCTCAATGTGGTGCCTCCGAGAATCGGGGTCTCGGGGCCTCGGCGCATTACTGCCGCGACGTGCCCAATGGACGCGGCCCAGCCGGCAGAACCCTTTGCGAGCGAGCGAGCGAGCGAGAGAGCGAGCAGGCGGACGAGAGCACAGCCCCGGAGAGCTCGTGCGCGCGAGCGAGCGAGAAAGCAGACGACTCGCGGTCTCTGACGGGCCAGACTCGCAAGTCGGGAAAGGGACGAGGAGCAAGATGGCGAGTGGCGACGCGGCGCCGGCCGACGCCAACGAGGGGTGCGTGGGCCCGACGTCCGAGCAAGCGGGCAAGGCGAGTGCGTGCGCAGGATGCCCGAACCAGAGCGCGTGCGCGTCGGGAGAGATGCGTAAGCCGAATCCCGAGGCAGCCGCCATCAAGGAGAAGATGAAGAGTATCGGAAGGACCGTCCTGGTGCTCTCCGGCAAGGGCGGTGTGGGCAAGTCGACGTTCTCGGCGCAACTGGCCTTTGGACTTGCACGCGCAGGCAAACGTGTCGGTTTACTGGACCTCGACATTTGCGGGCCCTCGGTGCCGCTCATGCTTGGACTTTCGGGCCGCGAAGTGCACCAGAGCGCCTCGGGGTGGTCCCCCGTCTACGTGGACGTTGACAGCGAGAACGACGAGGACTGCGAGCTTGGTGTCATGTCGATTGGATTTCTCATGCCCGACCCGGACAGCGCCGTCATTTGGCGTGGTCCGCGCAAGAACGGCCTCATTCAGCAATTCTTCACCTCGGTCGATTGGGGCGAGCTCGACTATCTGGTGATTGACACGCCTCCTGGCACTTCGGACGAGCACATTTCCATTGTGCAGCTTCTCAAGGACAGTCTTGAAGAGGACGATGGTGCCGTTGTCGTCACGACTCCTCAAGAGGTGGCCATGATGGATGTGCGCAAAGAGTTGAACTTTTGCAAGCAGACCAACATTCCGGTTCTGGGTGTTGTGGAGAACATGGCGCAGATGCGCTTGCCTGTCAACAGTCTTCGCTTTGTTTCGTCCAATGGTGATGACCAAACGGAGTCTGCGCTCGCAGCCCTCCAGGAAAAGTATCCTGAACTGTTGAACATGGACATTGCGCTCGACGTGTTTCCCGCCGCGGGAGGCGGACCCAAAGGCATGGCTGCCAAGTTTGGCGTTCCGTACCTCGGGAGTCTGCCCATGGATCCCAATCTTCAGTCTGCAGCAGAAACGGGCAAGCCCGTTTTGGAGGGTTCTGCCATGGCGCCTCTCAAGGCAATTGTGGACAAGATTGTCGCTTCAGCCAAACCAACGACCTCTTCGGGTGCGTCGCAAGAGGACGCAGCAGCAAATGGAACGGGTGTCATCTCAGCTTGATTCTTCTCTATGTTTTACTTTTTGCGAAAAGCTTGAAGACGCATGGAGTCTGACGCTGGGAGCACTCTCCTTTTCGAGGGCTTAGAAGACCTGCAAGACGAACGGGACGAGACACTAGGACGAGGCGGCTCTCGTTCTCTCACTTTTGAAAAGGAAAAAAATTAAAATATTGGTCATTTTTGTATTGTTGAGGCGCAGAAAAACACAGTCGGTGGCCTGAGGCCACGCTGATCTATATTCAACCCTCTAGCGACGAAAGAAAAAAGCCATGAGTTGACGCACACCTGGCGTAGCATTGCCAGGCTGGGCGAAATGTGAGGAGGCGTGGGCACCTATCTGTTGAGACTCAGAAGTGGCCTCCTGTAAGCGTACGTCTGATGTGGCAACATCAGCTTGGCGAATGGCAGAGACCGTGCCCCTCTCCCGTGGGGGCTGTCCCGGCTGCTGAAGTGACGCTCTAGACAAATTTGAAGGCGATGTGTGGCGTCGAGCGCTGCGACGCCAACGCGAGGCCCGCGTGGAGCTGCTTACCGAAGAGGTTGTCGAGACCGTAGATACCTCGGAGTCCGCGCTCGCACTGGAAGCCGAGGTGCGAACACTTCCAACGCGATCGTCTCGGTCAGTTGTGCTTGTTGTGAATGCATCTGTTTCATCCCGTTGCACAGTGCGCGCCATCGGAAGCTCAATGCCGAGATCTGCCATGAGTGGCAATGCCGTACGTGAGCTACGATCGAGCGAAAACGAAAGCTCGGAAGCTCGCGGTCCCAGATCCCCATGGGCTAACATCCTCGAGGATGACGCAAATCCGGAGACAGCGTCAAGGGCAGCTGCCATCTCGCATGACGGAATCGCACTTGCCACGGGCAGGGTTTGGGCCTGTGGGCATCGATGTTGCGCCAAATCCGCAGCAGCAGCAGCAGCAGCAGGTCCCAACGATGAAGCGTCTTCACTGGAATCGTCCTCTGGAAGTCGTCTCTGGTTCCCAGGCGTCGGCCCTGCTCCGGCGGTAAATGAAGTGCTCAAGACACGTTGCGCTTCGTACTGGTTCGACAGCGAAAGGAGCGCGTGGCGTCGTCCAGGATCGTTCGCGTTTTCTTGCGAGAGCAATGCTTCGAGATGATCCACGAGACTCCCGCTCACCGGGTCGCCGGACGTAAAAGCAGTGGATGCGCGTATTGCGGCCAGAGAGGTATCGAGGACGGAAGGCGCTGGTTTCGCGTCGCGAGCAGAGACGCTTTGCATCAGTGAGGGGGCTGCTGCGACCGAGTTCATGGCCTGCAGCGCCAGCGCGAGGTTGCAGATCGAGGCAACTTGCATGACGGCCCTGTTTGCGTCGTTGTGTGTGGGAGGCGGGCGCGCACGCGTGCAGACTGTTTGGGGGGCCATCGTTGCTACATCGAGATATTCAATGTAAACGTTTTCCGCCGCGTCGACACCGTCCGCGGTCGGACCTTCGGGCGACGAAGAAAAGGAGGAGGCGTGTTGTGAAGATGGCGGTGCATCCGCGCGGCGAACGAGAACGAGATGTTTTTCTTCTGACATGTACATGTCGCCCACGGAGAGCATGCCGGGCTGCTGCGCTCGCCAGGGCGCAAGGGGGGTCCAAAGGCGTGGGTTGAAGTGCAGACGCACGTTTTGCGCCACGACCGAGACGAGGCCGCCGAGACACTTTTCGAGGGTGTGCGGGATCATTTCCGCTCCGGAAAGGTATGCGTAGACGCCTCCGGCGCTGGCGCGTGTCATTTCCACGAGACCGTCGGCATCGTGCGTGCTCCCGATCCCAAAAGCGAACAGCGAGGTGGGTGTCTTGATACGCTGAAGCGCGGCTTTGACGCCAGCAGCGACACGTGAGGCATCGAGGACGCCTCGGTTGGCGAGTCCGTCTGTGAGAACGAGCACGCTCGCGAGGCGTTGGTTCCCCCGCTTGCGGGACTCGATGAGGTCGAGTCCGCGAAAGACGCCGGCGCTGAGGTTGGTGCCGCCAAAGGCCCTTGTCTTGGCGATGGCGGCCTCTGCTTTTGCTTTTCCGCGGGCGTCCATGCGTGTGAGTGGCATTTGCACGCAGGCATTGTCGCTAAAGCTGACGATGGCGAGTCTGTCGCCCTCAACGGCGCGTTCATCGTCGTCAGTGTTTTGGTCGTGTTCTGGTTTTTCTGGTTTGAGGTCCTGCGCGCAGAGCTGCTGCACGAGGAAGCGCAGGGAGTCTCTGAGGAGGATCTCGGCGTCCCCGGCCATGGACCCGCTCGTGTCGACAACGGCCACCAGGTCGATGGGCTTACGTTTGCGCCGTTGGTCGCGGGCCTCGGCGACGGGGACCAGGGTCTTGACGGTGGCCAGCAGGCATTCCGAGGGTGGTCCCGCCGTCGTCGCGGTCGGCGTCGGCGGCAGCGGCAGCGCGGTGGCGGGCTGTTCCGCTGCGGCGGCGCGGTGCTGCAGCAGCGTGGCGGCGAGGCCGACCCTCGCGGCGTGCGCGGCGGCGTGCGGCGCGGCGGGGCGCGGTCTCCTGCGGTGCCGCTGGCGGCGGTCCTCGTCGTCGTCGCCGCGGTCCTCATCTTCGTCGCCGCCGTCCTTGCGGCCGAGGTCGACGCGCAGGGCGCGCGCGCCGGCCGCCTGGGCCGACCCGGGCGCCGCCATGCGCCGCGCGCGAGCCAACCGACCTCCGCGCGACGGAGTTCAAACCGCTCGGATGGATCGAATCCACGGATCGATGGATGGATGCACGGACGCTCCGCTTTCGCCCGCCCTGCCGCCAGAGCCAGGCCCCGCGCTCCGCTCCGCACGCGCCGCTGCCCCGCGCCCTCCGCGCCCTCGCTCGCTCGCTCGCTCGCTCCGGGCTCGCACGCGGCGCGGCGCGCCGTCAGGGGTCTGTCTGCCCGCCTGCCTGCCTGCCTGCCGGCATGCCGAGGAGGCGGCGATTGTGGAGCGGGTCGGGTCCCGCGGGTCGCGGATTCGAGGCGGAATTGAGGCGCGGTGGCAAACTTGGGCGGCCAGGGAGGGAGGGAGGGAGGGAGGGAGGGAGGGAGGGAGAGAGGGCAGGCAGGCGCACGGGCTGCGCGGAGCGGGCTGGGCGAGGCGGAGCAGCGCGGAGAGAGAGGCGGGGCGAGGCGAGGCGAGGATGGGGACGGCGCGCTGTAGCTGGGGCCGCGGGGCGCGCCAGCCGCGGGTGCGTGCGCGCGAGCGAGCGAGCGTGCAGGACGCTCGCGTCGCAGCACGTCGCGCGGCACGGGACAGGTTGGTTGACACGAGCGCGTAGCGGTGCATACTACGGAAGGAGATACTAGAGAGCGTCATGATGCGTACTAGGCGAAGAGGAGATGGCCCCGCGGGAGGCGGGAAGTGGGCGTGTGCCATCTCAGGTGCAGCTGCTTGCGCTTGCAGGGGTGCAGGCTTGCTCGTGCAGGCTTGCTCATGCTGGCGTGCTCGTGCTGGGCGAGCAAGCGGTGCGAGGCGGCGCATGGTCTTGGCTTGGTCTTGGTTTTTGGCGTGGCCTGGCTTGGCGGTCTTGCTGAGGCTCAATCCTCGTCAAGGGAGGCAGGGGAGGGTCACGAGTCCCCTCCCTTCGTGTTTGTGTGTGGCCCGGGCGACGATGGGACCTCCGTTCTTGCGCTTGAGGAAGCGCTTCCTCGCGCTTCCTCGCGCGGTGGCCTGACAGGGAAAGGTCCTGCCTGCCTGCCTGCCTGGCGAGCGAGCAGCGGCGCCGGAGTTTGTTGGGGTCAAGACAGCATTTTAGTTGCTTGGTATAGTCCCACCGTCGTGCCAAAGGGCTCCAAGCATGAACAGGCCCTACTACGCGCTTTTCCTCCTTGTACCGCATGCCGCAATCAGGCTGACGACATCTGGCTGGCGGATCATGACAGAGCGTGCTTGGAGTTGCTTGGTCGCGCCCGCTACGCTAGCCTGCCAACGGCTGCGCGGCGGAGCGCGACTCCGACCTCGCAATCCGCCTCGCGCGATCAGCGGCAGCGGGCGCCGCGCGCTGGGGCCCGGCCAGCGCCAAGGCCAAGCAAGACACGTCGCGCGAGGCGAAAGAGAGCGGCATGAGGGAGAGCGCGCGACGACTCGAAGGACGCGACGACGAGGATGACCGCGGCCTCCCCGGCGCGGCAAGCGTCCGCGCCGCTCTGGGCGGACGCGCCGTGCTCGTGACCGGCGGCACGGGCTTCGTGGGCAAGACGCTCGTGGAAAAAATCGTGCGCTGCCTGCCGGAGACACGAACCGTCTTCGTGCTCGTGCGCGAGAGCAAGGGCCGCAGCGCAGAGACACGACTCGAGCAGGAAATCGTACGCTCGCCCATCTTTCACCTGCTACATCGCACCATTGGACGCGAAGAGACCCGCGCGCGCTGCGCACGCATGCTCGTCGCCATCAATGGAGACATTACGCTCCCTCGACTCGGCATCAAGCCAGGAGACCTCGCTCGCATGCAACGCGAAGGCGTCGACATCCTCATGCACTGCGCAGCCTCGGTGAACTTTGACGATCCTCTCGAACAAGCCATACAGCTCAACACGCGCGGCGCCATCGAAGCGCTCGAAGTTGCGCGCGCTCTCAGCGTGCGCGCCATGGTTCACGTCTCCACGGCCTACGTGGCCGCCAACATCAAGACCGGACAGGTGATTCCCGAGCGCATCCACGAGCTTGATTTCGACCCCGAGGACGTCCTTCGCAACGTGGACCGGGATCAACGCACTGGGGACGCCCAAATTGGTCTGTCGCGCTTGCAGCTTCGCATCCAGGGCGAGTACCCCAACACCTACACCCTCACCAAGGCCATGGGCGAGGCAATGCTCGCGCGCAGACGAGGTGACGTCCCTCTTGCCATCGTTCGACCCTCCATCATCGGCGCAGCATGGCGCGAACCTTGTCCGGGCTGGGTCGACGTCGTCAGCGCAGCGACCGCAGTCTTTGCGGCCACCGCGCGCGGCGTCGTAACGGTGCTCCCCGGAAACCCAAGGGGCGTTGCAGCCATTGTTCCCGTCGACTTTGTCGTCAACCACATGCTGCGCGCCTGCGCCGATATTTGGGATCGTTACGGCGAACTCCGCGTCTCGCACAGCTGCACATCCACGTCCAATCCGTGTCGCTGGCGCGTGGTCTCGCGCAGCTTTCTCGCTTCCTACCGTGCGAGAACCCCGCCCTCCAAGCTCACGCCCGGACCAGTCACCTTTCGGATGCTGCAAAGTCGCCAGCAATTTGCTCTCGAGTGGGCCTTGCGCTACTCTTTGCCCGCTTGGGCATACGGTCGCTTCGGCGCTGCCACAGGGAGCACTTCCGCTTCTCGCCTCGCGGTCAAACTCCAAATGCTGCAGGACCGCTCCGAGCAGGTTGTTGGTCTCTTTGAGCCCTTCACAACCGTGAACTATCGCTTTGACTGCGCCATAGCCGAACGCTGGGCCCGCGACAAGGGAATTGATCGCGACGGCGATCTTGATCTTTGCGTCGACGCGATGCAAATTGTCTGGGCACGCTACATTGAAAACTACACACATGGCATGGACCGCTTCATTCTGCACGAGGACGTCGTGCCTGTGAGCCAAAGCGCCGTCTCCCACAACGATGTCAGCCTCACGCTCGGCAGACTTCTCAAGTGGGACCCAGACCACCACCGAATTAGTTTTCCGGGTATCATTTCCGATATCTCGTGGGCGTACACCTCGAGCCGTAAACCCGGATACACCCAGTCAGGCGTGCTCGGACGCCTCATGGGCCTCACAGGCTGGCGAGAAGGCCTCGCGCACGAAGCCAAACACGTCTCGCGGCACACCAAACGCAACATGGAGGAAATGCGGTCGCTGGTGCTCAAGTCAAAGGTTGTCAAGCGTGCCATCAAGCAGCAAATTCGCTCCACCATGGTCCGCATCCCCGCGCCTCCTTCAAGGGCAGCAGTGCGCGCCAAAGTCGTGGCGCGAGCGCAAGCTTTATTCACAGAGATTGCAAGTACAATGAGCGATGGACCGCCTCGATGGCTTGGCTGGGCGCTGCGCAAGACCTGGCGCAACATGTACGACGGCATCCGCGTGCACGAAGAGGGTCTTGAACGATTGCGAGCAGCAGCCTCCCAGGCTCAATACCCCATCGTCCTGGTTCCCACGCATCGCAGTTATGTGGACTTTCTCATGCTTTCCTTTCTCATGTTTGCATTCAACCTTCCTGTGCCTTATATTGCATCCACCACGGACTTTCTTGCCATGAAGGGTGTTTCGGGACTCTTGCGAGCCTCGGGCGCTTTCTTCTTGCGACGCGAGGGGGCGCTCGAACAAGATCCACTCTACGCAGCCGTCTTTACGGCATACACGCAGCAGCTCTTGATCGACCGTCAAATTGTAGAATACTACATCGAAGGCACGCGCAGCCGAAGCGGCAAGTGTCTCATGCCCAAATTGGGTCTCACGAGCATCTGCATCGAGCCCGTACGAGACGGACGACTCGAGGACCTCATTTTCGTCCCCATTTCCATCGACTATGAAAAGCCCGTCGAGGCCACGCTTTACTCGCACGAGATGCTCGGCTCGGCAAAGGTCCCAGAGACAACAGAAAACCTTCTCAAGGCCATGCTTCGTCTCGGTGACAAGTTTGGCTATGTGTCTGTACAGTTCGGGGAACACATCATGGCCCGCGAGGCCTTGCAGCGCGCTGCGCCCCCTCCGCCATCGCCCGCGCGGGCGCTCGGAATGCGTATCATCGATGCCATGCAGCAAGCAGCCGTGTGCATGCCCATCCATCTCGTCGCGACGCTGCTTCTCCGCTATCGTCATGGTTTGACGCTCGACCAGCTCGTCCCCAGCGTTGAATGGCTGCGTTCAGAGGTCCTTCGTCGAGGCGGCCATGTGGCCTGCGCAGAGCGCGAACACCGCGTCGATCTTGTCAAGCGCGCCATCCAGCTGCTCGGCGGCGTCGTCCAGGAACGCAACTCGCCGCGCGTCGTCGAGGTTGCCGTCGACAGCGCGACCAAGGACTTTCACCATATGGTGGTTCTCGGCTACTACCGCAACAAGATTATCCATCTATTCGCTGCTGAGGCCTTTTGGGCATGTGCGGTCTATGCGCGAGCAGACTCGACCACGGGGCTCGCTGACCTCACCGCTGTGGAAGAGGATGCCTCTTTTCTTGCATCCATGCTTCGTCACGAGTTTGTGTGTACTTCGCAGTCGGGACGTGATAGTCTTCATGCTTTGCAGAACCAAGGCATCCTTGAAGTGGCCCAGGACGGCAAGGTCCGGCTGGCGCGCGAGCATGATGGGACGGAACGGGTCTACGGTCTCTTGTGCTCGATGATCTGGCCCTTCATTGACAGCTTTTTTGTCGCTCTGTCGGCGCTCTTGGCGCTACTTCCAGATGCCAAAGTCAAGCTCCCCATGCTGGTGCAGCGCATGCTCACCCTGGCCGAAAATCTCTATCAGGACCGGGTCATTCTGCATTACGAAAGTTGCGCATCGGGAACTTTGCAAAATGCGCTACGAACTCTTGGCGATTGGGGTGTCGTTTCCATCGCTCGTCAGGACCTGCCTCGGCGGCTTGGCCAGGTGAGGGAGACGGAGACCTTTGTCTCACTCTTGCCCCCATACACGGGCCGTAAAGATGTCCAAGCGCTCATCACGCGCGTCAACCAGCTACGTGGGCCCCAAATTCAGCCTCGTTTAGACTCAGAGTCCTCCTTCACTGCCTCTGTCGCGAACTTCCCAATGCTTGCTCGGATATGATGAGATGACGAGTTCGCATCGGGAAGCCAGGGAACCTCGTATTCACAAAACCAAAAACAATTCACCTTGAGAACTAACTTCAATCACATTCGCATTCACAAAAGAAATGCTTTCGGGACCCTAGAAGGATCAAACCTTGGCAAGGCGCCAGTACACGACCGCGCTGCGAACTATCCGTTGACTGAGTTTTCCCACAGTTCAATCCGCTCGAAGTTCGACTTCTCGTTGAACGGCATCACTAGGAGTCCTAGGCACACTACCGGCACCCAACCATGCAGCAGAATCGCCATGCATTTGCAGGCTTGGAGACAAAGGCTCTTCGTGTCTCCTCCGCTGCTCTCGCAAGGCCGGCGGTGCACGCTTGCCGCTGGCGCCGGCGCTGGCGCTGGCGTGGGCGTGGGCGTGGGCGTGGGGGTGGGCGTGAGCGTGGGCGCGGGCGCGGGCGCGGGCGCTAGCGGGAGGCGGCAACCGACGCCAAGCAAGTAAGACACTGCAAGGCGTCGGCGCAAGAAAGAAAAGAAAATGGACCTCTCCAAACTGAGGATGGACCCGAGACGTCTCACGTCCTCGGTACAGAAGCGGGACGGCGCATCGGGGCACAGACGAAAAGAAGGCTCGCGAGAAAAGCCAGCTCGAGCGCCAGGGGTTAACGCAGAGGAAAGGCAAAGAGCACAGGCGGGTAATCATCAGCATGAGAATTATGAGCAACATTCGCGGCAACAAGCAAACAGTGTCGTTGACCTGACTTTACCTCCTCCCCCAGCAAATCACAATTGGGCAGGCCCGCAACCATCGCCGGGATTGTACAGTGGCCCGCCACCAAGAACAATTTCGACGCAGACCGCAGGTTTCCTCTTTGTTGCACAAACCATTCGTCTTGTTCTGAAATTGTCGCAAAAACGAGCGATTCACTCTGCATTTCAACAATGGAAATCTCTCGCCAAGAATGATCAGCTTGACGCTGAGCTAGCAAGGCATGAGAAAGCTCTCGTCGGCTTGCAGCAAAGACTCGGTGCCCTTTGTGGAAACGAAATAGAAGAGGAAAAGGCGTCACCATCGCCGTCCCTTCCAGAGCTGATCTCGCTGGCACCGCCCCCCTGGCTCCCGAACCTTGAGGTTGACCTGCCCTTTCGAGGGCTTTCGAACGCGTCTCCAGCGCTCACGATCGTTAATGGCTCAGAGGTCGACTCGGAAGACAGCTGGGGAGACTTTGTCTCCTCAAAGAATCGTCTCTCATTTGATGCCACTCCAGATAATGCGACCGAGCACAGCGCCTTTTCACATCGAACAATGCTGGAAACGACTTTTCACCGGGTTGCAAATAATTCATTGCACTTTCTCGATCAGAATGGCTGGTTGCAAGTGGCATCTGAGCATGGTTGGGATCTTCGCGGTGCTTCGCAGGCCTTTCGGCACTTTGCAAGCATGAGACATGGGCATCTTGGTCTCGATTTCGAGGCATTTACTAATGCTATTGAAATGCTTGCCTCGGATGCGCAAAGAAGCCTCGAAGATTTTTTGCTCAATACAAATGGGGAGGACAAACCTGCGCACGTGGACACAGAGCCCAAGGCTTCGCTGAGCAGCAGCGACAGTAAGAACACTCCACAAAACAATGCAGAAAAAATGGTGAATCAAGTCATGACGGGGCGGCAGCAGCAGGCTGCGTTGCGGTCTCTCTTTCGGACATACGCTACTGTCCGTGGTAATGCATCATGTCTCACAAATGCACGCTTTGCCAAAATGTGCCGGGACTGTGGTGTTGCCGATCTCGTGCGGAGCGGGCGCTTACGACACGCTGACATCGACCTGGCCTTTACCAAAGCAGTCAGCAAAGCACAGAATCATCAAGTTGCAGACTTTAACACAATCTGCCGGGCTATAGGCATGTTAGGCCATCGCGCATTTGTTTGCGCCGAGTCCGACACGCTCTCTTATTCGGATACCGGTTTTTTCCGCTTGCGAGCGCACATTATCGCCACCTCCGTCGAAGGAATCTGAAAACGAACGTCTTTTACATATTTATCGCTCTTATGCTCTCTCTCTCTCTCTCTCTCTCTCTCCCTCTCTTGATGTGTTTGCAAGTATGCCGGGCGTATGAA
The DNA here is from genome assembly GCA_003116975.1 of Aurantiochytrium sp. KH105. Classification (NCBI taxonomy): domain Eukaryota; class Bigyra; order Thraustochytrida; family Thraustochytriidae; genus Aurantiochytrium; species Aurantiochytrium sp. KH105. The sequence continues at coordinate 312,121 of BGKB01000009.1, forward strand.
TGACGACGGAATTCCCTTTCCTTTTCCACACGTGCCCTTTTTGAATGCAAGGATGATTACTTTGAACAACTTTTTGTAAAATTCAAGTCGCGAGTCAATACATTCTGCTCCGTCAGCCAGGTTGAATTTACAAAGCTTGGCTTCAAGTGAGTCATTGCCACACAACATATTCTTCTTTAGTGAGTATCATAAGAGAAGCAAACCCCTACAAGTTCGGTATCAGCGGCAAGCGGCTTGCAAGCCTCAACTTGCGTTGCGGCATAGAACGCCAAGGCTTCTACAGCAACCTGCTCCGCTTGAAAGCGCTCGACAATGCGAGAACGATATAAGGCACGTTGCTCAACTGCCATTTGTGCGAGCCGATTCGTATGTTCTTCGAGTTTCGCCTCGATTCGATCGAGGTTCTCGAGGAAATGTGCCCGCAGCGCGCGCACGGCACGATCGACTGCATCGGTCTCTGCCTCACGTGGAACAGGAACGGAGTCATCTTCTTCAGCGTCCGGAGAAGAGTTAGTAGCATCCGCCAAGTGAGAAGGTGACGCTGCGCGAGCAATGGCAAACGCCTTTTCCACACGAGGAACCTCAGGTGCAGCATTCTTGCCCGCTTTGGCGGGAGCATCCTCAACGTCGCTAAAGATGGATGAAATGCACGCAAGCTCGGGTCTATCTCCAGGCTCCTTGCCCTGCAGCGCACTGTCCAGACGTACAAGCACCCAATGCAGCACCTGAAAACGGCTGACTTCGAGCTGAACGAGCTGAAGATACGTATCTTCTGCAAGGGCAGTCAAGGTTGGCACTGCCAGACTTTCCTCGAGTTCCTGTACGAATGCAGACAGGGTGGCATCTCGTGTGGAGGACTGCGTCCAGAGCTTGGCGACCAGATCTTCAATGCGCGCATGAAGCTCTGCGCGAGTTCGAGGATCATATCGTGCGTCCTCTGCAATGCAGTTGACGCTCTCCCGAAAGCTCACGACTTCTTGAGCACGCTCTGCGTCGCTTGTGGAATCGATAAGCTTAGCATCAATCGTTGCCCGCTCTTTCAGGAAATGATCGACCCAGCGAGTTCGCAAGCGCCGCATCTCAAGCAAGACTTCTTTAACGCCAGAGATGTAGGCCTTGTCGCAGGTGTCGACCTCAGTGACGATTGCTCTTGCAAGTTCAGGGTCCAGAGTCTCAAGGGAAAGTGGCGGCGCTGAGCTGTCTTCCTCATGGGTTGCATCTTCCTCTTCTTCCTTGCCAGCTTTCGCAGCGCTCTTCCCCTTGCCTTTGGCAGCCTTCTTTTCTTGTTCCAGAACAGCCGCGCGATGCGCTGCAATCTGCTCTTGGGCCATTGCGCGCACGTGGTCGAGCACAGTGGCCAGAGGGTCCGGCATGGAGAACTCTGGATCCGACGAGTTTTCGGGAGTCGCTTCATCACCACCCTGAAACTCTTCCTTCTCTTCTGTTTCGTCTTCTTTCGCTCTTTCTTGTCGTTCTTCTTGCTGCTGCTGCTGCTGCTGCTGCTGCTCTCGCTGCTGCTTTTGGCTTTTCTGCCGCGCGTTGAATTTTTCGCATCGTTTTAGTATGTGTCGAACTGCCTTTTCAACGTGGCGTGAACGCCTGTTATTCTCCGCGAGACGTAAAGTATCCGAATCACTTTGACATTCGTGCGAATTCTGGTCCCCGTCCGCAGCTTCAGTGACTTCTTCCTTTTCTTCTTGTGCAATGGGAGAATTTCCTTCCTCTTCATCCTCCTCCGTCTCCTCTTCACTTTCCTCTTGCTTGTCGACAGCCTCAGTGTCCCGCAACGCAGACGTGACGAGCTCACGAAGATGTGAGAAGTCGACGTCGATGCCCTCGACGTCAAAAACTTGAACAAAGCTCAGGACGACGCCTCGTGCTCGACCTTCGATACCTTCGCGGTATTGAGCTGCCATGTCGAGACAGGTGTCGACGTCGGCACAGCTGAGTAGCTCGCAATAGGTGACGGGATCGTTCAAGTCCACCGCGGTCTCATCCGCGTCTTGGCGGAGAACGCCTGCGGCCTTGAAAGCTCGGACATTTAGAGGAGGCACGTCAGCAATCGCAAGACTAGGCGAGGGATTTTCGTCATCGACCGCTCTTGCAGTTTCATCATCGCCGATAGCCTGTGGTGGCGTCTTTCGTCTGGCTCGTGCATCGAGGGCCTCGAGCCAATCGGTGGTAAGGCGGCGACACTTTTCTAAATGTGCTTGCCGCTCGGCGAAAGCCTTCTCGCTGGCCTCTCGATCTAGCTTTTGCTGTAACTTTCTCTCCACGCTGGTCTCAAGGAGCGTAAAAATGGAATCCGACAAGCATCCAGTCGTCTCAAAACTTTCAAAGACTCCGAATGGCGTGTACCATGACGCGAGCTCTGGCAAGTTCTCTTCGGTGATATAGACTTGCGGAGCCACGCGAAATCGCTCACTCGCATCAGCAAGAGTGTTCGCCGCTGCTTTTCGAAAGGTGGCGGTGCGTTCACACTTGAGATGAAGGACAATGTCAAGGCCTCCGGCGTCAAGTCCTTGAAATTGACTCGGATCCACAGGACGGGGCGCGTCGCAGGGCAGCGACAGAGCAGGCTGGGGCTGGTACTCGCACGCCTCTACATCCTTTCCACTGAGTCGAGCCTCAAGAAGGCGAGCTTGCGCACGGTTAAATGGAAAGCCATCCATGACCCAGCCTTGGCATGTGTGGACTTGGCCAGATGAGTGGTGCAAGAGGTTGATGACGACTTGCTCGGTGTGATCCCCAAAGACACACTCAAAGTAGCTTTGGAATTCTTCCCAGGTGATACGACCGTCCATGTTGAAGTCCATTTGCGCAAAAGCCTCAAGGGCCTCGGCTTCGATGTCACTCTGCGACTTGCCTTCGCAGTGCGCGCGCATGGTGGCCTTTAGGAGCTCTTGCGCATCGAGATCTCCAGAGCCATCGAGATCCCAAAAGTCAAAGAGCTGGCGGAGGCGATCAAGCGCCGTCACGAATGATACTCGAGGCTGAGATCCGACAGCAGCCCGGGCGTGTGAAGATCGTTGTACCGCTATGTCCTGAGCCTCCGCGTCAAGCTCAAGACGCTGAATCGCTTGCACGCACGCTTCTACATAGTCCTCATCCGAGTAGCTTCCGTCTGCAAGCTTGTTCACCTTGCCTTTGGAGACGAAGGTTCGCATAAAGGCCTCGGGCTGCAAAATACGTAGACCAAAGCGTGCTGCAATACGAATCGCCATTGCAGTCTTGTGCGCGAACGGAGGCCCGAGAAGAGCAAGCTGCAGCCGAAAGCGCCGACTTACTGCAGGTATGGGCGCGGGTGGAGCAGGCTGCGAGGTGATGCGAAGAGGCACGAGAAGATTTCCCACCGCGCATCGATCGGATGTGCGTTCCACTCCAGCCCAGAGTCGATTGTCTGCCAGGTAATCGTCTACTTCCGCGTCCAGCCTCGCAGGATTTTGGACAAAGTCGACTTTCGTTTCCGTGATTGTTTCAGGCATGCCTGTGGAAGTGCCTTCACGGCGCCTTGCGTCAATTTGAGCCAAGGTAAGGTCAACGAGATCGAGAGCAATTTGCTTGCAAGTTCTCTGCGCGTCTGCATGTGCAGCGCCTTTCACGGAATCCCGCAGCGCTGTGATTTGCGTTTCGAACCACATTGCGTTTTTCTCGACGCGCAAATCACGATCGGCGAGCACCTCGAGACGCCTTTGCTCAAATCTTTCGGCTTCCAGGCGCTCTTGTTCATCATCCATTTGCTCTCGGTGCTTTCGGTTGGCACGAATGACGCTTTCAAATTTGTCCTGTTCTGCAAGTGCGTCTGTTAGTGTTTGCTCGGCCCTGGATGAGCGTAACAGAGAAGATTGCAAATGCTTGATGCGCCGCTCGTGGAGAATGTCCTTGGTTTCGAGCCGCATTTGGTCCAAAAAGCGAACGCGACGACTTTCGCGCGCTTCCTGCTCTTCGCGGGACGATTGCCGACGAAGGCGATGCTCTCCAACGCTTTTGGCATTGTTGGACGTGTCCGGATGGCCAAGGCCACCATTCACAATGGCCATGTCGCGCCGGTGCGCTTCGACGCGCTGTTCCATTTGGGAAATTTCCTCAATGGTGAGCTGGCGGTCTGCTTCTTTGGCCATGACCTTTGCGTCAAGCTGCTTCTGAATCTTTCGCGACTCATGACGCGCGCGAACCTCGTCAATATACTTGCGCCTCCGCTGATTTTCGGTCCAGATCCCGATTCCCTTTTCATTCCAGTCATTCAGGTATTCGAGTTCTGCCTTTTTATCCATCATTCGACGCCGTCGAATTTCGTTAAAGTACATGGCAAGCGTGTCGCGATCATTTTGCTTGCAAAACTCAATGTAGGCGTCTTGCCGAGCACGCTCATCGTAGAAGGGCTGAAGGTGTTTCTCCATATCGACCTGGTTCTGACTGGTGATCTGCTGTCGCAGCGTCTTGACGAAAACGTCGCTCTTGGCATTGTCGTAGCTCGGCTTTCTTGTGTGCGCGGGAAGATTGGTGAGCGCAATGAAATTGCCGGGCATGAAGCCTTCGTCCCGGTGCCGGCCCACCTCCACGGTGATCTGCTTGAGCGCCTTGCGAACTTTGTAAAGCACATCAAAGCAGGTCTTGTCATCGCCGTTGATCATGCGCAGCGCAACGCGTGCGTCGAAGTTTTTCACGTTGAGTCGTGTGAGCGTGCGCTCGATGCGGATGAAGTTTGCTACCTTTTTTTGCACGCGTTGGCTATCGTGAAATTCGTCAAAGTCGTCCTGCTGGTTGTGACGATATAGCAGCTCGCCTAGGAGGTAGCCACTGGAAAAAGCGCTGCCGAGGCTCTCACTGGCGCCGCCAACGCGCTTCGTGAGCTGCACCTCATCATTGAGCCAGTCCTGCAAGAGGCGGCTCATGGTGGCGACCGCTCCCCGCGAAGAACCTTCGAGACAACGACGCGACTCTGGCAGACGCGACTCTGTCAGTCAGCCTTGCGATCGCTTTGCCTCTCAAGAGCGCTCTTGTCCTGACTGATCCGTGCCCATTAATCAAGCAAAGAATCCAGCAATCGAGCAAGCAATCGAGCATTCAATCGAGCATTCAATCATGCAATCAAGCAATTGATTAATCGGGCAATCAATACGTCGACGCAACCTTGTTTACTATCGCAAGGCCTGCTGAAAAAGTAAAGTAAATCAGGCAATCAGGCAAGCAAGCAAGAAGCGACCGCGAAGGCACGATAAGCGTCGCGCATAGATTGCGTAATACCAGAATAAAGCCAAATAAATCATTATACAACTACAAAATATAAAGTCTGGTATGTTGCGTCTCAACGGATAGCTTGCTCTTGTGGCATATGTGAAGATGATAATGTTTTGGAGCGGTTGGGCGGCCGCACAGAAATTGTCAAGAATTGATCGGCTCGTTGGACGACATGACGTATCAGCTGCAGCAGTGACTCCGCGAAGACTCGAACACCCCACTCAAAACGAGGTGTCCTTTTGGTCGCTTGAAAAGGAAAAATGCGGTTACTTTTTGGTCAATAACAAACACAGTATAGGTGGGAAGTGAGCCTGAGATTCCGTTGGCTGCGGCTACTGACAGTGATGGCCGTGGTGACTCCTCAGCAGCGAGTGCGAAAATCATGGTTCAACCTTTACACAGTCAGAGAGCATCCTTAGTTCTTTTCACTCTTGCCAATTGACCAACTGTGAAAACAAGGGGCGCCCAGGGCGAGTCTGCTCCGCAAGCGTGTTTTGAAACGTATGCGGGAGAAATGTGGAGTCTAGATATCTCGAGCGTAGGGACGCAACCAAATCTGCAACGCGGAGCAAAGGCCATCCTTGAGATGAAAAGGAAGACTCTCTCGAGTGAACACGAAAGCAAGAGAGCGAGCGAGCAGGTGACCTGGACCCTGACGAGGAGGATACCAACAAGCACTTTGTAGGTGGGCCGATCACTGCCACGACCTCTTTCGTTTCTTCGGGACAGAGACTACGCCTCCACGGGAAAGAATCGCCGGCGTGATTCGAAGGTGATCAAGTTCCTGAGAATCGCCACGAAACAAGATGAGGGCCTGGATGGAACTCTGCGCCGAAAAGGGCCACGGGACGTGGAACTCAACCTCGAAACGCTGCGAATGCGACGAGTGGTGGTCGGGGAAAACCGACATGCTTAACTTCGACGGCTATGCATGCCTAACATACGAGCCTGTGAACATGGCAATTTGGTGTCTCCCGTTGATCGCCATTACAATATTGCAGGTGCGCATTGTCAAGGCATTTCGGACGCAGATCTCAGCATTTTGGAAAATGCGCGCCCGGCAGGCCAAGCGAGGTATTAAGCTCAGGTGGTGGCAGCACAAGCCGCTGCGGCTCGTGCTTATCGCTCAGATTTCCCCCATTCTCATCTTCTTTGCGGTACCTTTCAAGGTAGCCTTGCACGAAAACCGGGTGGTGGGTTATGACGTGCACATGTCCGTAGCATTTTTCCTTGCCGCTGCAATCCAATTTGTGGGCAATGTTATGGCAGAAGAAGTTGCACTCGGGGCTCTTTTACAGGGATTTGCAGGGTCAAACGGAAAGGAGGTGGAGAGGATTCAGCGGCGCATGTTTCGCACTGCATACGTTGCCATTTTTATCTATTGCTGTCTTTCTCTTCCAACCTATTTTACGGGCGCTATTGAAGGCAAGCCATACAGGTTTCCATACGATTCGGAAATGCGGTATATGCTCATTATTCGCAACTTTGGCATGATCTCGTATCTTTTGTGGATGGCACTTTTGGCGAAACAAACCACATCGCAGACCGCGCGCTTGCTCGCATTTCATACCTCAACTGCCACAAGCGAGAAGACGCGAGAAGTTAACGAGATTTTGAATCACCTTCGCGGGTCTGCAAAGGCCAAGATGAAGACTGCGGTGATGGCGGCTCTGATTTATGGCACCTTTTCGATCAAGCCGCTTTGGCCCTATCAGGGCATACCGATGGCATTTTTGCTCTTTAAAGTTGCCTCTTCCCGCGCACATTACATTTGCGATTTTATGGGTTCGTCGAGACGAGGGGCTTATAGTAGTGCAACGCAGTCGGTGGTTCCTGAAGGCGAACGTGCTTCGCAGACTGCCGTCACAGATGGATCGGTCATTGCCGCTCAGACAGACGGCTCGGTAACAACTGCTCCAGCACATGGATCCATCGTTGCCGAGCAATGAATAAAAACAAGATACCTTTGTGCGGGCGTGTGTTTATTGTGTGTGTCTTTTCCCCCATTCCTCTTCTTTGGGATGACTCGTTCTCAAAGACTTTTTACCGATTTGCCCAATGATTTGCCCGTTACTTTTTTTTTTTAATCCGAGTACTACATCAGGCTTTGAAGTACTAGTATTAGGCCTAATACCAATTACTTCATGGCATGGAGCTCGAGTCCTGACAGTGCGTCATTGCACTGGCAACGAACAACGTAAATAGATGACGAGCTACAATTCGTGCGTAAAGAATCAAGGAGAGTCGATTTCTATTTTTTATTTTGTACAATGTCGAGCTATCGAAGCATTGGCGAGTCAAAATGCATCTGTCTGTGACTGTGACAGTGAGTTGACCGCTCATAAAAATTGGAAGCTTTTTTTCTTCCGCTGTCAAAACAACGCATCCTCGATGGCTCATTGCGACAGCCGGACGGCAAGTCGTGCAGATCACGAGATCATCTCATGAGAATGTGCGTGGACACTTGCGGCGCCCACGGGGAGTGCAACGCAGATGGGGTCTGCGAGTGCGACGCGTGGTGGTCGGGGCGTACGGACTTTGTCTTGTACCAGGGCTGGGCATGCAATACACCCGAGCCATTTATTGTCGCAGTTTGGTCGGCCGTGCTTCTCGCGTGCGTGTATTTGCAAGTGCAAATCATCCGCGCGGGTTTAGTACAATTGTCCAAGTTTTCGCAAAGGCGTCGATTCCAAGCGAAGCGTGGTCAAACTCTCAAATTGTATCGTCAACCTTTTGTGCTTCTTGGTATCATCGCCGAGCTCTCGCCGCTGTGCATGGGCATAGTGGCTTGGAAAAAGGTGACCCGAGCTGAGGATCGCACGATCGGCTACGATGTTCTCGTGTCGGTATTCTTTGCTATTGCCACCGTTTCTGGCTTTATTGGTAATTTTTTAGCCGAAATGGTTACGTTTGAAGCCCTTGCAAAGGGTATCAAGACCAACTCTGCTCATGAAATGAGTATTGTGCGACGTAAGCTGTCGCACGCTGCGTTTGCCGGCATTTTCGTATATATTGTCACGCTAGCTGGCTCCATTGTGCCGGGATGTTTGATTGAAGAAGGGGAGATCGGGGATCCTCGGGAGTCCGTGCAGCGTTGGCTCCTGATTGGCCGAAACATGGGCACAATCGCGTACATGCTGCTTACCATGCGGAGCGCGCAACAAGCTTATGCGCGCGCCCAAGAATTCAATGAGTCTTTGCTGATCACAAGTGTTCTTGCGCAAAATGAGTCCAATAAGGCTCTGCAAAGATTCGTGGAGAACTTGGAGGCGCTATCGCGAGAGAAAGTAAAGACTGGCAAGACTGCTTTGGTCGTGTACACTGTGTTTTCGCTACCCTGGATGTGGCCGTACCAGTCCGTGGCAGCAGGCTTAGTGACTGTAAAGGTCTTTACCTCACGATTGCATTTTGTCCATCAATATCTTGGTGCTGTGAAGGCTGCCAAGACGAGGGCCAAGAATGCAAATGAACCTCACGAGCGCGACTTTAATCGTAGTACAGTGTGCTCACAAAGCAAAGTGAGTCCATTTGAGGATCAACTCGATGACTGCGTGCAGCGTAATGAAGGCGAACATCAAGGCAAAGTAGCTCACCAAAGGGGGTCCGAGCTTTCGAGCCCAGACGTGCTTTCAAGCGGAAAAGTGCTTTCATCGAGTATGTTGAATGCACAGGGAACGTTGATTCGGGCACTTTTGAACGAAGATTGCGCTCAAAGCGATGCAGATCTCGTTCAAGAGGATGCAATGGATGTGTCTATGAAGCACTCGAAAGATAAGCTGTCCTCGGCGAGTGCGCGTTGCTCACTGGCAGGAATAGATTCTGCCGATTCGAACGGTAAAGACGTTCAGGGCGAGGCAGACACTACGAAAAGCGTAGAAACAAAGCTGTCTCTCTAAAGTGCTGTGTGTGAGAGCGGCAAGCTGCTAGTGATGCACTCACAAGATTGGTGTGAGCGTACCAAGTACAACTGACGTTATGGACGGGGAAAGGGTTGAAAGTCCAAAAGTTGTAGAGAGTCAACGATACGACATTTGGTCATGTTGAGTGACACTTGCAGCTCTTACTCTTCATACAGATGGCATGACCACATCGAGTTTGCTGTTCAAGGAAAAGAAAAGACTTCCTTGCAAGTCGTGTACACGCGCGTCCTAAAGAGGGTGTCGAAGGTGCGTTCATCTGCCTTCCTCTCTTTTTGAAGAAAAGTGGCGATGCTTGTCAGTAGTTGCACTCTCTGACAGTGTCACTTCACTTTTGGCTTTCGGTTGAGAGAGAGAGAGGAGATGCATTAAGCGAGATTGTCATCCGATTCGTTGTTCTGGTGAGAAATGAGCATTATACATGATATTATTATTCTTTTTTCAATCTTTGACTGATTCGACGTTTGATGCTGGTGGATGTTGAGACCGGTTTTGATAATTCGTTTGCTGATTTGCATGTGTTGTTGCGGCACTTGCAACCGAAGAAGGGAGCACCGAGTTGACTTTGATTGATGCGTACTTTGATCGTTGAGGTAAGCTGAGAAAGTTGTGGACAAAGTGGGCTTTGCCTGTGATTTTGATAATAACAATGGCGATGGGATATGTTTGATAGGGCCAAAGCCACGGCAAAGAAAAGACGACATAGATGAGCGTGGACACCTTGGCAAGTTTGATCTTTTCGTGGCTCATGTCCTCGAGGTGTTTCAGGAAAGCCTCGACCTTGCGCGAGCTTTTGCTTTGCGTCTGCGCTGTTGCTGACATCGAATGGAGTAAATGCTGTCCCTGTTCTGCTGCTGTCCGCGCAATAAGCCCAAGCGCTTGCATAAAGACGATGAGACTGCAGTTGCGAATCACTAGCATGTATCGCATGGGCGAGTCTTGTGGAGGGGTGTCCTCTAAGTGGCATCCAAAAAGGACGGTGACAGCTGTAATGCCCGCATAGAGTGAGACCGCGGACCAGTTTCGAAAGCGAAGGTTGCGGCGCAGCTTGGCGATGTCCTCCGGACGAGTATTTGTCAGATTTTTGAGAAGAGTATCAAGTGTGTTCATCTCGGCCAAGAAGTTTGTGATAAATCCATAGGGGACGGCGATCACGAAGAGGACACTGACCGACCATGTGCGTCCGAGCTCTCGGTCCTCCAGCAAAAACGCCTTGGGTGCCGCGATGGCAATAAGTACAGGCGGCGCAAGGATGCCACTGAAGAGGATGCGGAAGGGAACAAACTTCCACGGTGGTAGCGTACTGCCCTTTTTCACTGCGCGCGCTCTAAGCCCAGCGTAGCTCCTCGCCTGCAGGCGAAAGGCGCGAATAATGTTGAAGAATAGGCGTATGGAGCTGAGTAGCGCCACAGCCCAGATTGCCGCCTCTGTAATTTCGAAGTTTGTGCATCGATATCCATCGTAGCTGAGCATGTCGGCCTTGCCTGTCCACCACGTGTCGCAGATGCATGTGCCTTGCTCGCAGCTGCCATGGCGGCCGCAATCAGCGCTTGTTTCGCATGCGCCCATGGTGTCGCCGGGCTGGATACCTGTCTGCACGTCGCTCGCCTGCCCGCCGCGTAGGTCCCCCTTTGCCTGGAAGGCCAGTCACTAGATAGCTGCAGCTGCTTTGCACTTCGACACTAGGCCCCTCCTCCCACTGGACGCCCGTACTATAGATTGTAAAGTCTTTTATACCTCCCCTAACCTTTTGACACCTTGGTTCCTTGACTGTAGTCTGGCCGCACTGGGGAGGCATTCTAGAAGAGTTTGTATCAAGAGTTCCGTTAACTGCCAAGTCGCACATGGCACAGGCAAGCATCGCGGCTTAGATTGCGAAGGATCCGTGTGATCGCAAAGGAAGGATTTGCTTTGTGCCACTCATGGCCGGACTTGCCTTATTTTTTTAATGCCCGCATTGCTCCGCTCCCCTCCCCTGCCCTGCGGCTCAAATCAATGCCACCGCTCGGGTCTTGGCGGACCTCTCTCCTCACCCTTTCTCCGCACGCTTCGTCGTCTCGTTGTCGTTTGCCGTCACATTCGCACTCCCACGTCAAGGGAGGTGGAGCGAGCTCTCCTTCTGGCTAGCGCTCGGGTCGACAAAGCTTCTTCCTCTACGACCTCCCCACCAGTGGCCGGGCCGTGTCTTGCCCACCATCCGAGAAAACCGGGCCTCCGAGTCGCTCGCATCCGTTGCGCTCCTATTTCTTCCAAGCTACAAGGCCGGCTCCCATGGCTGCGGCCTTGCTCGCTTGCTCTCTTGCTTAGCCTGGCGTCTGCCACGTATGGACTTGAACTACGGTGGCGGATCGAATCTTGTTCCCAAGTCTGCTCTGCTCTGCTCTGCTCTGCTCTGCTCTGTTTCGCGCCATCAGTGGTCTGCAGCGGCCACGGACAGCGGCCACTGGATGGGAGTGACCACTGCCGGGTGCCCGCGCCCTACCTCGCTCCGCTCCCTCCTCCGCACGCCGCCGCCCTTTCCCTGCTCAGGCCGCGTCCCCCGGCTCGCCGTCTCCTCTTCTCGCCTTTCGCGCTCCGAGCAGATCTCTCGCGGTCTCTTCGCTCCGCCTGGCCATCTCCCTGGCCTCGCCTCGCCTCGCCTCGCCTCGAGGCCCCGCCTGCCCGCGGAGGCGCGCCCGGAGCGGCTTGCGGGCGGCGAGGCCGCGAGCTCGGGCTCGCGAGCCGCAGCGCGAGGGCTTCCCGGCACGGGGTTGAGAGATCCTGGCCTCGGCCACCGCGCGCGGGACTCGGATTCGATATGATACGATGGAGAGGCAGGCGTCCAGGCAGACGTCCAGCTCACACAGACGAAGCAAGCGCCATGGCCATTCATCAGCCGCAATGCAGCTGCAGCTCCGACGTGCTCACAAAGGAAAGCATGCATGCATGCATGCATGCATGCATGCGTGCATGCATTGCGCGCGTGCGTGCGCGCGTGCATCAAGATCTGGGATGGCTTTGAAGAATTGGAGCGGGGAGTTACTCGTGGTCGGTGAGACTTCCTCCGCAGCGTCTCGCGTCACCACTGCGTCCAAGCGCCCTCGTGCCACTGCCACCTGCTCCACTGCCTGCTACGCCCTCGTCTTTCCTCCACCCAGATCGAAAAAAATAACCCAATCCCCACCAACCCTGGGCGTCACGGCCAACAACCCGCCGCAGCTGTTGGCGTTCGCGCAGTCGCGTCCACTGGGAGCGGCCAGGCGCCGCAGCAGGGCTGCCAGGCGACCAAAGCGCAGTCCCGGGTGGAAGGGCCGGCAGTGGCGGCGGGGACAGAGCAGCGGGCCAAAGGGGCGGTCGGGGCTCCTTGCTTGGGCGATTTTCGTGACACAGGCCGCACGTGCCGAGCTCCTAACTTAACCCGCGGCGCCGCGCAGACAAGCAGCAAACACTATTCTGCTGCGCGAGGCGAGGCGAGGCGAAGCGAAGCGAGACCACTCCGCGCGGCTCGGATTGGCGCGGCGCGAGGCGGCAGGGAAGGGAGGGCTGTGAGCGCACGCGAGAGCGCACGTGAGAGCGCGAGAGCGGCGCGGAGCAGATCTTCAGGCGCGCAGACCGGGAAGATTGCGGGCGACCTTCTCCCCGCCACGCCCGCCGTGCGCGGCGGGCGCAAGCGGCAGCGGGAGCAGGGCGCCTGCGACTCTCCTCGAGAAGGCAGAGGGGTCATGTGCGCCATGCGTCTTGCCACAGGCGCCACGGCGCGGCGGGCGCGGCACGCTGGAGAACGTCCCGTTTCGATCGAGGGCGACGTCCTCGGCATCAAGAAAGCCTGCGCTATGATCAATAGCTCAGGCCAACTCGTTGTCAGCCTGATCATGGAAGGCAACCATGACTTGAGCAGCGATGGCAGCGATCTTCGAATGGACGTCGTTGTTGTCGATGGTCTTGCCAAGGCGACAGTCGTGCACAGTGTTAAGATTAACATGAGCAGACAGTGCGCGGTAAGCGTGCCTACCGCTCGTTTGGTACTTTCCGACCTACACATTCAGCTGCAGGAAGGCTTAACGGCAATCTTTCGGGCATCAGTTGCTCTTGACTTTCTCAACATGCCATTTCATCTCAACCTGGCGCGTGCGTCGAGCAACAGGATCGTCATCTCGAGCGACACTAAGGAGTGTCTCCAAGCTTTGGGCGCCTTGCATCAAGATAAATCGCCTCCAGATGGCTTCTCTTATTCGCACTCAGATGACCATCAAGAGAACTCAAATTCTGTTGCGCCGAAATTCGAGGCGCTGTCGTGCCTTTTGAGTGATTCTGCTTTTCAAAACTTGGAAGCAGTCTTGATAACAGCGTCGAATGAATTCACGCATACAGACACGGAATCGGACGGCTCTGCGTCACAAAATTCGATGCTCAATGCCTCTTCCTTTTCTTTCTGAGCTCGAACCTCTTCGGTCTATTCCAATTTTCCATTCTGACATCTTATCTCGAATTCGGCAATCTAGAGTCAAGCTCAAAGTTTGCGATACCGACATCGGCGGCAAGAATCGGGCTTGGCTCTGATACCTGGCATGAAGCCAAGTTCAATTGGATCATTGTCTCCGAACATCCAAACGTGATCGACCAAGCTCTAAAAAGGCGACGCTCAGCTAGCGTAGTCGAAGCCGAGACTTATGCAGTTGCACGAACGCGCGGCAGTCGCAAGCAAGCCTGACCGAAATCGTATGATCTCTTTGATCCACAATTATGAAGTGGGCATTTCCAAAGACCTGATGCCAGGCGGGAAACTGCTATAAGAGAGGTAGACACCCGATGACAAACGTCGGAGGGACACGACGCAAGTACATTATGTCGCCGCGTGCACAACACGCCGGGTGCATTCGGTGTGTACACCCAAAATAACCTTAGTACATTCAAAGACCTACATAGCAGAAATGGACCAGGGTCACGACCCTGGGACCACTGAGCCGAATAGACCTGGCAGCGACCAAACCCGATGCCAGAAGCCGGCAGAACCGAACCCCACCCGAATATTGAATACACCAAAGCTTTCTCCGAGCAGCAGCGTGAGAAGCAAACAAATTACTTTCCCGTTTCGTGCTAGCCACGGAACGGAATTTCTACTACGTTTATTGAAATCAACTTCTTCTTTCTACTCTTTCATATCTCTGAGGAATTTCCGTCGGCAAAATCTCTTTGGTATCACGTAGTGTGATTATACCCTAATGGCAGTCGATTTTGCTGGCTATACTTATCGATGATGCATAATCAGTCACGAGCGTCACGGACGGTTCAAGCAAGCAGCCATCATGGCCACGATTCGCTCTGAGAACAGTCCTGCGTCCCTGGTTGATGGATGTTCTCCTTTGCCAACTTGCACGACGCAGCACTCTCGTTCTCCACTCGCTGTGTCCTCTTCCCCCTCTGTTCCGCCTCTCAACAACGGCAAAAAGACAAGTAACCAACGCGCGGTGTCCATCTCAAGATCCTTTCCGATGTGTGCTGGCTCGCGCCCCACCGAGTCGAGCCGACCCATGTATGGCAGCGGCCTCATCCCCGCGAGCAAGCTCTTGCGACTCAAACCCGGAGAACGATTAAGAATTATTTTGGAAGTTAAACGTTTTTCATCCCCTCTGCAGCAAGCTCCAGGGGGAAGGGGACACCCGCGTGCCGTCTCAACGCGGAGAACATGAAAATCGTGACACCGTGTTGTCCTGTGCAGCAAACCCGAATCCCGCGCAAGAACAGAGACGTGTATCCACGTCGTCCCTGGGCACGTCAACGCAAGAGAATCGAGCATCGCCGTCTCCACGCCGCTCCTGACCGCGTCCACGCACGCCGCCGCCGCCGCCGCCGCCGCCAGCAGCGCCAAGCCGCGCTTCGCTCGTCGCCTGCATTGCCAAATTTCATTCTCAGGAGCATTTTCCTTCTCATCTAAGGGGAATAAAGAAGCAAGCAGCATGTTTTCCATGGTAAACCACTTTCGAGAGAGTGACTGCTTATCAACGCGCAGGGCGATCGCCGGCTTGGAGACGAAGCCCGCGCGGTCCCCGCTGCCCACGCGCAGCCCGCGAGCCCCGGGCGCCCACCGCAAGCAGCCGCTGGGCCCGAGTGGATTCTACCCGGACGAGCGCAAGCGCCGAGCCGTCATCATGACCGAGGAGCAGCAGCAACAGGCGGCGTCGGCGGCGCCAGCAGCCGCGCGGCTGGAAGAGAGCACCGAGCAGCAGCCGCTGCCCGCGGGGAACAAGAAGGCAAGCGCCGACGCCGATGCCGCCGCCGCGACTGTAGCCGCGCGACCCGCAGCGAAGGGCGCAACGAAAAGCCGCTACGTGCTCGTCCTGGAGTCAAGAGCAGGGCAAGACTTGGAGTCAGTCCTGATCTGCATAATGGACACCACCAATAAAGTCATCGTGCAGCAGTTCATGTGCACGCGCAATCCCGAAAAGGAAGGTATCCTTCTCCGTGAATTGCCGGGCTTTGACCAGAAGAAGAAAATTTTTTCAAAGGTGTCGGTCATCCAGCATCATGCCAACAAGGGAAAGCTCGTCTTTCTCTTTATGAGCGAGTTCGAGCATCTTGAAAAGAATCACCAATTTCGTGCCGTTTGCAATGGATCCTTTGTCGACTCCGTGCTGGTCCCAAGCTCGATCCTCACAGGCTCGATTAACGCTGCTGCTCCCGCTCCGCCGTCAGAGCCTGCGGACGCTGCTCGCGACAGAGATGCAACGGCCACTCTTGTGAGTCTTCAAGCAGGAGGAAATGGCGTCGGATCAAAGAGAGGGCCAGACAGCCTTGATGCTGGGCTCGGTTCTCCCAAACGATCACGTCAGTCACTGTGATGCGCACATAATGTATCGACTTCCAACTCCTGGAGGAATCTCGTGAAGAATTGGCGAATGACGAGAACAGGAATGATCAAGACCATGATGGTAATATGAACCTGTCCACATCACCAGCGATCATACGAGCCTTGCTGGGCATGATTTCTGGTGTGGGAGTGATGATTGTGCTTCATGCTGTGGAGTACGTCATTCACTGCATCACTTTTGGCAGAGAAAGCCAGGTTCTGTTTCTCCTAATGAGGAACGGCGAGTCATCAAAGGTCGTGAATTGGTACAAAGGAAATTGAAAAGATCGCCAGAGAGAGAGAGAGAGAGAGAGAGAAGAAAAACGGTCTTGTACTTTGGTGTGTCTGTGGACTGTCTTACCACGCTGATCAATGATGGATTGGTCTGTCTGGGTGAATTAACAGTCTGGAGACTCACTGAATTTTAATAACTCCATGACCGCGCTCATGAGAACACGAAGTACATTATTGCAGTGTACAAAGCGCGTGGCTTCATAGTTCTGTACCACTTAAAGAAGTCGGTGTATCACGGTCGGTATTCAAAGGGATGGATGCCAAATCAGAAAAATGAAGATAGGACAATACCTGATGAAGTGCCATGTGTTCGCTATCCTGAATGGCAAGCGGGCACTATCGCTTTCCCTTACTATTTTCTAGGCCTTGACGAGCGTTCCATGCGAGGCAATTGTCAAGGCCAACCCACTAAAACGGATTTTTCCCATGACAGAAACGAGAAGAAAACGAACGCCGCCTGGTCGAAGAACGAGCACGACCTGGTCATGTGTGACGTTATCTACTGCCTCTTTTTGCATCCCTTGTTTGATCTTCCGATCCAAACCCCCCCAAAAAATCCATCAAGTCGAGCGACTTGCAAGAATGTCGCAGAGTGTTGCACGGTGGCCGGTGTCTCTGCGTCGATTACAACTGATCCGCCATGGACCCTGGACTGCAGATGAATGAAGAGAAAAAGTACCAAAGACTTGCAAGTATGTCTCACAAGGTCACACCTGCGGTCGCACGACGAGTCAGCAAGTTCGACCTGGCCTCAAGGTGAAAATTTGACGAACAAAAAAGGAAAGACTGACGAACAAAAAAGGAAAGACCGCCTAGGGATGATGTCTCTCTCTCTCATGACTCATATATTTTATTTATTTTTGCCGGAATTGCTGAGCGTTTTTTTTTTCTTAAATCAGCCCGGGCGTCTCATGGCACGGTCAACGTCATTAATGTCATTTGCTTTCGTTAAGGCACTTGGGAGAAAGGAAAAGTTTCGTAGGTATAAGTTGACCCCGCATCAGCTGTGAATTCACACTCACGGCAGGATGCAACAACTCTATTGACAGTGAACCACAATAATGAAGTGGACATTCCCAAAGACCTGATGCCAGGCGGGAAACTGCTATAAGAGAGGTAGACACCCGACGACAAACGTTGGAAGGACACGACGCAAGAACATTAAGTCGCCGCGTGCACAACACGCCGGTGGCGGGTGCATTTGGTGTGTACACCGAAAATAACCCTAGTACAGTCATAGACCTACATAGCAGGAATGGACCAGGGTTACGATCCTGGGACCACTGAGCCGAATAGACCTGGCAGCGACCAAACCCGATGCCGGAAGCCGGCAGAACCGAAACCCACCAGAACATTGAACTACACCAAAGCTTTCTCCGAACAGCAGCGTGAGAAGCAATCAAACTACCTTACCGTTTCGTGCTAGCCACGAAACGGAATTTCTTTTGCGTTTATTGAAATCAACTTCTTCTTTCTAGTACTCTTTCAGACCTCTGAGGAATCTCCGTCAACAAAATTCACCCCAAGCTTCTTCATTTGTACGAATGTCAAACATTTCAATAAAATAAAGGCAGAAAGACCTCGTTTCTCCGTCTTGCCCTAAAAGCAGCAAACCGTCTAAAAGGGGACCACTTCGGAAGCAGGCTCCGGCTTGGAGAGTTACTTGCGGCCTGCGCGTCTGCATGCGACATTCCGCTTGCGAACATGAGCAAATAAAATGCAAGGGGCATGGTCACGATGCTAAGAGGAAGAGTGAATCAGTGCTTGGCTTTGCGAGCCGCTACAGCCAAAAGGAACCCGTCGAGAGGTCTAGCTCGCTTCTTTCACCTATCCCCTACCCCCCCTCAACACCCCTTTTTTCCCAAAGAAAGACACGCGGCCAGAAGATCTGCGATAGGCCTACGAAAAAAAAACTCAAAAAAAAACTCTCTCTAGTAGCCCTACTACTTTCTTTGCATGGAGTCCTTTTAGGTGAGCTCAATGTGAACATGGGGAGCCCGACGCGGCTGGAGGTCGTGATCCTCGAGTCGCTGCGAAGATGACATTCTCTGCAATTGTTCAAAGCGGCGTCCAGAGGCAGCGTTGCCGCGTGCTTGTCGCTGGGCATCGACTTTGGGGCCAAAAAGGTCCTCTTTTCGAGGAAGGGGACGCCCATAGGCCAAACACTCTTGCAGAATGTGGTAGAGGCGCGGATGAAAAGCACGTCGCCAACCTTTAGCAGCAAAGTCGCGTAAGAGGCAGGTCACGAGCACAAAGAGGACAGTGTACCAGGAAGAGTGATTGTGAATGACTGATGAAAAGACGCCGAGCCACACAAACCCCCACTCCGCACCTACAAAGAGCCAAAAGGGCAACTCGAGCAGACTGGCAGCCAAGGGCCAGAGAAAAGCTGTGATCCACCACGCGGCATGGTCCACGAAGCGCCACTTGGACAGCTCAAAAAAGATCTTGCAGTTTGCGACAAGAATGACCAATGACAGAATCATACAGCCGGCTTCCCAAAGGTCGTGCTCCCGCGCCCGCCACAAACACATGACCGAGGTGAATATAATAGCGGCGTGCCAGACGCCGTTGCAAAGCCACTGCCAAAAGACGCGGCTTGTAAAGAGCGCGTTGCGCACGCCTAACTCCCTGTACAGCGCCGGAAAGGAGAGCACGAGGCCATCGGGCAAATCTTGATCAAGCACGGCGAGTAGAAAGGAAGGCGCCATGGTGAAGATGAGATTGAAGCTCTGCAGTCCCAGCTCGAGGTAAAATTTCTGCCCTGACCAGCCGTTCACGAGCGAAAAGAGAAACTGCGCGCTCGTGAGCATAATGTTCTTGTAAAAAGTAAAGAGAATGAGCTTGCTCATGCGCCGATAATTTGCGCGACCATGGACCAGAACTAATCGCGCCAAAAAGCGAAATTGGCCAATCGAGTAATCGGCCGAGTTGGCCGCTTGCATGCCGTCTGCTGCCTGGATGCCGACGCCAATATGCGCAGCTTGGATCATTGGCACGTCGTTGGCACCATCGCCGATGGCCAGCGTCTGGCCGTCGAGACCCGCAGCACGTTTACTCTGCTTGACAAATTTCACGAGTGCGGCTTTTTGCAAGGGCGAGCTACGACACGCCACCACGGCGCGGCAGCGCCACAAAGCAAGGTCACGAAGCGCATCTGGGGCATCACGCAAAGCGGCCTCGATGGCTCGTCCCTCGAGCACGAGCGCAAGATCTTCCGTTCCCGAACCCGCGGCGAGCGCGCGAAGCTCCTGGCCTACTTCGTGAGCCATGCCGCTCGAAAAGCTCACCACGTCAATATCGTCGGGAAAAAGATTGCATGCGTAGCCGATATTAAGCGCCGTCTCAAGTTTGTCGCCTGTGAGCATCCAAATGCGCATTCCAGCCTCCCCCAGCTGCTGCAACGTCTCAGGAACGCCATCTTGAAGACGATCTTCGATAGCCACTGCGCCTAAAAGTCGCAAATCTGTCTCGAGCTCGTCCATGAGAGCATCAATGGCGTTAGGCTCCTTGCGCTTCCGCTTGCCTAGCTCGTGCACGTCCGATTTCACAGTAGCCAAACGGAACTGCCAACGCTCGAATTCTTCGAGCTCAAGTTCTCGTTGTGCCACCACGAGCGTGCGCAAGCCTTCTTCAGCAAAGCCCTTGAGATCGGTCTCTGTCGAGGCGCGGTGATTGCAGGGAGCGCGAACACGCTCAAACATGACGTCATCGCCGCCCTTGCAAATGAGGAAGATCCGGCGGGTCTCGGCGTCACGAACCACGACGGACATGCGCCGCCGCGCCGAGGTGAATTCGAGAATGTCAAGTACTTCAAATGTTCGCACACGCGAGGTCGCTTCTCCACGGTACGAGAGAACCATGAGCTCCGACTCGCCGGATTGATTCCGCCCGCGAAACTCGACACCAAACTCTGAAGCAGCGCTCACAAGCGCCTGGTCCTCGGGCGAGGCCGCGGAGAGGCGAATCTCACCCGTGGACCGGCCGTACTCGTCATGGACACGCTCCAAGAGGACTTGATGGCAGAGCGCAAGCGCCGTAAAAAATTCATACAAAACACCTTCGCCGAATTCGTTCTCGCGGCGCATTGCGGTGACCAGCGAGCGTTCCGGATCGTCGACAAAGTGGAAAAAGTCCGCGCGCAGAGGTTCGAGCGTCTCCATTTGTCTTCGAACCGTGGCGGCCTCGTCGAGACGGCCGCTGCGCTCGAGAGACTTGAGCCCGATGGTCGTGCTTCCGAGGCCGTACGCAGATCCTGCAATGCTACATTTGCGGAACTCCATGAGATTCGTCGTGAGGGTTCCCGTCTTGTCCGTAAAGAGATGGTCCACCTGGCCAAGTGCGTCGTTCAGGTCCATTGTTTTCACGCGCATGGGCACGACCATGTCTGGGTCATCGTCCTTGACGAGCCACATGGTCTGGTCCATCATCATGAATTGGGCTTGAAAGAAGCGGGCAAACTTCATGGCCACATAGAGGGCGATAGGGATCATGTTGGCGATGAGAAGGAAAAAGGTAAAGACGCGCTGCACGAATTTCGACGTGGCAAAGCCACCTAGGTGCAAGTAATAAGCGTGTTTGCCCGAGACAACAAACCATTCGCGACTCAGGACTGTGCAGAGAACGCAGAGAAGAATCTCAAAGACGAGGAATCGACGCAAGTAGCGATTCACTTTAATATCGAGACTACTGAGCTTGGCGCGCGTGCCCGAGGAACTCATCATGATTTTCGTGTCATGGCCACAGTTGAGCACCATGCCACAGACGACGTTTGTGTTCCGGAGCACGCAGCCCCGCAAGAGAAGATGATCGACAGTCACGGTTCGCTCCACAGAGACGCCATCAACCGTTTGGACAGACACATAGCCGTCGAAGGCGTCGATTTGGGCATCTGGGTTCTGAAAGTCGACCGATCCACGCAGCGCGAGCAGCTCGAGGCCAGACATGCCAATGGCGCCTGCCGAGATTGCGTGGCGTAACTTGAGGTTGGTTTCGCCATCGAGAGACTTGGTCTCCACAAAGCACTGGCCGTCTTCGTTGGAAGACGCAAGGATCATCACGTCCGCGGGAATTGCCTCGCGATTCTTAAGGCACACGATGTCGCCTGCGCGTAAGTCGGCCCATGCGCACTTGCTGAAGCCGCCGTTTGGCTCAAGACGCAACGTTTCGGATGTGTTTGCAATGCGATCGTCGCGATACCGCTGACGATCCTCGAGAATGAGGGCTACAGCTTCGACAAAAAGCACGGTGAAGAGTGGCAGCGCATTATAGGGAACGCCGTTGGTGATGGAGATGGACCTGATTCCCTGCAGAAAACAGACCACAAGAAAGTATGTGTTGGCGAACTTTGACAGCGCTTCGAGCGTGAATTTGGGCAGAAACGAGTACCACGTGTACTTTGCCGTGGTGACGAGGTTCGAGGCGTGCGCTTTGGATGCATGCGTGGCCTCGAGGTCGTTCACCTGGATCGACCGCGAGCCGCCGTCGTCCACGTCCCCGAGGTCTCTGCACCCACAGATCCCGCGGCACGCTCTGGCGCTGCGTTTTCGCGCCCACGCCCGCAGCCGCTTGAAGGCGCCGCCCTCCGCGCCGCGCGAGACGCCCACGAAGCCGTCCTCGCCGAGCCCGCGCTCGAGGCCATCCTCCCCGCGTCGGCCCGCGCCGAAGTTCTCCATCGCGTCGCCGAGCGAGCGGGCGCGCGCCGCCGAGGCGGGTCCTCCGCGCGCCGGGCGGCCGGCGACGCCGACGCGTCGAGCAGGCGGCCCGCGCGCCGCCCGAGCTCCTGCTGCCGGCCTCGAAGCTGGTCTGCCGGGCTCGGCGCGGCGCGGCTCGGCGGCGCGCTGAGTCTTACGAGAGAATCGCGTTCAACGTCGGCAAGGGCGACTCATGAAAGGCCTCCTTCATCTCTGTCGATTCGTCAATTCATTCATTCATTCATTCATTCATTCATTCATTCATTCATTCATTCATTCATTCATTCATTCATTCACGGTCATTCATTCATTCATTCATTCATTCATTCATTCATTCATTCCATTCCTTCGTCACTCGGCATTCATTCCTCCATCCTTCATGCTCGTGCGTTCACGAACGTGCGACGGCGACCAGCAGCAGGTCGTCCTGTGCAGGCAGCGGGCGGGTGTGCAAATGCAGGAGCGGCAGCGGCCGCGTCGCTCTGGATGGATAGAGACGGACATCGCGCGGGAGGGATTCTCGCGTTAGCCTCTCGCTTGCCTCATGCCAGCAGCAGGAGGATACGAAGGGGCGGGCATCTCGAGCTCGACGAAGGCGCGAAATGAAGCAGTGAGTGAACGACGAGCGAATCGTTCTGCGAACAAAAGGAAAGAAAGGTGAAGAGGACACGGCTGGGGACTCGAAGTTTCTCGCTCTGTCATTTGCCCTTTGTATGTCCGCAGCGGGCGCTGCAGGTGGTCTGGTCCTATTCTTCACGACTACAAGTGCTTCTTCTCGTATTCACCAAAGTCTCCACAAGATGCATCTTGGTGTTGGCCATGGTGGGTCGTGCAGATGGCCGGCCTCCTTTCGCGCGCTGCAACGCCGCCACGTCCCAGTGCCGCCGCTTGGTTTGCTTGGTTTTCTATCTTCGTTCCTTTCCAGAGGCCGTGCAAAACCAAAAGAACGAACGCCGCCACCCTCGACGACTGGATCTGATCATTCGCGACAATAAACAGCTTGCTCGTTCCGTTTGGTTCTGATCGGGCCTCCCCATCGAGGAGGGTTTTCTATTTCGAGACCCCGTATCGTCAGGTGGGTTGCGGTCGGCCAGAGGCTGCAGCATGCGGCAGCGGGCGGGTAAGAGATAGCAGATAGCGATGGCCCCGACGTGGCTTGGAGCCGTCTGTGCGTTGCCGCGCACGTCGGCGCGCGTGGCGACGGCAGCTTCACTGGACGGGAGAGGGGTGCGCGAGACTCCCTAAAGTTGCATATTTCTGCGTTTCCGCGCGTTGCCTTTGTGAGCAACTGCATCCCCAGCAGCCGTTTGTATTGGTCATCGTCGCTTCGACCTCCTTTCCACGCTTCGCTATCGTTGTCGTCGCGAAAGCAAGCAAGTGCTTCACCTCTGCGGAGAAGACTATCTACGTGCTCGTGCTCGTGCCCTTACCCGCGCGCATTCCACCTCAGCAGGCGACACTACGGGTTGAGCCAGGCCNAGCCGCGTGGAAAACCTTCCAACGAGAAAAAAAATAAAAATAAAAATGACAAGTATTGTCGCGAATTTTGCGCGTCACTCGACGACCGTCTGACCGTGATCGTGACCGTCACCTCGAAGTAGAAGAAGAAGAAGAAGAAGGGAGGGGCACATTCGGAACGGCAGGACGCGGCCGGATAAGGCCTGGGCAGCATGGCAGAGTCGCGCGCAGGGGCCGTTGTAGGGCGCGTCTTTGTGTATGGAACGCTAAAGCGCGGATTCTACAATCACCAATTCCTGTCGTCGGCAAGCCTCGCGAGGCGTCTTGGCCAAGGCGAAACGTGCGAAAAGTACCACCTTGCAGTCGGTGGAGACTTTCTCGTCCCGTTTCTGCAGCAGCCAGGGGGCGCAGGCGACAAATGTGGAGAGAAAGGTGACGATGATGCGACTGCGATTGCCGTCAAGTCCGTGCGAGGCGAAATCTACGAGGTCGACGCGCCGACGCTTGCCATGTTGGATCGAATCGAAGGCGTCCCGCACTTTTACAAGCGCTGCGAGGCGAAAGTGCACTTGCGACCCGAGGCTGGTGCGAGCACGGATTCTTCCGAGACTCAAGTGCAACCCGAGGCTGGCGCGAGCACGGACTCTTCCAAGACTCTGACTTGTTTCGTATACGTGAAGACTGAGCTCGCTCGAGATCTTCTCCAACACGAGCCGCTCGAGGCGTATACGCAGGCTCTACACCACACGTACGTGCCCCCGCCGCTTCGTCCAGATCATGAATTGCACGTGGATCTCGCCGAAGATCGAGCAGAAGCTGTTGCATTCGATGCTGACGCGTGTTACGGAGCTGAAGCGAGTATCTGGCGCGCTTTCATGGACGCCTTGCCCAAAGAAGGCGAGCAGGAGACTTGCGCGCTTACCGTTCTTGAAGTAGGGTGCGGAACGATGGCGCCTGCGATGCAAGCGCTACGATCCACCCACAGCGACGCAAAGGTGACGTGTGTTGATGTCTCTGAAAGAAGACTCGAAGCTGCGCGGTCAAAGTTTGCATCGCAAACTGACGCGGTGCGCTTTGCACGTGTGAATCTGGCTCAGCTGTTCACGGAATATTCTTTCAAGAGCTTTGATGGCGCCGTTTGTCTTGGTGTCTTGCGTTCCGTCCCGGAGGCTCTACAATTTCACTGCCTGCGACTGCTCGTATCCTTGACGCGCGGGCCGGTTCTCGTCGACTGGCCTGGAGACCTCGATGTTTTTGTGCGTCATTTGCGGGATATTGATGTGCAATGCCTTGTGAGTCAGGATGTTGAGGAGACACAAGATGGAGCGAAACGACAAACGCGAGTACATGTTTTGAGTCCTTGTCCATGACCTTACTCTTCTATTTGTTTTATCATATCGGTGTAGGCCTACTACTGCCGGCTGCAACTGTCTGATTGTATGTTACATAAGGTTGAGGTTGGTGATTTTACATTCGAATTCAGCTTTTGAGTCCGAAAGATGTGTAGTAGAGGAGGGTCTGGAGAATTCAGAGTGGAGACCGGCCTCATTCACTCTGGACACAAAAGGTTCTGAATGCTCGTGTGTGTTGTGAGGGTAAAAGACACGATTCAGGCAGTTGTCAAGATGGAGGAAAAGAAAGAGAATGAGCGCAGCTTTCGCAGGTGTCATTTGTGAGAACAATATACTAAACGAGTGTAATAATGTGAACAAATGGATGAATGCTGGGTGAGATTTGGGAAACAGAAAGAAGATGTGGTCTCAGTTATATGGTTGTACATTTGACTCGACGTTCGAAGCGGGCGAGCTATATTTGTTTAGTGGATCACATCAAGCGTAGGATCGAATGCGCGACGGAACATGGGACCCTCCTTGCGGAAGCGCAAGACAAAGAACCAGAGGCACATGAAGAAGACCATGACACCTCCCGAGATGCCAAAAACAACCCAGTTGCCAACCGAAGCGATGAGCGGGAGCGCCAGCGAAGTCCAGACACCGCCACCGAGGAAAGGCTCAGTGATGAGCTGTTTGGCGGCGAAAGCCTTGGCGGCAGGGGTCTCATACTGCGGGTCAACAATACGCAAAAGCATGAGGCCAATTGAGGTGGTGGCGGTACTCGTACCAAACTCGGGGAGAGCGCGCTCGACCCAAAAGTCAGGGAGCATGAGCGGTGCGAGGAAGAAGAAGCAGACCAGCTGGTAGGCGAGAATGACAAAGAGAACAATCATGAGCGGGCCAATGTTGTCGGCAACAACCTGAAGGTTGGTGGTGGCGACGGCCGTAAGCACAAGGACGTCAAGGGCAAAGCCGGAAATGCGCTCCATCATGCCGCGGTCAAGAGGAGAATCCTCGAGGTACTTGTCGAAGATGACCTGAAGCACGAGACCCCAGAGCAGACACATGGGGAAGAGGGGGAAGCCGGAGAAGAACGAGTACTCGGTGAGCCAGTCGTTGAGGGTCTCGAAGGCAATGAGCATGCGCTTGGTCCAGTAGGCGAGCATGAGCACGACGCCAAGGTACGAGACATGAAGCGCAAGGGTTTCGATGGCATCACCAGAGACGGTAAGGTAGGCACCGGGAATACGCTTCTCCGTGGGGATGAGAGCGCGGTCACGCCAGGAGCGGAGCTCTTCGCCGTGCTCGATGGGGGTCTCATTGCGCGGGTCAGAGGAGCCATTGTCGGAACTGGAGGCAACGCCAACGTGGGCGTCCTCGCCGTGGCGCTTGTCCTCAATAGCCTCCGGGTTGACGTGCGAGGGGTCCGCCTTGGTGACCTCGGCGTCACCGCTGTTGTTGCTACCGATGCCAGCGTAGGCCTCGGTGTCTTTGTCCTCCTTGCGGCGGGCCAGGTACGACATGCGGGACCATCCAAAGTAGTTCGCGATGTTGCAGAGGATGGTGCCAACGATGACACCAAAGAGGATACCGATGGTGGCGGCGGTGATGCCGAGATCGCCACCTTCGGGGAATCCGAGCGAGGTATACGAGGCGGTGACACCTGCCGCGGTACCGTGGCCACCCTGGGTGCCTACGGGTCCGAGGGATCCGAAGAGCGGGTTGGTGTCCCAGACGGGCATGAAGAGGATGGGGGTGAGGAGGCAGGCGAAGAACCAGTTGCCCCAGGCGATGACCCAGCCGTAGGCAATTTGCGGCGCAGCGGTCTCCCAGATCTCGCGCGCGCTCGGCACGGCCTTGCCCATGAAGAGCGTGGCGAAGATAATGTTGATGAGGAAGCCCGGCATGGAGCTCCATCCATCGATAAAGTCGCTCTCGACGACAGCGTAGACGGTGTCATTTAGGGTACAGAGTTGGACGAACATGAGAGCGAGGAGGCCGCCGATAAGTGATGCGGGCAGCATGAACTTGCGCGTGCAAGCGACGTACTCGCGTACGATGTGTCCGATGTACATGAACACAAAGAGGGTTGAGAAGGACGACACGAGTGCCATGCTTCCGCCCAAGGCGAAGGGCGGGAGCTCCTCCGACATCTTGCTTGTCTTGCTTGCTTACTTTCTTGCTGCTTGGAGGCAAAGACTTGGCTGGGTGAATATAGGTTTGGCTTTGACCTCAGCGTCCGCGTTGGCCTCGCGGTTGTTGCAGGTTTGTTTGTTTGCAGGTTGGGGTTTTGCTCGCCAGCGACGCTTGCTGTTGCTCGTCCGGGCCCGTGCAGGTGCTGCGCTGCGCCGATCAGGTCTGGTCTTGACCGCTTTTCTTCCGCTAGAGGAGGCACAAGAAAGAAAAAGAAAAGAAAAAAAAGAAAAGAAAAGAAAAGAAAAAGAAAAAGAAAAAGAAGGAAAGAAGGAAAGAAGGAATATAAAAATCAAATAAAAAAAGAAGTGCGGGAGGCAGGGCACGCGGGCAGGCGTTCGTTCGCCTCCGGCGGGCGGGCGGCTCCCGAGGAGGCTGGCTGCTGCTGGCCGCACCGCTGCCGGCGGGCGTTGCAGCTGCAGCTTCAGCAGCTTTCTCTCGCGTCTTGGCGGCCGCGGCAGCGGCCACTGGCGGCTTCTTTCCTCCCTCCCTTGCTTCCTTCCTTCCTTCCTCGCTCGCTCCGGCTCCGGCGGCGTTTTCCTGCTTGGCGTCTCCTCCCTTCCCGGAGCCTGCCCGCCCCGCAGCGGCCCAGCTGTGGCGGAACTAGTACTCGCACTGCAGAGAGAGCGTGCGGAGCCAGCACGCACGCGGCGCGGCCACTGGGAAACTTTCAACTGTTTCTACAAGCTCCCAGCCCATGCTTTATACAGGGCGGAGGCGCAGCCGCGTCGGTTCGGGTGGCGATAGATAGCACGCATAAGAAAACAATGAAGCGGCATCGAAGGAAAGAAGCGGCATCGAAGGAAAGAAGGAAAGAAAGAAGGCCGTTCGCGCGCGCGGCCGCCGCCAGGAACGAGAAGGCGGTCGCGCGGCGGTCGCGCGGCCGGTCGCCTTCCTCGTGCGCTTTCTTGGTTTCTCTCTCGCTTGGATTCCTTCTTGGCTTCTTCCTTGGCTTCTTTTTCCTGCGCTTTCTCTCCTTCCGCTGTGCGTGCGGCCAGTGCGGAGCGGAGGAGGCGTGGCGAAGCCGCCTGCCGCGCCACGCCGTGCGCGCCGAGCTGCAGCAAAGCGCGCGGTTTCGAGGACGCGTGGGCCGAGGGCAGGCGCGAGCGGCGGCGAGCGCGCGAGCACGGCAGAGGTGCTCGGCGCGGCGGCGAGCGGCGAGGAGAGCGAGAACGGCCTGGGCGGCGGTTCAGGGGCCAGGGACCGCGGGGGGTGCTCCAGGGACCTCGCGCGGGCGCGTTCTCGGCGCGCGCGGCGACGAATTCCGTGCCGCGGATCAAGCGCCGCAACCGAGCAGGCAGCTGCAGCGGGGCCGCGAGCTGCGCGGCGGCAGGCAGAGGTCGCCGCGGAGAGCGCAGCGCAGCGCAGCGAGCGGGAATGCACTCGCGTTGGGTGCGAACGAGAGGCCTGGATGAGGCCCAGAGCGGCCGCCTGCGCAACGCCTCGCGCGGTAGCAGCCGCACGGTGGCGACGCAGGCGGCGCAGAGACACACGAGGGGCGTGCGGGCGATACCGGACCGCGCGCGAAAGTGCCCAGGGATCCAGGCGGGGAAAGAAAACAGAAACAAGGAAAAAGAAAGGTGGAGAAACGAGGCGGCCGTCGCCATCTTGATCATAGTCGGGGCAGGTACGTAGGCAGGTCGTCCGTGGTGGCTGGCTGCAGACACTCGAGATGCGTGGCTGCGGCGCATCGCGGCGCGGTTGCAAGGGAGCCGGCCGGGCCGTTCGCGCGCCCGCCGTCCGCGGCGCTGAAGCCGCTCGGCGCTGGCCTGCGGAAGCGGCCTGCGAGAGAGAGAGAGAGAGAGAGAGTGAGAGAGCTGATGAAGGAGTAGAAGAAAATGAAAGATAAAAGGAAAGGAAAGAAAGCCTTTTTGTTCTTGCAGAGATCTCGAGTTGAGTTGGGCTGAGCGGCGAGGGTGGATTTTCTACCTGTGTATAGCTGAGAAATGCGAGCTACGTGCATGTCATCGCCAGCGCCTGTCTGGCCACATACCGCATGGCGCCGATGCACCGACCAAACTTGAACTTGATGATGCAAGAAGCGATTTTTTTTTCTTTCAAAAATCTGGCCTCGCGTGCGAGAAATCCCGGATGGGACGAATTGACTCGCCAGCGCAGCAGGCGCGAGTTTCCAAAAAGGGAGGATCGATGTGATGCGGATTAAGCACCTGCACCTGCAGCAGCAGCAGCAGCAGCAGCTGCTCCGATCGATCGATCGATCGATCGATCGCGCGCTTGAGACGGGGAAGCTTCCTCCCCGTCGTTCGTTCGTTCGTTCGTTCGTTCGTTCGTTCCTCCGGTCGCCCGTTTGATCGTGCGGACAACCGTTCGCAGCCGCCAGCCTCCGGCAAGAGGCATCGCTGTACTGCGCTGCGCCCGCTCTGGAGGAGAGGCGCGCCTCGTGGCAGAGGCTGACGCCGCACCGCCAAGGGAAGCCTTTTCGCGCGGTCTCCTTTTTTTGAGCAGTGGGCCCTAGCGACGATATATCGAAGACTAAGCGTTCTCCCTCAGTAGGACCCTCACTTCCCACATCATCCGAACGCTCTTGCCTTCGCGACTTCCTCAGAAGTCTGGTAAGAAATTGACATCCTTTATATATTATAGATGAGAAACAAGACCCGGCGCAGAGCTGAGCGTCAGGGGACCTCGGTGCGAATTTGCGGAGTAGACAGCAGCGCGCAGTCCCGGCGCTGCTGTTCCTTTTTTTTTTCTTTTCTTATCTTGTTGTCCTCTCCATTGTTCTCTTGTTTGCTGCTTTTTACAGGCTATTCGCACTGCGCGCATACTCGCTGCCGCTGCCGCCACCGCTCGACTAAGTTGCAGCACGCGCACGCGGACGGCGCCGCGAGGCCGCTTCGTTCCTTCGGAAAATCGTGACGACGCGGCGAAGGAGGAGGAGCGCGAGCAGGGTTGGAGCGATCCTCCTTCCCCTTCGTCCGGTGCAGCAGCAGCCACAGCAGCAGGAGGGAGGCCGGGCCGCGGCCCGCGTGCCGCAGCCGCTGCCGTTGGCTGTGTGCTGCAGCGGCCGAACAGACGAGACGAGACGACGGAAACGAAAGAGCTGGAGTGGCTGCTGCGGTTTACAGCCAACTTGGCCGTGCCAGCGACCAACCGACCGACCGACTGACCGACCGACTGACCAACAGACAGTCCGCGCGGAAGCCGATCGAGGGATTCTTCGTCGCGTCGCTTCGGTCGCATCGCATCGCATCGCATCGCATCGCATCGCATCGACCGATCTGCTTCCGAAGCACAGTTCGTTAGTTAGCCTTATCTTTGCACGCTTTTATTGGCACGAGCTTTTCACGGATCGACGTGGTGCGGCGGGACGGGATGCAGCGCGACTCGTCACTGTTCCCGTCGCTGAGCAGCCAGCCGACCGCTTACTTGCTTGCTTGCTGTTGCTTGCTCGCTTACTTGCTCAGGTGGGACGAGGCAGCAAAAGTTGCCGCGATTCCGACTCCAAAAGGGCCAAGGCGCGCGTACGTGCAAGCGGGTCCGAATAAAGAGGCGAAAGGAAGCCAAGACGAGCCATACACGGCAGCCGGCGCCTTCGGCCAGCTCCAGGTCAAGTCTCATTTTGTCTCATCTCGTCTCGTTTCATCTCGTCTCGTTGTCGCGGCTCCGGCGACTCATGGCCGGCCACCAACAGCAACTAGCTGCATCGCCTCGCCGCCGAGCGTCGCGCGTGCGCCGCTGAGCGCAGTTGCGGGCGTAAAGCGGGACCCGATTGGCGGCGCCGGAGGAAGGCACGGGAGGCCAGGCGGGCGCCAGCCGTGTGGCCTCCAGAAGAAGAATTTCGCACGTCAAAGCGGGCAGCAGAGCGGGCAGGGTTTCACGCTTGGGGATGCAGGCGCATGACTGAGGCCCCGCTGGCTCCAAAGGTTAAGGGCCATTCATGCGATAGGTCATCTTGATCGCCCCTTCCAGCCTGCCACGACGGCTCAGTCCTCCTCCATCGACGCCGGCCCGCAGCCAATCAATCATCTGTCGCGCCGACGGATGGACGCAGGCAGCGAGCTCGGCTGCTGACTGCCGGCTGCAGCTGGCTGCTGCTGCAACTGCGATGCGACGCGGCAAGGTCCATGCGATGCGATAGGACCCGACACTCGGGGGACGACTGCGAGTTGGGAGCGGAGCTGGCACGGCGCTCCCCGGCTCTGAACCGCAGATCCCGCAGCGGACCACCAGCCAGTCAATCCTAGTTAGGAGCAGTGGGGCCACAGTAGAAACTGCGAGCCGAGTCTTTCTTTCTTTCTTTCTTTCTTTCTTTCTTTCTTTCTTTCTTTCTTTCTTTCATTTTTTCATTTTTCTTCTTTTTCTTTCTGGCTCTCTCTCTCTGTCTGTAGCAGCTGCAACACGCCTTTCGATCGTTCGTTCGTTCGTTCGTTCATTCAATCTTGCCCTCTCGCTCTCGCTCCGATCCTGCGTCCCTCCGGGCGGCCCCGTTCGCTGCCAGGACTGCGCTCGCTGCCGCCGCTACTGTGGCCGTCGCGAGGAAGCGAAGAAGTGGACGCGACGCGGGCGGCACGAGTATAGTATACCGCAGGTGGTAGTTAGGATAGAGGGCGTGAGAGGAATTTGAAAAGTGGACCTTGCGCAGGATGCCGCAGCGGCCACCGCTGCCCCCCCGAGCCATTCCATTCCATTCAAATGCCATTCATTCCACTTCTATAAATTCAAAACACGCCATGCCGTATACCACGCCTCGTGGCGCCACGACGTTGCGCGAACTCGCCTCCAGGCCTCGCTTCCTTGCGTCTCCACGTGACGGCCGCTCCGGAGCGAGATCGAGGCTGTCGTCCCCCTCACTTCGCGCATGTCTGTCAGGTCACCTGCGATCGACGCGACGGCGAGACGAGTTCGCTGCTGCGCGCCACGCATATGATATCACCATGACATGCATACGTGCGCGCGGCCAGCACCCATGCCGCCGCCAGGGGCAGGATAAATACCTGTGGCAGTGGACACCCCGCGCCTTGTACCGCGCGCAGCAGCAGCAGCAGAGGCTGCAGCGAAGCGGCGCGTCCTCTGAGGAGGATCCGAAGGAAGAGGAAATAACAACTTGAACTTGAAGGAAGGAGGGAGAAAAGAGCGGATGTCGCGTGCCGCGCCACGCGCGTCTCGACCAGAGAAAAAGAAGGGCGACAGACGCGAGGAGCGGGACGCCCCGGTCTCCTTGTCGCGGAGCGTGTCTTGAAAAGCCCATACCGCCGCTGCAGCGGCCGGCCTCGTGACGTGCTGCATCGCGGCGGGCGCGAGCATCTTGCGAGGAAGCGAGCGGCAGACAGTCGTGCGACGGGCTGCCCGATAGCGCGCGCACGTCGGTTGGTCAACCGGTATGCATGCACCCTGCGATAATGCGGCCATGTTGGCCGCACATACCGCAACGAAAAACTGGGAACTCGACTGGGTGTGTAAGGTGGCACGCGCGGCGCAAGCTTGGCGGCGACAAGGCGAAGAAATTGGCTCGCGGCGCGACGCGAGGCGACGCGACGCAATTTGACTTGGAGTTGCAACTGGGAAAAATGAGCAAGCCGTGCCGCGCTGCGGGTTTGGCGGGGCCGGGATGCCACTCGAAGACCGACCATGATGCTTCCCTTGCGCGTGTTCTGCCCCCTGGCCGCTTCCGCGCGAGTTTGGCGGCAACAAGGCGAAAACATTGCGCGGCCCGACGCGGCCCGCCGCCGATGCAACCCAACGCAACTCGACTCGGACTCGGAGCTGCAAATAAATAAAAAGAGCGGACCGCGCTGCGGGTTTGGCGGGGATCCGAACGCCGCTTGTGGACCGTTTTGGCTGGCCTCGCTGGCGCACACTTGCATTGCTCGTTCGCGAACGATCTTGCGCTTAGCTCGCAATGAACTTGAGTGAAGACGGGGCTGAAAGATTCGAGAAGATTGCATTTTATGATGTTTAACTTTGAAGGTGATCTCTTTGGAGCACCGAGGACAGCAGCAGGCTAGACGAATACCTGACAAAAGTTTGAGACACACGACGCTTTAGTTGTCGATGACATCGTAAGCGGGGTTGAAGCCGCGACGGAACATCGGGCCCTCCTTGTTCTTGCGCAGAACGAGGAACCAGACGCCAAAGAAGAACGCCATCACACCAGCAGAGAGACCAACGACGGCCCAGTTGCCGACAGAGGCAATGAGCGGGAGCGCGAGCGAGGTCCACACGCCACCACCAAGGAAGGGCTCAGTCACGAGCTGCTTGGCAGCAAAAGCCTCGGCAGCAGGCGTCTCGTACTCGGGGTCCACAATGCGCAAAAGCATGAGACCAATCGAGGTGGTCGCGGTACTGGTGCCAAACTCCGGAAGAGCACGCTCAACCCAGAAGTCCGGAAGCATGAGCGGCGCGATGAAGAAGAAGCAGATGAGCTGCCAGCCGAGAATGGCAAAGAGAACAATCATGAGGGGGCCAACGTTGTCAGCGACGACAGCAAGGTTGGTCGTGGCGACGGCAGTGAGCACGAGCACATCGAGCGAGAAGCCGGAGATGCGCTCCATCATGCCGCGGTCCAGAGGCGAGTCCGTGCAGTACTTGTCGACAAGGATCTGGATGACAAGACCCCAGAGAAGGCACATGGGGAAAAGCGGGAAGCCGGAAAAGAAGGCGTACTCAACGAGCCAGTCGTCGAGGGTCTCGAGGGCGATAAGAATGCGCTTGGTCCAGTACGAGAGGAACAGCACGACGCCAATGTACGCCATGTGCAGGGCGAGGGTCTCGACGGCATCGTTGGAAACGGTAAGGTAGGCGCCAGGGACGCGCTTGGCCATGGGGATGATCGCCTTCTCGGTCCAGGGGCGCACCTCAAAGCCGTGCTGGGCGGGAACACCAGGGACGTTGTCAACATCGGACATCGGGTTGGCCTGCTCCTTGGAGTACGAGTCAACGGTGCCGTTCTCAGCATCCTCGGCCTCCTTGAGCAGAAGGGACATGCGGGTCCAGCCAAAGTAGTTGGCAACGTTGCACAGAATGGTACCGACAATGACACCAAAGAGGATACCGATGGTGGCGGCAGTGATACCGAGATCGCCACCCTCCGGGAAGCCGAGCGCAGCGTACGAGGCAGTCACGCCAGCAGCCGTACCGTGGCCACCCTGGGTACCAACGGGGCCGAGGGAGCCAAAGAGAGGGTGAGTGCCAAAGGCAGGGATGAAGAGGATTCCGGTGAGCAAGCAAGCCCAGAACCAGTTGCCCCATGCGATCACCCAGCCGTAGGCGATCTGAGGGGCAGCAGTATCCCAAATGTCGCGGGCGTTGGGCACGGTCTTGCCCATGAAGAGGGTGGCAAAGACGATGTTGATGAGGAATCCAGGCATGTTGCCCCAGCCAGAGATGAAGTCGCTTTCAATCACAGTCGTTGCGTCGTCGTCGAGGGTGCACATTTGCACAAAGAAGAGGGCAAGGAGACCGCCAATGAGAGAGGCCGGCAGCATAAGCTTACGCGTGCAGGCGAGGTGCTCGCGGATGACATGGCCAATGTACATGAAGACAAAGAGGAGCGAGAAGGACGAGACTCGCGCCATGCTGCCTCCGAGAGCAAAGTCGGTCGCCATGGTCTTGAGAAGCTTTAGAAGCTTTCCTTGAAGTTCTTGCTTGTTCTTGTTGCTTGTTGCTTGTCTTGTTCTTTTGTTGCCAAGTTGAGGTCTCGGCGGAGTTGCGGATCTGCTGCCAGCCCGATCGCGCCGGCCGAGGTCCGCCGTCCCCTATTAAAGCAAGAGACCCATGCTACATCCCTTATCTTTCAAGGCTAAAGATTTTTAGCCCGCAAAGGCGATGCTAGCGGTAGCTACGAATTTGCGTAAGACTCTATTTTTTTCCCTCTCTCCTTCGAGCAAGGCACAGAGACGGGCTGCGTTGTCATTATTTTCGATCCGCACCGCTCAGAGTGTTCGCTCGCTCATTCACTAACTCACTCACTCGCCCACGCGCAGGGATGCAACTGCGCTTTTGTCCCGTCCGTGCGGTCCTATCCTCAAGTGCACCCAAGAAAGCGCCAAAGCGCTGGAAGCAACGAGCCCGCTTGCCCTCTTGGACATTCCCTCTGGCTGGTGTTGTACGAAACACGGTCGAGCATACTGCGTCCCTTGCCCGTCTGCGCCAATTCTCCACACCTCGCACACTGAGCAGGCAGCGCTCCTTCTCTCGCTAATGGCAAGCCGTGCACCGTGCACGGTTGGACGAATCCGTGCGCGCGCGCGCGCTCTATTTCTTGCGCGCGCGGTCCATTCTCCAGGGCGGGCTAGCTAGCTGGCTCGCTCGCTACATCTAGCGAGCGAGCGAGCGAGCGAGCGAGCGAAATGTCGACGCGGCAAGGCGTCGCGGCACGGCGTTGTGGCAACCGCGGGGCGCGCGCGGCTGCGGCTGCGTCGCGCGCTTGGATTTTGCCGCACGGGGAGGAAGGAAGGAGGCCTGAGTTGTCGCGCGCCCGAATTGCGTCTCCACTCGCAGCGAGGAGCACGCGACGGATACGAGCACGCGGCTGGGAGTTGACCCGAGGATGCTCGGACGCACGGGGCGACCCTCTGCCCTCCTTTCTCCCCGTGCGAGCATGCGAGCGAGCGCGAGCGACGGCGGGCGAGGAGCCCGAACACGCACCGCACGCACGCAAGCATGCATGACGCTCGCACGCGCCCACCCTCGCGCGTCCGGTCCTCGCGACGAGGCCGCACCCACCGAGCACCCGCCCACCTTTCCTCGCCCCGGGGCCGGGCGCGCGCAGGCGGGCGCGAGCGCGAGCGAGCCTGGCAAGCGAGCACGCGAGCGGATAGGGCCGGGCGCGCGCCCTTTTTGCCCGTGCATGCACGCGCGCCCATATTCGCGCAGCCGGGATCCGTTGGACATGCACGCGCTGCGCTCTGCTCTGCTCTGCTCTGCTCTGCTCTGCTCTGCTTAGCACGGTCTGCAAGGCAGAAGACGGACGAAGAAGAGACGACGGAGAAGACGACGGAGAAGATGAAGGAGACGGAGACGGAGACGGAGACGGACGAGCTCGAGGGGACGAAGTCGAGAGGGCGGCGAGGAGGAGGGGCCGTAGTCGCCAGAAAGTGGACCCGGTCGACGCGCGGGGGCGCGGCCCGGCCTCGTGCGCCGCGGGCCGCGCGGCGCGCGCGCAGCGGGCGGCCCGGGAGGAGGCCATCGCGCGGGCCGCGGGCCTGCCCTTGGCTTGGCCTGGCCTGGTCTGCGCTGCTCTCGGCAAAGAGGGCGCAGCAGTGCGGGCGCAGGCGGGAGGGTGGAAGAGGCTGCGCGCGTAGGGTCCGGCAGCAGCTGCGAGCGGCGGTGCGCCGCGCAAGGGCTCAGGGTCGCGGCGACGAGAAGCCTTCGTTGGAGCAAAGCTGGACCAGTTCTTGCGAGACACACACCCACATAAGATACCGGCTGTGGGCGCGCCTTGAGAGAGTGAGTATAGGCTTGCTTTCTTGAATGAATGCTGGTCAGCTTGCCATCGCTCGTTGTTAGCTTGCCGTAGCTTGCCATGCGCATGCAGGCAAGCTCGCCATATGGTGGCGGAGGCTGCGCTCGCGGTCGCCATCCATTGATCCATTGATACGCGTCGCGCCCTCCTCCTTCGCGCCCTCCTCCTTCGTGTTGATGCGATGCCCCGTGTCTTGACTGATATGATGATAACTTGTGCCTGGTTGCCGTGTGCTTGCTCACAGTCAATCAAGTAAACCTTCCGTCGCGCCGCGACGCAATGGGACGCGCGCCAGGAAATGGGCCTCGTACGCCAGCAAATGATGCAGCGCGCGTGTTTTCCTGAAAGCCCGGAGAAAAAGCCGCGGTGTCTCGCGAGGCGCACGCCGCTCGATCCTACTCGAGCGCTCGCGGTCTCAGATCGTGCCGAGCAAACACGACGAAGAGCAGCCAGGCTGCGGCTTCCGTTGCGGGTTGGCGAGCAGGAGCAGGAGCAGGAGCAGGAGCAGTAGTAGCGCACGACACGAGCAGACGCAGCGAGCAGGCGCCGGAAAGTTGTGTGGCTGGCCGCGCGCTCGCTTCTTCCCGCAGAGCAAGGAGCGCACGCTCAGATTTTCGCGGACCGGACCCACTTGCGTAGTTCTAGCAGACGTGGAAAGGAGAAGGAAGAAGGGATTAGCATAGGAGCAAGTGGCCCGGTCAGCCTCTTCGAAAATTGACTTGGACTCAATGCGAGCATGACTGACAAAACGACAGACAGACAGACAGACAGACAGACACAGGCAAGTAGACAGGCAAGTGGGCCAGTGTGAAATGCACAAGTCTTCGAGGCGCTACGAAGGACGGCCGATCCCTCTCTTGGGGTTACCACGAGATCACGCGCGCGCTCACTTAAGCCCAACACGAACGATCAATCGAGCCATCCTCTAGATGCGCAGAGTTCCCGTGCCGGCAACTGAGGCGAGGATGAGTGTTGGAGGCGGTCAATTGGGCCATTGTAAGACGCCATCAACACCAAGGGACGGAAATATTCATGACCTCGGCCTTCTTCCCATTGGCAGGACAGCCGCCAAGAGCCGTGTGTTCACGGAAGTGCGCACGCGACTTTCTGATCAAGGCGGCGACATCCGCCGGCGGGACAAACCGCGCGTGCGCACGAAGTCCAGAGAGCACGAGTCCAGGCTATTATCTTTCCGCAATCAAGAGGAAAATTCAATGCGTCGTTCCAGACAAGCACGCGGCAAACCGGCCGCAGGTCGATTTATCGTGTCCTATTTCCCATCAAGCAACGGGGACGCAAGCGCACTTTGGCTCGCTGAGCGGTCAGGATCATTGTCACACGTACGCGTCGGCGATCGAGATCACATTCCTGACTACTCAATTTTGCACATGCGCAGAAGCTGGTTGCCAAATGCATCGCGCGCGCCAAGTGTGTTTTGGCCCACTCGGGCAATCGGTGTTCGTTCACCTCTCCAGGACGGCACGCCCACACAATGGCAAAAGATGGGCCGTGGCCCAAAATTGGGGGATGGGATGGGGGGTAGGCGGCTGCAAGACCCGTCGCTTCAAAAGCCGCCATCCTCCATGCTCCCACCCAAAGTCATCGTGGTTGCCAAAAGCCCACGCGACACAGGATAAGCCCACTACCTTGGTTGACGGGCAGCGCTGATCCATTTATTCACGTCCAAGCCCTTCGCGTTCTCGCCTGAGCGATTTGATTAATAGTAGCTCTCCGCGCCGCCAGCAAATCAGCGAGGTATTGCAAGCTCTCGCTATTGATCAATTGTGCAGAAAAGGGGCAGCCTTTAGAAATCTTACGCTTTGTTTGCTGTTCTCGATGGGCCAAGTTCTGCAAAGCACCATGTCGTGAGAATTGACTCTTGCCGACTTGACTTTAAGTTGTATGGCACTTTGCGAAACCTGTTGAGTCAAATGTTGCTGTCCTTGGCACTCTTGAATCCCGAACGGCACGCTGCACCTGCACAACTCCATGTTGCATTCATAACGGCGTTCCGCGCTTCCTGAGTTACCGCGCTTGCACCTCGTAAAGATGTGTCGATCGAGAAACCTTTTGAAAACCCTAAAATCTGGATTGGCTGAAGCTTCGTCTTCTCTCCAGAGACATCATTATTGAAGGGCGCATGGCAGACGGTCATGCGATAAGAGACCCTGCGTTCTCCACATTCATTGCTCGAGGATGAAAACAAGCTATTCAAGCCAGGACGTTTTGATTTTGGGGGCACATTGGATACTTCAGGCGAGACATCTGGCAAGGATCATCGACATTCAACATGCACTTCTTTTCCAGAGGGTGCACCTCATCAAGTGGAGCAATGTTGTTGACGGTAGACCAGAAACGAACGGGAAGAAAAACCAGACTTGCTTGAACGTAAAAGAGACTTCGCTCCGGGGCTGACACGAGTCGGTGATGACGTTTGCCAGATTCTGTCGCTGCTACTCGGAGAGCTTGTTTGATAGTTGAGTATTCGGGTCCGCGGGCCTCCGGCAGCAATTTTGGTCGCAGCCTGGCTTGCTCGGCACAGTAGTCCCAGCACGGAGACCTGGTCCAGCTGATCTAGTTTGGTCCTGAACTCATTCATTCATTAATTTTTTAAAAATTAAAATCATAAAAGGAGTTCATGTACACTGATAACGTCAGGATATATGTTGGGTTTGATGCCTGCGATTGCACCGGATGGGAGGCGATTGCATCAGTGGGCCTAGTTGATGCATTTGTGAACCAACTTACCTCCCGGCATTAGATTCGTTGCTGCGATCAAAAGCGAGAGGCTCTTTCCATTTGCAGCTTCTTAGCCGGATGATCTATATCGCATCTAGTTTTGAAAGACGGATTGTGTTTTTCCACTGTTGTATACCGACATTGCTTGCGTAATCAAAGCGCATGGTGCTTCTCTGAACATTTCAGGGCCTGGCATGACCTAATGATGACAAGAACATGGCTGGCACCCCTACTGCAATCAACTCTCGTATTCAATTGATCCTGGAGAAAAGGATGCAGCACGCATTCCTGATGCCTAGTGCACACCGTTGAAGAGCGTCTATGATTTTGCCAACCACATCAGTGCAAATCCTTTGGGATGTCACTTGCACGAGCTTTGGACTCGTCCAGCGCGAGCTTCTTCTCTATTTCCCAAGCTAAAAGATGAAGAACTGATGCTCTGCGCATTTCATTGAATATTCGAAAGAAAGACTTGGCCTTGTCCCTTCGTGCTTATCAAAGACTTGTGGGAAATGGAAATTACTCGAGCATACAGCAGCGCTACAGAAGCGGCAATATCAACCTGGCAACTATGGGAAGTCTCTTGTTTTCTTGCCGTGCCCAATACCGTCAAATCTTGGCAGCCACTAGCTCATGCGACATTAAGTGTAACAGCGTTCGCAACATAAACCAACACGGTCAAGAGATTTGTGATCCCTACAAACCTCCAAGGTAGCGAGAACATCGAACACCATTAGCTAATCGGTTTATCCTGCCAGATCGAAACTAGCTCGGCGATCCTAGCATACGTAACCATACAGGCAGTCCATCTCCACTTGCAACTTCAACAAAGGCCTTCCCGTTGCACCGCGTGTCCAGCTTCTCGCAGGAATCATGACGCGACGCAAATCGCTGCTCTTGTTTCAAGAGAGCGAGCCGGCCTCGCAGTCAAACGCTTCTTCCTCCGTCCTTCCACAACCACGCAACCCAGTTTGTGCACTTCGACTTTGATCGACATGT
Organism: Aurantiochytrium sp. KH105; assembly: GCA_003116975.1. Lineage (NCBI taxonomy): Eukaryota > Bigyra > Thraustochytrida > Thraustochytriidae > Aurantiochytrium > Aurantiochytrium sp. KH105. The sequence continues at coordinate 352,239 of BGKB01000009.1, forward strand.
ATGTGACGGACTGAACGGCATGGCCGAAAACACAGCGAAGTCTAAGTGTGGGGTCGTCTGTGCCTTGTCCGCCTCGAGATTTTGCGGTTTAGCAAATAGTATGCAGGTCCGCAATGACAAGATCGACGTGGCCAAAAGGAGAAGTGAATGAGAATTCGATGCTGGCTTTCGACATGGACCCGGACCCGGAAAGTTTGATTGTGAGAATTGATTGGTAACTTTACTACACTACCAAGAACAGCAGCAGGCTAGACGAATACCTGACAAAAGTTTGAGACACATACGACGCTGTTTAATTGTCAATGACATCGTAAGCGGGGTCGAAGCGGCGACGGAACATCGGACCCTCCTTGTTCTTGCGCAGAACGAGGAACCAGACGCCAAAGAAGAACGCCATCACACCAGCGGAAATACCAACGACGGCCCAGTTGCCGACAGAGGCAATGAGCGGGAGCGCGAGCGAGGTCCACACGCCACCACCAAGGAAGGGCTCAGTCACGAGCTGCTTGGCAGCAAAAGCCTCGGCAGCAGGCGTCTCGTACTCGGGGTCCACAATGCGCAAAAGCATGAGACCAATCGAGGTGGTCGCGGTACTGGTGCCAAACTCCGGAAGAGCACGCTCAACCCAGAAGTCCGGAAGCATGAGCGGCGCGAGGAAGAAGAAGCAGATGAGCTGCCAGCCGAGAATGGCAAGGAGAACAATCATGAGGGGACCAATGTTGTCAGCGACGACAGCAAGGTTGGTCGTGGCGACGGCGGTGAGCACGAGCACATCGAGCGAGAAGCCGGAGATGCGCTCCATCATGCCGCGGTCCAGAGGCGAGTCCGTGCAGTACTTGTCAAGAAGGATCTGGACGACAAGACCCCAGAGAAGGCACATGGGGAAAAGCGGGAAGCCGGAAAAGAAGGCGTACTCAACGAGCCAGTCGTCGAGGGTCTCGAGGGCGATAAGAATGCGCTTGGTCCAGTACGAGAGGAACAGCACGACGCCAATGTACGCCATGTGCAGGGCGAGGGTCTCGACGGCATCGTTGGAAACGGTAAGGTAGGCGCCAGGGACGCGCTTGGCCATGGGGATGATCGCCTTCTCGGTCCAGGGGCGCACCTCAAAGCCGTGCTGGGCGGGGACACCAGGGACGTTGTCAACATCGGCCATCGGGTTGGCCTGCGCCTTGGAGTACGAGTCAACGGTGCCGCTCTCAGCATCCTCGGCCTGCTTGAGCAGATGGGACATGCGAGACCAACCAAAGTAGTTGGCAACGTTGCACAGAATGGTACCGACGATGACACCAAAGAGGATACCAAAGGTGGCGGCAGTGATACCGAGATCGCCACCCTCCGGGAAGCCGAGCGCAGCGTACGAGGCAGTCACGCCAGCAGCCGTACCGTGGCCACCCTGGGTACCAACGGGGCCGAGGGAGCCAAAGAGAGGGTGAGTGCCAAAGGCAGGGATGAAGAGGATTCCGGTGAGCAAGCAAGCCCAAAACCAGTTGCCCCATGCGATCACCCAGCCGTAGGCAATCTGAGGGGCAGCAGTGTCCCAAACTTCGCGGGCGTTGGGCACGGTCTTGCCCATGAAGAGGGTGGCAAAGACGATGTTGATGAGGAATCCAGGCATGTTACTCCAGCCAGAGATGAAGTCGCTTTCAATCACAGTCGTTGCGTCGTCGTCGAGGGTGCACATTTGCACAAAGAAGAGGCCGAGGAGACCGCCAATGAGAGAGGCCGGCAGCATAAGCTTACGCGTGCAGGCGAGGTGCTCGCGGATGACATGGCCAATGTACATGAAGACAAAGAGGAGCGAGAAGGACGAGACTCGCGCCATGCTGCCTCCGAGGGCAAAGTCGGTCGCCATGGTCTTGAGAAGCTTTAGAAGCTCTTCTTGTTGTTTTTCCTTTCTTCTTTTGGTTTGGAGGAGTTGCGGATCTGCTGCTAGCCCGATCGCGCCGTGCGAGATCCGCCGTCCTCTATTGTCTTATTTTTTCAAAGTTAAAAAAAAGAGAGGAGGCCCATACTTTGTCCCTTATCATTTCCAAAATGAAAATTTTTAGCCCGCGCGTACGATGCTAACAACAACTAGCGTTTCGAGTAGGGCTCTTCCTTTTCTCTCGCCCAAGGCCCTGAGCAGTCTGTTTTGGAGGCTGCGTCGCTACAATTTTCGATCCGCACCAGCTCAAGGCCGTCACCCACTCACGCATCCATCCACCACGACAGCCAGCCACTGCCAGCCTTTGGCAGCACCTGCGCCTCGTCTTGTCGAGGTGCCGGTCCTATCCCCAGTGCTCCCGTGAAAGCGTCAAAGCGCTGGAAGCAACGAACCCCTGCCGTTTGCTCTGCTGGACATCCCATCTGTCCCCGGCCTTGTAGTAGTCCACATAAGATCGACACATTGTCGAATACGCTACCGCCACCCTGGCCGCCCCCCTTCAGATCGTCCTCAGCTGGCAAATGTTACTAACGAAGCGAAATCTCGGCAAGCTGGAAGAGGGCTGTAAGCGGGTGGACGCGAGCCAGTCGCCGACGATCTCATCCGCGCTTCTGTTCACTGCTTTCTGCCTCTCCGTCTTCATCTTTTTGCAAGATGGCCCATTTCCAAGCACGGCTGGCCAATCAATGCGCAGGCTGCTGCAGCCACGTCGCATCGCATCGCACCGCACCGCTCCGCATCGCGTCACCAAGCGTCGCGACCTGCGCCCTCGCCGCTTTCCGGCACGCGAGCAAACATGCCTAGGGTGTTGTGCGCCAGCTCTGTCGCGGTGCCTCTCCCTCGTCGACGCTCGCGAGACCAGAAAAGGCCGTCGGTCGACACGCCGGGGCGGGCGGGCGTGCGGCCGAGCTCGAGCGGGGGCGATCTGTGCCGCGCGCTTGCCTCGCTGTGCCAGCTGCAGCTCGCGCGCAGGCGCCACACACGCAAAGGTGCCGCAGACATCAGAAGCGGCCGGGAATGTACCTTCAACCCGAGTCACTCCGCTCGCGAGACCTGCCCTGCCCCGCCTCAGCCTGCCTTGCCACGCCTCGGCCTGCCTCGCCGCTTTGCGCAGCACGCGCGCCGGCCTGCGCGCGCCTGGGCGCGCGCCCGCTTTGCGCAGCGCGAGCTCGCACGCGCTCTTCGTCAGCGCGTGCAGCCGCACATTGTGGCGAGAGTCGCCACTGTGTGGGCCAGCCTCCATGTATCCGTTGAGCATCCATCTGTTCAAGCCTTGCCTTGCTGAGCCTTGAGCCTTCTGAGTTCGAGTTTAAGTCGAGTTCAAGCCGGCCGCAGCCGGGATCGAGGGGAGGGAGAAGTCGAGCGAGGGCCGCGCGGCCCAAGCGCCTCCCCCGCGTCATGGCCGCGCGGTCCTGGGCGCGTAAGGCCACGGCCCCGCGGGCGAGAGAAATCTGGATTGCCGAGAAGCTGGACCGAGTGACACGCGACTGTGGGTGCCAATGACGGCTGCATGCATGCACGGGAAGACCCCCAGGGGGGAGGGGGGGGCGCACGCACGTTTTCCTGCTATCTTCGATGACGGGGCCTGCGATCCCATTCTCGATTGCAATCGTGCGCGCATGCCTGGCTGCGTCGCCACCACCATCGGCTCGACAATCGTGCGCGCATGCCTGGCTGCGTCGCCACCACCATCGGCTCGACCTCGGCTCGACCTCGGCGCGGGCCCAGACTGCAGAGCGTCGCGTCGTGGCGCGACGCAAGATGACGCGCGCCAGAAAATTAGAAAAAGAGGAGCCAGGGCCTCGTGTGCGACGCGGCGTACGTGTGGTTCTCCTCGATAGTGAATAGCGAAGGCCTAGGAAGAGACGCCCGCGCAAGTCTCTCGCCCCGCCTCTTGATCGCGCGGTCGATCGATCGGTCGGTGGGCCGATCGAGCAGCGCGCGCCGCACGTTTGAGCTTGCCCAGCAGACCGCTCGAGGCTGCTCGCGCGCCGCTCGAACTGGAAACTTCAAGCACGCGAGCGGTCTCGGTACGACGAGAGAGCCCCCCCGGGCTCCGGCTTCTGCAGCAGCCAGCAAGTCCAGCAGTCTTGCAGCCAACCAGCTCTATTTCCACAAATACGGACAGGCTGACGCGGAAGCGGCCTTTAGAAATTCACCCACCGCTAATCCGGGCCAGCTTTTGAGTGAAGTTGCATCAGGCATTGTTTACGTATTCGACTCATTTCGACTCGATTCGATTCGATTGCGCACGTGGGACCGGTCAGCACAGATTCGAGCGTGCGCATATCTCTTGCCTCAACTGGAACAAGCGAGGGGCGGAGCGAGCGGAACGGACGATCGATTATTCACTCGGAAACTCCTGCACGTCATGCTTGCGCGCGCTCGCTTCGGCGTGAAAAGATTAATCGGTTGATCGGCCGGCAGAGGGGCGCACGTGAAAGTTGGCGAGGCGGCGGCGGATGCCCGAGTAGGTGGATGATTCATGCGTGATGCGCGTTGCGAAAGAAAATTAACGTCTCAGGCCTAAAAGCCTGGCCGAGAGAGATTGTCCTACTCTGGCCAGTTATGCGTGGACGTGCCCCGGAAACAGCGCTAGGGTGGGCGCTGGTAACGATTTCTTGCGCGCGGTCTCCGATCGTCGACGGGGCAATTCGCAAGAAAATGTCATCTCCATATCCGTGGCGTGCGCGCTTCGTGCGCGCGAACGCTTCGTTCGATTAAAAAAGCGCACACTCGCATTGTCTCCTACGCAGTCCTTGTTCTTGTCGCCATCCTCCCACGTGTACGCCAAGTTGTTGATTTTTTATCCCAGTCCCAGTCATGCGTATGACGCAATCTTCTCCTTCGCGCCACCAATCGAAGACCTTGTGCCTGAGGGAAAGATGCTACGTGGGTGGATGAATGCGCGCGTGCGTCCTGTTGTTTCTGTGCCGCTTCTTTCGAGTGAGACGAAATGACTTTGTCCTTCTCACGAAGTCCAAGAGAGCACGGACCCAAGCAAGTCACCGTGGTTCTGTGCCAATCAAGGAGGGGCTGGCGAAAATTGTGCGCTGAACAAGCACGAGGCAATCGCATCGTCCTCGCTTAGCCCGGACCGTGCATCAAGGGTCTTCCCCGCTGCGCAGTTTCTTCATATCTACCTTGTGCGCGCACAAAAGGTTTCGAGTTAGCCAGGTTTAGCAAGCTCGTGCACATTTGTTCCTTCGCGGACAGATTAAAACTGTCTGCGAGGGACTGCCGACTCGAGCTCGGCCCACACAATCTCAAGAGTGGGCCATGGCCCAGATCCCGATGCTTTGCGCGGCTCCAGGACCGCTCGGTTGGTATAACGTCTCGCCCACTTTTGCTTGCGGTAGTGGAAGAGGTCAGCTCGTGAGAAAAAACACGGGTAACATCATCTCCTTCTTGGATTTGAGCTGCAAAGGGCGACTGTGCTTAGATCCTCAAGGGCGCCTGCTGCTTCTTGGCCCATTCCATTTGAGCGGGAAGATCATCACGAGCAGACGAGCGAGAAGGTTGAGCTTGCCGCTTTCAAGCACTTTTGTTCGCCTCCACGACCGCGTTTTCTTGAGTTTGCCACACTCAAGCACTTTAATTGCCTGCTGCTTGCTTGTTTTACTTGAATCTATACAAGTCTGTCAGATCTTGTCGGGGTCCGTTCTTACTTTTGCTTTGCGGACCACTGTGCAATTCTGACTTGCTTTACCTCTTGTCGGAAAACTCTTGTTCATATAAAGTCGAGCGACTCTGGCTTAAATATCCCAAACTTGCACCTTCAAGAATGTTCAGCAGCTTAGCGTGAGTTATTGACAATGAACTAACTTGGACCGTGTTGAGTCGATTGTTCATCGTTTGCATGGTGCGCTTTCCAAGATCGAGCGAGCTAGACTCGATCTAGCTTTGCCTCGCTCATTTTTTTCAAAAATTTATCCCCGCTTCAAGCAAGAACTTCTCTGTGAGCAAAACGTATCAGCTTCAGCCTGGGGACGCTGCATGCTCTTACTTCGTTTGGCGCGAGCCCGTTCGACTCTGACTTGAATGCGAGCACAAACCGTCAGGACTGCCAATCAAATCAATCTTCCTCTTGCCATGACCTAGCAACGACAAGCAAACCTTGGGCCATCTCAAGCAGGAAAACAACTCTTGATTTTCATGGCCCTGTCTGATGATGTCGAGCAACGATGCTGTGCGTAGGATCGTTGATCACGCTGTGCCATATTTCCTTCAAGTTGATCGGCGCCATTGAATAAATGATTTTGACTCGTGCCATTGATTGATTGATCGATCGATTGCTGGTTGATCGATTGCTGGTTGATCGATTGATCGATTGTGAAGAAATAAAAAGAAAAGAATTGAATGGCAAAGAGACTATTGTATCGCAGCGCGGGGCTGCGCGGTGCGGCGAGGCGCGGCGTGGCGCGACGTGACGCGTTGCTTGCAAGGGGGCGCCGAGACGATGGCCACCATGTCTCTCGAAGCCAGTGAGGGCAACCCGATGTTGCGGGTTGCCGAGACGGACGCGCAGCGCGATCTAGCTGCCTGGTTGCTGGAGCTGCCCGAGGACCAGGAGATCTCGCTCAAGGACCTCAAGGACAAGTTCAACCCGGAACCGCTCCGCGAGCAGGCGCTCATCGAAGCATGCAACCACTTTCAGGCCTCCCACTTTCTTGTCATGCTCGCGCGGAACGGCGAGGTCTTTTGGGTCAAGCGCGATCTCGAGGAAGCCAAGATGCTCGAGGGCGCCAATCAGGAGAACATGCTCGTTTTCCAGGAGGTCCGCAAGGCTGGAAACAAGGGCATCTACAAAAAAGACCTCAAGCGGTCCACGGGACTTCCTCAGGGCGCCCTCACACGCTCGCTCCGCTGGCTTGAGAACCGTAAACTCGTCAAGGCCGTCAAGACGATTGCGAGCAAGACCATGAACCTCTATGTCACGCACGATATCACGCCCCTCCGCGAGCACACCGGAGGGCCTTGGTATGAAGATCAGGAGTTTGACTCCGACTTTGTAAACTTTGTGCAGCAAACCTTGATCATCCTTATTGATCGCGGCGCATCAGGCGACGGCGAAACTCTCCGAAGCATGCACGAGACGATCCTCGCGTCTGGGGCTACAAAGCAAGAGCTCGAGCTGCCCGACCTTCGTAGCGTGTTGCAAACTCTCTTCTGGGACGGTCGAATCGAGCTCCATCGCAAAGAGACGCGACCGCTTAATGAGTTCACGATTGATACAATTCGTTGGCAAATTCCCCCTCCTGTACGAGCCAATCAGTTCACCACGGAATCGCCTTGTGGAGGCTGTCCGGTACGCGACAAGTGCACGCCCTATGGCGGCGTTGTGAGCCCTCTTTTGTGCAAGTACATGGATACCTGGAATGGGTCCGACGGCGTTCTCTTTTAGCTTCAACATCTTTTCTTTTTTAATGATGATTTGCCTGTACACTGGCTTTGCAACTTGTTTTTCTATCCTTTCATCCTACGATAAGACGACCGATCAGCGAACGAATCGACTGACCCAATGAAGAATCAACAAATTAAAATGAACTAAATACTCGATTGATCCTTTATGGAATCCTGCTCAGTCTGCGCACGACACAAGCAAAACTCCTGCTCTTTAGGAGATGGAAGCGCTCACTGGCCCGCCCGCTCTATCTGCGCGCATCTAACCTGCACGACGTCTCTTTCTTCACTTCTAATTCACAGACCGTGGCAGTAGCACGCCCAAGAATCGAAAGCAGCTGCGAGCGGGGAGCGGGAAAGAACATAAACAAAAGGGAACAAAGGACATGCGTTTGCTTATGCGCTCGAGAACGAAAGTGGCAGAAAGAGACCCTAGGTCTCAATATAAGCCTCGATAATGTCTCCTTCTTCGAACTCCTGGAATGCGGACAACGTGATGCCACACTCCTGGCCCTGCTTCACCTTGCCAACATCATCCTTAAAATGTCGAAGCGAGTCCAGACCACCGCGGTGAATAATCTCGTCGCCGCGTCGTACGCGCATGCGGCTTGACTTGGCGACCTCGCCGCTCTCCACGCTACAGCCAGCAACGATCCATTCACCCTCGCGCCTATTGCGCGGATTCATCTTGAAAATCTTCAGAACCTTGGCGCTTCCGAGGACTTGCACATTATCCTTCTCCGTCAGCTCCTCACTCATTATCTTGCGCATGTCGTCGAGCAAATGGTAAATCACAGATTGCGTCACGATTTCAACGCCGCCCTGCTCAGCGACGCGAACCACCGAGTTGGGCGCACGCACGTTGAATGCAAAGATTCGCGCCCCAAACGTCTTGGCCAGCTCCACATCAGACGACGCAATCGGCCCGACACCACGCCGAATTACCTTCATGCCAAATTCGCTTGGATCCTCGATCTCTACACCGCTCGACTCTTCGTACTTTTGGAGAAACTCGAGAGAAAGACCCTCCACAGAGTACCGGAGCGCCTCCAGAGAACCATCTGTATCGGCCTTGAGCACGATCGGAACCACATCAGGGAGAGGCATCGGATGCTCATCCGCGTCCTCTTCCTCATCCGCAGGTTTGCCTTTCTTGCCCTTGGATTTCTCAACCGTTTCACTCGCCTGTCGAGCTGCGGCGCGTTGTTCCGCCTCAAATCTGAGACGCTCCGCGGCCTCCGCCTCAATATCACGACGGCGACGCGCGCGAAGGTCCGCGACTTCGCGCGCGCGCTTGGTGGATGAAACAGCAAGAATATCCGAGGCTGGTGCGGGCGGCTCCTTAAAGCCCACGAGGCGAACGGGTGTCGCAGGACCTGCCTCCTTCAATGGTTTACCTGTGACTGTGTCGAGCAACTGTCGCACACGGGCATGCTGCTCGCCACACACGACATTGTCACCAACCTTGAGCGTGCCCCATCGCGTCACGATATCCGCAACTCCGCCCATGCCCTGGTCCAGGCGCGACTCGAGGACCACGGCCTCGCCGCGGCTCTTTGGATCGGCAACCAGGTTCATCTCTGCAGATTGCAGCAAGATGGCCTCTGAAAGATCGTCGAGCCCTCGTCGCGAAGGTGCAGCGATCGGGATAATCTGCACGGCACCCCCATGCAAATCCGTCAATACGTCGTGTCCAGTGAGCTCGCTCGAAATGCGATACATGGCATCATCCGCGTCGATGCCCGGCATATCCACCTTGGAAACGGCCACGATGATGGGCACATTGGCTGCACGCGCCATTTCGATCGACTCGACTGTCTGCGGCCTCACGCCATCCGTCGCCGCAATGACCAGCACAACCACATCGGTGAGCAGCGTGCCGCAGCGCCTCATGCTTGTGAAAGCCTCGTGGCCGGGAGTGTCCAGGAAAACAATCGACTGCTCGTCCAAGGCAAACTTAAAGGCGCCCACGCTCTGGGTAATGCCGCCCGCCTCGCCGCCCGCAACGTCGGTGCTGCGCAGCGCGTCGAGTAGCGACGTTTTGCCATGATCAACGTGGCCCATCACCGTAACGATGGGACTCCGCGTCGGAAATTTGGCGACCGCGTCCGCGGACAACGTTTCCAGATCCGTTCGAAATTCGTCCTTGACGCGATTCTTCTCGTGCTTAGTCTCAATACCGAACTCCATCATTAGGAGCTCGGCGACCTCTGTGTTGATTGTCAGCGCCTCGGCGACGGCCGAGACTTCCTGATTGGCAATCCGCGACTTGCGTCGACGTCCGCTCTTTTGCTCAAACTTGAGCTGACGCAAGAGGTAGCTCGAGACGTTTGTCCGCACACGAACGCCCGTCTCCTTCTCGGCTTCGGAATCCATCTGTGACGAATTCGAGTCCAGACCGCCCACCTCAACCAGCTTCGTGATAATGCGACGCGTAGGGATTCCGCTTCGCAGCGAGAGTTCGCGCACAGTCAGGCTCTCGGGAAGTGAGACGACAACGCGGACTGCCGGTGGCGCGGGCGTACTTTGCGCATTCTTAGCTTTTTTCTTTTTCGCCCCATCGGCGCCGCCAAAGCGGTCCTTCTTGCCTCGGCCGGCACCGTTCTCGTCGCCCTGCGTGTCGCTGTACTTGCGTGAGTACTCGCGCTTCTTCTTCTTCGCAAATTTGTCCTTGGACGATCGACCATCCGAACTAGAGTTGTCGTTCATCAGAAGATCGTCAGCATCATCGTTGCTGGAGGGCATCTCATACGAGACATTGTCCAGGGGAACCTCCTCTTCTTCATTATCACCTGCGCGCAGCGCCTGCCCAGCCGCGCGGCCGTTTCCAGGGGTATTTCTCGCATTGAACTTCTTTTGATGACCCAATCGATTTCCCGACGGAGTTGGCGTCTGGCCGCCGCCGCCCTTTCCGCGCTTGTTGTTGCTGCTGTTGTTGTTGTTGTTCCTGTTGCTTTGATTCGAGTTTTGGTTGCCCTGATTGTTGCGAGAAGATCCATTGGCTTGGTGGCCATTGTGTTGATGCTGCCTCCTATTGTTGTTGTTGTTGTTGGTGGTGGTGGTGGTGTTGTTGTTGTTGTTATTATTCCTGTTGTTGTTAATTCTATTGTTATTCCTGTTGTTGTTGTTGTTGTTGTTATTCCTGTTGTTGTTGTTGTTGTTCCCGTTGTTGTTGTTGTTGTTCCCGTTGTTGTTGTTGTTATTGTTCCTGTTCTTGTTGTTGTTATTCCTGTTGACAGATTTGCCTTTGGGCCCATTGCTCTTGCCGGTGCCGCCTCCGCCGCGCCCACCGGCCCCGCCAGACCCTCCAGGCCCGCCGCCACGCGAAGGCGTTGCCTCCACCGCCAAAAGCCGCCTCTGGATCATCACCAGGTCCTTCGGTGGCCAGGAATCCTTGGCTGTGCCAGCCAATGGCTGCCAGCGTCGACCCTCGGCAACCCGCGAGAGAAGCCGCGAGTGGGCCCATGCGGAGGCCCCCAGCGACGCCCGCGGCGCGGGGCCGGCGCCCGCCGGCACGGCCCGCGCCGCGCGCCGCGCGCCACTCGCCACGACCCGCGCGAGCATCCTTTCTCAGTTTGCATTCTTCAATCAATCCATCGATCAAGTCGGATCAATCAATCAACCAATCGATCAAATCGCAAATGCCAATCATCGACAGTGGCGGGGGTGCGAGAGAGAGCGAGTGCGTGCCAATGTCGCGCATAAAATCTCCATCCGTGATTTATATCAAGTTTAAGGTAAGGCGTTTGTAGATTACACCACGGGATCTCCACGCAGAACTCTGTTCAATCTCGTCGTTTCTCCCGATGGTCTTCGCCCGCCCGTCATGTATTCAGATTGCCATTGCATGGCCCAGCAGCCTCCTCTCAGATCGAACCTTGTATAGCTGGTGGGCTGATTATCTTTTTTCCCCCATTTTCTTTGCGCTCGTCGAGCATAGCAAGTTGCGGCCTCGTGCCATCTTCATCAAAGAAAGAGGATGCCTACAACAACTAGGTGGTGTTAGCGGCCAATGTAAGAACGCTCAGGATAGTATTCGGAGGGTCCTGGAAGGTCGCGCGCGTTGTAGATGATGGTGTCGAGTTCGGACTTGGGGTTCTGGTTTCCAAAACGAACGCCGCCGCCTCGACGCTGGGCGTCGGCACTGTACTCGCCAGGACCAGGAAGGTCCCGAGCACGAATGACTTCCCAGTCAATGTACGTCTTGCCGCGCGACATGCTCACCCGGCCCACGCCTGATTTCTCCAGCGTTGAGGGAATTTGACCCGTCGCAGATACTGGACCTGGCAAGTCGCGGGCGCGCGCAATTGCGAGATCTAACGCCGAGGGTGTGCGCGCAGCATTGAACTTTCCTCCCTATGGGCACAAAATTGAACAATGCGGGTTGTGAGGAAGATGTTGACAGAGCGCCGCATGTACAGAGAAGAGGTTCAAAATGCAAAATCACAAAACGTCAAGGTGTCGGTCAGCATTCATTCTACAGCAAGCGCAAATTGAACTCAACCCCTTCACCATCCAGGCGCAAACTTCACTTACCTTGGGAAGATTTGGTGCAAGATGTGGAGCATACGCGGCAGGGCCGGGTTGACCCTTGGTGAGATACACATTCCACTCAATCCAGGATTTGGGTCTGGATTCGTTGAACTTTCCGCCAGAAGGTTGGCTCCATGCGCTCCTATCTTGCAGGTACACGATCGGCTCGTAGCTGTCGCGATCGCGAGGTTTCTTTGGTTGCGCTCGGCGCTCGACCCAGGCCATGCTCGGTCCGCATTTTTTTTTAATGGGCTTAATGTCCTGATTCACAAAACCGGCGCTCCCGGGACCCGTGCGCGGTCGGGCCAGCGTCTCAATGCGCTTCATGTCGGGCGGTCGAGCGCGACGCTTCGAATCTTGCGCAGTCCCCGGCCTAGCATTGTTGAGATCGCCGTACGAGAAAGATGTGTGCAACTCAGAACGTGCGCCATTTTTCTTGGTCTTTGCTTTTCGATCACCAAGTTTCTTGGCCACAAGCGCGTCGTCGCTCTCGAGCTCTGCCAAAAAGGCCCTTACGTCCTGCGCCACTTCAGTCGCAGGTCGCATGGTCTTGGCGTCGCTCGCTCGCTCGCTTCTTGCTGTCTTTTCGACGTCCCAGGGTACGCGCAGCTCTTCCCAGCTCCGCTCGGCTCCGCCAGGGGCCGCTGGCGGACACCTCCCGCCTGGAGATGCCAGTTTGCCAGCGCGCCACTCGCCAGGTCGCTCTTGCGCGGCCGCAGCGCTCACTCACTCACTCACTCCCTGTGCAGCCAAGCAAAACGTGGACGCGCACGAAGCGATCCGGTGGGGCCGAGAGCGGGGGGTCCCCGGTCGCCGCGCGGAGTACACACTGGGGTCCTCGCTCGTCCATGAGCACTTGTGACGCGCCACAGTGCCGGCAGTAGCAGGCAATGACTCGATTCGCTCCGCGGGCGATCGAGGTAACGGAACAAAGCTGCGCGGCAGGCTTCCGTTCGGTTCTGTCCTTGATGCGTGCGGCGCGAGATTTTTTCTTAATCTTCCTCCTCGCTTCTTCCCAGCAATGCTGGGAGGGAGGAGGGACCGCGTGGAGAAAGTTGCGCTTTCGCGGACGCGCGCGTCGCAAACGTTGGATTCTGCACATGGGACTTCATTTCGCGTCGAGTCGTCTTGATGCAGACGTAGGAGACAATCAAAGGCCAAAAATACTCTTTCCAGTGAAAAAAAAATTAGCGAGCGGCACAGATGTCTCTTATTTATTCCCCGTTACTAGCAGAGCCGAGCCACTCAGACAGACGCTGTCCAATTGGCCAGAATTCATCTGACTTGACAATCAAAGGCAAGCATATCTCCTTTCAGCAATTGATTTACTTAGAAAACAAATGTATGGGGCTGTGCTCGACGATTGGTCGCTTGCTTTTCGGTCTCCGTCCATTTTCATGTCTGTCTAACTTTTTTCTCTTTTTTTGTTATTTTACCATGTATGACCTCCTTTGTTGCTACCAGCCGCTTGCTGCTATCCCTTTTCCATCTTTAATATGGCAAACATCGACGGAACATGCGTAAAGACATCAGAGGGAAGTCCCAAGACGAGGCTTTTGATGTTTGTGAGCTCCTCGTCCAGCTCCCGAAAGACGCGGCCCGCCACAAGTCGACCCGCGACCAAAAGGCTTGCCAAAACGAAAAGAGAAGAAAGCTTTTCCCAAAAGATCGATTCCACCTGCGTGTCGATTGAGTTTGTGTAGATACGCATGGCCTGCTCAAGTTGCTGACCAAGGAGTATATTCCCTTGAAAGTCGCGCAGTATTACCTGCGAGTCTTCAACGTCCGCCAGAGCGTTCTCCATGCTCGCGCCCTCGGCCTGCAGAGCGAGAAAGATCTCCATAGCACTTGACACCCGTCGTGCTCGATCCAAGAACTGCCTGAGTGCAAACGAAAGCCCGAGGCGTAGATCGAAGGCCAAGCATTCCGACGTTGTGTTCGACGTCAACAATAAACTTTCGTGGGCAACGCAGTCCGTCCCGCAAGCGTCAACGAAATTGAGGTCGAAAAGATCTCCATCCGCGTCTGCGAATGGTTTGACGCCCAATGAAGAGTTCCCAAAGTTGAGCGCACGATCGTAAATTTCCACTTGTGCAGTGTGCTCGTTGAGCTGGCGCAGCGATTCCTCAGAGGGGGGCTGCACGGCATAAAACATGATCGCATGTGTATGAACAAAGCGCAAACCAGCAACATGCACGGATGCCGCCATCGCTGGCATGCTCGCCAAATGCTGCCCGTCTTGGGTCATAATGTAGATGAAGTGACCGAGCATACACCAATACGTGAAGCCAATGCGGGCTGCTGACCTCAGACGCTTCCATAAACGCTTCATGAACAAGAGCGCATTTTCTTCGAAAACTTCGAGCATGTCGCGCTCGGGATACTGTAGCTTCGCTTCCGACTGCGTCGAAATTGCCGTCGACATTCGCACGAGTGCTTGCCTCGCAGTGTCGATTGACGACCTACGGCTCAGTCTCGAGCTCTGCGACACCTTGTGCGTTAGTTCATCCTCCTCTGGCCCAGCATGCTCTTCGGCCTTGCCATTGTGCCCGTGCTGATCCGAAGAAAGACTCTTTTTGCTCCCGCTAATGTTCCTGAGACTCGCACCGATACTGTCTCGAGCCAGAGGATGACCCAAACGTGAGGCCGACGGCGAACGCTGTAGAATTTCAGCCACATCGCAAGAGATGGAAGTCGCCCCCGACATGGCTCGCGATATCTGCGTCTCCGGTGCAAGCCAGACGTTGTCATCGGCTTCCTCAGCGAGAGGCGTAACCTTTGCCTTGGCCGAAGCAGAGAGCTGCCCTAGAGACCGTTGGCTCGGCCCCATTAGTGGCGTGCTGGCCATGCGCTTTTTGCTACGAAACTTGCGTGTCCATGCCCCGGACTCGAGCTTGCTTACGCCGCCAGACATGTTGGAGTTTCCGCTTTGGTGGCTAAATCTCTCACGAATGCTCGACATCTGCGTGCCGTCATTGTTCATTTCTGCTTGGTCGCTGTGCAAGCGGGCCACCGTGGGTGTCTTTCCTTCCTTGATGGCGACGTGGCGTTCTCGCGTTTTGGCTTGAAGAAAGGAACACATGTAGTGAGGAATGCTCAGAAACGCGAGTCGCAATCTTGCTCGTTGGCTTGCAACGTTCATGATGAGAGGCAAGTACCCGAGAAAGAAAGCGAGCGAAAGTAGCACGCTTGTCACGACCAAGTATGTGAGGTCGATCAAATCCAGACGCTCGAGCAATGCGCTGCTCCGACTGACATACAACGAAGCAATGCGTTGCGCAGCAGGGATTGGATCCATCGTAACTAAACTTTCAACAGCAGCACAGTTCTCTCCGCATTGGATTGTGTCTGCACTAGCATCGACCAGGATATCCTCAATGTGTTCCAAGGCGTCGAGGATGGCAATGTAAAAGCTCGTGCCGTCGAGCTCAGCATTTCCTAGGTCTAATGGAGATCGCAGCGTCGGAGCATACAGCATCGCTTCGAGAGCCGGTTCCAGATTGTTTTGCGCTTTGGCAATAATCGACAAATGCAAATCAAACAGTCGTGACGCAGTTGCCGACAGCAGATCTACAACGTTTGCAAATGGAAAGTGATTTGCAAAGAAAACGTATGTTGGGACCAGCGCGAGTAGGTGGGCTTCCTCAAGAATCAGGTCTACGTTGTCCACTTCAGACTTGTACTCTCGATAGGTTCGTGAGACCCAGATGGTATTGACCGCGGCGACGACAAAGCAGCAAATGTTAAAGCGAAAGAGAAAGCGGCTGAAGGCAGCAACGATGGGGTCTTGTACGCGCAAATTTGAAGCCAGTTTGCGCCGAAGGATTTCAATCTGCCTGCTTCCAGGAACGCTTGCCTCTTGCGCCCCAGAGCTTAGACTGTCGGTGTCAAACGGCACTCCAGGAGAAGAGTTCGAGCCACGATTGGCATTTTGGACAGTCGTCTTGCCCGTCGACGCTTCAGCGCTTGTTCCTGAGCTGAACATGCTAGGGCTGCGCTGCACGCTGGAAGTCAGTGGTGCGCGGAAGCGCCCACGTGACGGACTCTGCGAAATAGCGCGCGAGGCAGCGTTGGTGGGCACCTGAGCCATTCGGTCTCGCGACTTGCCTGAATTGAGAGACGGTGTTTTCTGCGAAAAGGAGAAACGGTTGCTCGGACTTGCTCGAATCGTCGAGAAATGCGCCAAATCCTCGGCGGTAACATTTTCTCTCAAGGTAAAACTGACCATGTGGGTTGCCACATTATATTTTGCCACACTTCCAGGTCGCGACGCAAATTCAAGTCTGCGCGAACGTAGCCCATATGGCTGGCCTTGGTAGGTGACGTCGCGCTCTACACTATACCGGGGCGACTTGTCTCGATGAAGAAAATTAGGAATGACGTCCGTGATGCGTAAATTCCCAGAGTACAGCTCCTCGTGATTAAGGCGCAAGGCTTCAACGGCGAATTCGCTGACGCCAGTAATGACAAGAGACGCCGCATTGACCATGAGCAAGTGTGTACCATCTTGCAAGGGACGCTCGATAAAAGTGCCAATAAGAATGAGATTGCTCTCTAGTGTCGTGCTGGGCGTGATGACAAAGTCGACAGGGATAATGTGGCCGTCTTTGTTCCGTCCATAGATTCGTCTTGTTTTTGTGCCAAACGAGGTGTCCGATTCGAGAAAATGGCGCAGGAACTGGTCGTGCACTGCATCGAAGGGTTCCGGACAGAGCATCTTGACGTTTCTCCCGACGATCTCGGAACGTTCGTAGCCAAAAAGCTGGCAGAGAGCCTCTGTGACCTCCAAGACCTTGCCGAGGCTTGCCGCGTCTGCAGAGATTGTACAGACAGCGTATCCGGTGCGGGTGTTCATATTCGATTCCGTGCTGCATCGCGACATGATGTTGATCGCTGCTGGTATATCGTTGAGAACGTACGCAGTGAAGGTGGCCTGCCAGCGCATTGCGGCGGACGAAGACTCTGACATGCGTAAGAGCTTACGAATTGTCTGTCGACACTCTGTAGACGCCTTATTGATGGATCTCCCACTCTGGATGAGGTCCTCGATTCCTGCGCCGTTCTGCACGCTTTCCCAGAAACAGCTCATGAGCTTGAGTGAACGCAAGATGAGGTCCTTTGCCTTGTGTAGCTGCCTGTCAAACTCCATGTACGAAGCTGCGCCCCCTACCGAGACCTGCCGCTCTCGGATGTTCATGTTCAGGCAAAAAAGCACAAAGTCCTGATCGGCCAGGCGACCGTGATCCTTCGCCGCCTTGATGCGCTTCAGACCATAGATCATCTTCTTCCTTGACATAAGCGTCCATGAGGCGAGCAAGAGCTGGAAATACGCACTTTCGGAAAAGTGGTCGATGAGAGCATCATTATATGCGTCAAAGACCGGGCCGTCCATAACAAACTCTTCGACACGCGGAAGACGACCGCTGAGACTTGCACACGAAGTCACGTGCTGCAAGCGCAGCTGGACCTCTGCTATATAGGGATTACTCGAAAGCGGCGTCTTTGATGAGGCCAGACTCATCATTCTCGCTCTGACTCGTGCTGCGGCAGTGTAGCAGACAAACGGAAGTCCGATGATCCAAAGATAGATCGAGCTGCTGTCGCTCGGGTCGCGTACAGCGTGAGCGCACAAAAGAGCGATTACGGTCCACAAGAAAGCTGAGTAGCTCGTGGCAGCCAGGTGGTTCCAGCTCATGTTATAAAAGGGTAGATACCATGCATACGGCACCGCCACACCAAGTGCGGAGACTCCAAGTGCAGAGAGCATGATGATTTCCTCGGCAGCCGACGAGGTCCCAGAAACCATCGAGGTACCTTTTACGTCGATGCTAATCACCGACATTATCACGAATGCACGAAGCATGGTGACAAGCCACTCGATGCGACCATGGGAGGCACGGTAGCCGTCGACGCGTATTCGACCGGAAGCTGACGTGGAAAAGGGTTCAACCTGAATGACAAATAGGGCATGACTTGTCGATAAGAGAACGACAATGGGCAGCGAAAGGCCAAGGACGGAGCGTTTCACATGTTCAAGTGGCGTTCCACATGTAATGAGTGCCGCGCTTGTCTCGGAGCAGGGCCAAGCGCGCACTAATATCGTGAGCACGGGCTGCAAAAGAACTGTTTGCAGGAGACGAAGCGTGATGCCAAGAAATGTTAGAACTCTGCCCATGCTCTTCTTAGCGTGCACATGGCGACGAGAAATGATGACGAGGCCAATCAAGGGCAGCCAAGTGAAGCAAAGGGCGAACGTCACTGCGCAGATAAAGATGGGCACGCTAGTTGTCGCGAGTACGACTTCCGATACCGGTCTGAGAATGCGAATGACAATTTGCGCGGCTCCATTTGTCCAGAGCCCACGATCTCCTAGCACAAAAGCCAAATAGATTAGCTGTAAGGTCTGCAATAGAACGGAGAACTGAAAGAAGGACTTGCCAAAGAAATTCTTCTTCCAGACTTCGTACAGGCCGGCGAACAAGTAGATGCGCAGGCTGCTGAGTGTGACGCCCACGCCACCCGGCCCTGGCGCGGCCCCGGGCCTCGCGGACAGCAGGCTCTCGCCCATGGCGCAGGCCTCCCCGCTTTGTCGCGAAGGCTTTGCTTGTAGACACTGCTTGCTCCTCCGCAGTCCCAAGCAGTCCGTCCGTCAATGAATCAAACAAGCAAATAAAACAAACAAACAAGACAAGCAATCAGCATCTCATCTTCGCATTGGCTTGTGTATACGTTTATAGCTTTCCTTCGATTCACAGCTACCACCTTCTCGGGTTCCCCCATGCTTTGTAGGGGCGAAAGAGGGCTAACAGGAAAAGGGGACTAACGGCCATATTTTCGCGATTGGTGACAGTCTCCGCAGGTGGGTCACCCATTATTTGTTCCTTTGCTGTCGTCTTGCCTTCGACTGCGATTGCCCTTGCTTGCTTGATTGACTGGGGACGATGGATTGGTCACGAACTCGATAGGCTGTGACGCTCGGCTGGTCAAGTGAAAGAAATGAAGCAAGTACGTGTGTGGGGGGGGGATAAAGGGAAGAAAAAAACGATCATTTGAGTGGTTTTGAGTCCAACAAACCAGCCCCAAGTCTCTGTGTGTGTTTGAATAAGCAGTAAGCAAATGTGCTAGGTCCAGCAGAGTAGACAGGCCTAGGCACTAATTGTCTCCAAAATTCCATCCTTGTCAGGTGGGTGTCTCTGACAAAAGGAAATGAGGCAAGTTCGTTTGTTTGTTTGTTCGTGTTTTTGGTTTTCTCGTCATAAATACAGGTAGGCTACGCGCCTGCAAGCAATTGCATTTATTGCGGCGCAAGCGTGCAGCTTCCATGTGCATGTCATGTCTATTGTACGTAGTCTCAGAAAAATGGCACAACGTCGAGAAGAGTATCAGAGTCGAGCCCTAATTCGAAAGCAGATCTAGTCGTGTCGAGAATCTGAACATCGTCACCAAAGAGCGTCTCGATCTCTCTCGCTGCATCTGCAAAGGAGAGTGAGGGACTCGCATCTTCTCCTTCTGCCGTGGTTCCTGCAGCAGAGGTTCTGCTCGATGCGTCAGTTGCGGATGAGGGTCGCGCAGCCTGCGCAAGAGAATGGAGCACGCGATCATCAGCTTCGTGGAGGAGGCCAAGGTGGTCGTCCGCCATGGCCATCGGTGCTTCAAGGTGGTGAGCGCTGTTCGAAAGAAGAACATGCTCGTAAAGGGCAAAAACTTGCTCAACGTGCGTGAGCAAGTTATGCTCGACGTCCATGTATCTCTGAAGTTGGGCTTGGCCGCGCGAACGCGCGTCTTCGGAGAAACCAGGTGTGTCGAGATCCTCGGGATCCCCAAAGATTCCCGCCTGAAAGTAGCGAAGAGCCAGATTCGTGTCAAAGGACTCGCGATTGTTCAAGCGCACGACAAGGGCCCCTCTCGCGACGCTTGATCGTGCCGAAGTTGCATTGAATGATGCTGTGACACGAAGATACTCCTCCACGATCTCGCTAAGGGGCTGGCTGCGATCCGTACAAAAGTATATAAGTGGGCGCCCCAGCGCGCAAAGCTTGATGGTAAACGCCTGGTTGTCGGCATATGCGATGTCCGGTCTTCTTCGTGACCTATGAACGGCTGCGCTTAGCTGCGAATTATTCAGTGAGGTAGGTGCGATGCCTCCAGCCTGAGCTCCAGAGCCACGTGCGGTCGGAGAGAGCACAAATGCAGCGTTTTGTAGGCCCTCCACGATGGCACGTCGCTGTCTTTTGGTCTTGCGAAGAAGCACCGAGCGTGTCAGAACTTCAGGACGGCTTGTTGTTGTGAGTCCCGCAGGCGCCTGGTCCGTAAGGGTGTGCGTGCGAAGTGGCGCGAGCCGTTCAAGCGCGCTCATGTGGTTGGGTACAACCTCATCCCATTTTGCGGAATAGCCATCGAAACACACGACCCATTGCGAGGAAGCAGATGCAGGGAATTCGCCGGTTGGATGATCGCGAGACCTGCGCGCAAGTCTGCCTGCGTACCAATCGCCCCTCGAATCCTTGATGTCAACACGTGACCCGTGCGAGAGATTCGACATGAAGCTTGCACCGATTTTCATGCGCACCAGGCTTCCCAGTACGAGCTCTTCAACCGGAGTGGTCGAACCTGACAAGTATCGCTTGAGGAGTCGCGCCTGGAGCGTAAGCTTCTTGAGAGCCATAGAGAGTACGAAAGCAACGTGCGTGTCTCCCACGCGGTAGATGCGGCTCATGTTGCGCGCGAGAAGATCGCGAACAGCCAGCAAGGATGGTGGATGGTCTTGCTCCGTTTCCTCATTTCTCGGGTCTGCATGCTCGTGCAGGAGAGGAGCACGAGCATCGCCAGCTAGCCCATGACGCGGAGGTGCCAACATCCACTGCAGCGGTGGATCGCCTTGAGCCTCGGCACCTTGACCAAGGGCGGCGTCCTGTGCTCCGATAAGGTCGAGCGTTGGAAAATCAAAGGGATCGAGAAGATTCGTGCGCACATCCAGTTGTCGCCGCGGCGGGCCGTTTTGTTCCAGGGGCCTTGGTGCAGGTCTTCGATCCGGGACTCCTTGCGCCACCCTTTGACGACTGTCATCGTCAGCGGCGGACCGATGTAAAAGTGCTTGGGTACGTGCTGCAGCGCCCGGGGCAACTCGCGCAGGTGGTGTTGCGTCATCCTGTCCGACCAAGAGTCGCTCCAAATTGGGCCTTCTCAACGAAGAGGATGAAGAGGACGAGCTCATACGACGGCGGCGCGCAAATCTCGCGCCTGTGCCTTGGGGTCCTACATTTGGTGTCTCGTGCTGTCGGTCATTCGAAACGCTTGTCTCCACGTTCTGTTCGAATGGAGCAGGTGCTTCTTGAGGGTCCACGACAAAAGTATTACGGCTTGCGTCCCCTTCCGCAGTAGCGCCCGTAGTTGGAGGTCGATCCGCATTTCGTCTCGTGATTGGGCCAGGCACTGTGCCAGCGTTTTCAACGGGTGGTTCTTGCATGACAGTTTCCGTAGTGATCCACGGTTGTGCGAATGGAGGCGTTCTGCGCTCTGCTGGCTGGGCTCCCGGGCCCGCGGTCTCTCGAGCGGGCGCCGCCGCTCCACCAAGGTGTGTTCGGGCCGCAAATCCAGGAAAGAGTGCGGCAGCGATGTTATTTCCCTCGCCGACATCGTTTGTTCTCGGTTCGGCGAAGTTGTTATTGTTCTCACGATCAGCACGAGGCGGGAATGCGGCTGTTTGAGGATGAAATCGCGGGGCTAAGAGTGGGGCCTCGGGTATCTGCGCACGATTTCCGTGAGAGGCCTGCAAGTTAAACATACGTCTGCGGTTGTGGGACCTCATTCCATTCATGCGCATGGCGCGTTGGAGATTCCGCTGCTCCTGAGAGATGTCTCGCGTGCGACGATAGGCAATACGAGCCTTTGCTACCGCAACCACAGCTTGGTCGACGTTCTGCTCGGAATCAATCTCTCTTTGACGATCTACGTCATCTTGTTGAAGCTGGCTCAGGGCAAGCTGCGCACTCAGTTCATTCATCTCCGGGATTGTGAGTGATTTTACAAGACTCACTTCGTTTGCAAGTCGAGCTGCCACTTGGCTCACCGCAGAAACGCGGCGGGTCTCGAGACGATTCGCCATTTGAACGAGATTTTCAAGACGAGTAGCGTTGTGAGGATTCGGGTCAGTCCTGAGACTTTGCGAAGTAACACGAAGATACTCGGCGCCCTCGCGAATACGCCGGGTCAACACAGCGTCTGTGACGCCGCTCATGACCGTACCTGCGTTGCGCATATCAAAGTCAAGAAGGCTTGGTACATCGGATGGAGGACTGCAGAGTATCCGAAGCTTGACGATGGCATTAAGGACTTGCGCAGTGTCCTCCTCGAGAGAGTCGTACGAAGCCGTAAGAAGCGAGGCAGCTGGCAAAGCACGCGCAAGCTCGACAGCTCGCTTGTAGGCGGCACGAGCGCCGTCCCATTCCCATTTTCCCGGACCAACCCAGACCCGAGAGGGTCCCAGGCCGCCGCCCCACGCAGAGAGAGTGTCGGAGATGGGGGGTTGTAAAAAGTATAAGCGCGCCCAGAGCACTTCAGAGTCGCAGATGTCAGCAAAGGCCTGTGAGGTCGTCGCGAGCCGCCCAATATCGCGCACAGGTAAATAAACAAGCACATAGGAAAGAATCTCTTCCGTGAGTAGCGAGGGCTCCATTCTGTCGCTGCGCCTGTCTCGACGGTTGCGGCGGCCGTAGGAGCGTGGCATCATCGAAGATTCGGTCGGTGCCCCGCGCCCGTTTGCCCTATTGTGCGGCTCGAGCGCTCGCATGTGCACTTGATTGGTATGCGCAGCATCATTATTAAAGTTTGCGTGGGCGCCCATAGCCGGCGTCGACGCTGCGAGGCGTTCTGTGGGGGGAGCATCTGGATGGAGACTTGGCGACGGGAGCTGGTTTTCGCCAGATTGTGAGGTGACTGGGACTTCGCGCACCGTGCGCAAGAGTTCATCAATGACGTTACCAACAGATGTGATGGGTACCCAGCTGTCTTGGGCAAAGGCACGGACAAAGACCTCTTGGAGTTCATGAAACTGAGCAGATTTAGCCCATTCAAGCTCAAACTTGGGTCGTGGCGTCGAGTTCCGCCAGGGTACAAAGATGCGCGGCGGTTCGTGCGGGTGTCTCCGGCTGAAACGGAGGAGTAGGTCGGACTCGACGGTGGTGTTATCATCGTCGCGGAGGGTGATACGGACGCGCCAGCAAAGGCCTGCGGTGTCCGCGACTTCGTCCAGCTGCACATCCTCGGGTACTTTGAGCTCCTTTACGTCGCGCAAGATGAGCGTGCGCGCGGCCTGCATGGTCTGCGCGCGCTCGCTCGCAAACGTCGAAAGCACGCCAGGCCGGTCCGCAAGCTAGCGAGCTCGCTAGCCTGGTGGCACGCTAGGCAGGTCTTGCTTGGTCCCTCCCGCGGGATGCTTGCGTCTATGCGCCTGTGCGCGCGTGCGTGCGTGCGTGCGTGCGTACGTGCGCCGCCAGCCCGGGCGCGGCGAAGGCTACTGTCGCGGCAGCTGCCGCCGAGACTCGCGCCACGCAAAACCCTCGTCTCGCGGCTTTTTGGCTTTTGCAAAGAGCGCTCACTCTGTCACTCTTTCTTTCTTTCTTTCTTTCTTTCTTTCTTTCTTTCTTTCTTTCTTTCTTTCTTTCTTTCTTTTCAGGCTTTCTTTTCAGGCTTTCTTTTCAGGCTTTCTTTTCAGGCTTTCTTTTCAGGCTTTCTTTTCTTTTCTTTTCTTTTCTTTTCTTTTCTTTTCTTTTCTTTTCTTTGTGCGCGCTTCTTCTCTCACAAGTTGCCTGCCTGCCTGTGTATACTTGTTAGGTTTTGCCGCTGATGCTGCTCGCATTCAAGTTCTGGGCGGAAAGCGCTCACCTTCTGACTACGTTCTCCACGAAAAGCAACCAAGGCAAGCCTACGCATAGATGGGGATGATTATAGACACTCGCACAACGTGACTGCAACGTTGGGTATGGAGGGCTAAATAGATTCCTTTACGAATGATCGTTTGTACTTGCTCGCGACGAAGAGTACGTCAGCTGCAGCTGACTGCAGCAGCAGCAGTGACGGTGAGTTTGTGGTATGGGCTGATGGGAGCTTGGGTTCATGGAAGCAAAGGGAAGGAAAACAGAGCTAATACGGAATTACTCAATCATTCAGACTTGGGGTGTTTTAGTGCTACAAAACAGTTCAATAGCAAGGGACTGGCTTGCAGAAAGCAAAGCCACAGTGCTTGGAAACTAGCTCTCGTCAGGGAGATCGAATGGAAGAAACCAGACCGCAGCCAAAAAAGAGACTGCGATGCGATGCGTTGCGTTGCGATGCGATGCGTTGTGATGCGATGCGTTTGACGACGTGTGGTTTGGATTTGTTTGAAAGGAAAGAGCACGCACTCAAGAGGAGTGCTTGCGCTTTCCAAGTTTGATCGACGCATGTTTGAAGCTTGAGACGCTTACGCTGCTCTTGTCAGCGCCAACATCGTCAGCGTACACATCATCGTCGTCGACATCGTCGGAACCCTTCCGTTTTCCGGGAGAGTCGCTCGTACCGCCACTTGATCCACCGCTTGATCCGCCGCTCGAGCCCGCGGAGCCGCTAGGATCGTCCGGAGAAAGTTCATCATTGGACGATTCCACAGCGCGTTTCTTGGTACCGTGTGACACGGAAATTGTCTTTTTCTTTTTGGACCCGGACAATGAAGAGTCAGAGGATCCGGAGTTTGAAGAGGAGCTGGAGCCACCCGTGACCAATGCGGACATTGTCAAAGCACGAGCAGAGCTGGAAGATCCAGAACCCGTAGAGCGAGCTTGGCGAGACGATCGCTGACCGTCCTCGCCCGGGTCTTGCGAAAGAGTGTCCTTGTCTGTGGACCCTGTACTTGAGTTTTTGTCGCTCGAGTTGGAATCAGAGCCTGCGACTGTGGGCTCGGTGCTACGAGAGCTATTGTGTGCGGCGCCCTTTCTGTTTTTGCGGTACGACTCTTGAAGCTGTTTGCGAATTTCTGTATCTGGAAAGTTCAGTGCGTGGCCACTCTCCCCGAGTTCCACTAGCCTGTCGTCCACCGCAAGAGCGGCCTGAATTTCGGATGCGTAGACGCCGAGATGTTCACTCCGGCCGTTGATCCAGATGCGGGCAATCCACTTTTTCCCTCTCTTGTGCCACGAGACGCCGCGGTACTTTGAGCTGTTGTTCTTTTGACGGCGGGCCGACAAATCGTCATCGAAAGAGCGAATACTAGCCGACATTCCGGACGCCATGCTGCCCATATACATTCCACCCTGCTGCATGTTTGGGGCTTGACTATAGAACATGGGATAGCTCGGTGTAAAACCCTGCAATTGTCCTGGTGAGAAGATGAAACCAGCGTTGCTCATGGCAGCGGCTTGCTGTTGAGGTCCGCCTTGCATCTGTGCTTGTTGCATCTGCTGACCGGTCATGCCAAAGCCCGGGAAGGACTGGCCACCTTGCATCACAAAATTGATGGGATACTGCTGCTGCTGCTGCTGCTGCTGCTGCTGGGTATTATCGAGCATGTGTCGAGGCATGCCCGCCACGGATTCCTGCGATCCGTCTCCGGAGCTATCAGCACTGCCACCGTTGCTACCACTGCTTTTACTCTCGTCTCTAGACTCTGCGCGAGACCGAAGGACTGTTGTTGCGGTGGAAACCGACGGGCCTGTAAAGGCTTTTTGCAGGTGGTGATTGAGATCCTGGGACTGAGACGAATGTTGTTGCTGAGAGTTCACATTGGATGACGAGCTTGAACTTGAACTGGAGCCTGAGGACGACGCGACGTTGTTCATGAGTTGTTGCAGCTGCAGCCCGGTCTGCGAGGCGAACGCGCTCATTCCATTAGATTCCTTCTTCATCGGGGACTGCTGCTGCTGCTGCTGCTGCTGGAGTTGGTGTTGCTGCTGATTGTCCTGTTGCGGCTGCTGTTGTGGTAGGTTCATGGGGTATGCACCGTAGTAAAAGATGGGCTGCGGGGTGTTGCTCATCATCTGTTGCCCTTGCGTGTTTGACTGTCCCATCATACTGTAGACGTTGTATGCCGGGTAGAATCCCCCAAAGCTCATTTGCTGCTGCTGCTGCTGCTGCTGCTGCTGCTGCTGCTGCTGCTGCTGCGGGCCGGACGAGACTCGTTCCATGGATTGCTGATTCGCAGGACCGGAGATGACGTTTTGTTGAAAATTGAGCTGTTGCTGCTCGCGCTGACGTTGCTGCTCGTCTTGGAGTCGTTGGAGCTGTTTCTGTTGCTCTTCACGTTGCTGTTCCTGCTGGAGCTGCTGTTGCTGTTGCAAGGCTTGGAGCTGTTGGAGGTGCTGAAGGCGCAAATCGTATTGGCTCTTTTCTTGCATTTCTCTTGATCCGCCTGGACTCGGCATTCCGTTCGTCGTATTGTGAGAATCTAGAGACTGCTGCTGCTGCTGCTGCTGCTGCTGGTCCTTGCCTGAGTTGGCGCCGCTGAGGTTTTGCATTCTGTTTTTGTTTCCTTTCTCTTGGTCGCTCGCTGTTGGTCGAGCTGGTCTTGTTTCACCGGGCGAGCAGAACCCAAGCCGGCGTGGGCGGGTGGCTCCAGCCCGCTCGCTGCCTGCCCGTCTGGCAGGCAGAGCGGAGGCCCCGGCGCGCGAGGCCAAGCGAGGCGGGCGCTCGCTAACCCACTCACCAACTCGCTAACGAGGCAAGGGGCTGCTCCAATAAAGCCAAAGGAAAGAAGCTATCGCCAGAGCTCGCGGGCAGCGCGCACGGGCAGCGCTCGCGGGCGCGCGGCACGCCGTCGCGGGCGGCCAGCGCCGGTGCGCTGCGGCGGTCGCTTGCGCGGGCGGGCTCGCCCCCCCACCGACAGCGGCGGCAGGCGGGGCTCGCGACGAGGGCTGTCTGTCTGTGCCGGCGGCCGCCGCTGCAAGATGGCCGCTTGATGTGGCTGATGTTGAGTCGAGGCGCGACGGGGAAGCGCGACGGACAGGCGCCGCGGGCGCGCGCTCGCGACGGCGGCGGCGCGGACGGCGGGCGAGCGGACGGGCACGGGCGCGGGCGCGGGGTCACGGGCGGGCGGGCGGGCGGGCGGGCGCGCGGGCGCGGCACGGACTTGGGGCTTCGGTTTGGTTTAATTTGGTGTCTGCCTCCCCGCTTGCTTGCTGCTTGCTGGTTGCCTGCCAGGCCTTCCTCTCTCTCCTTTCTTCCTCCCTTTCTCCCCCTCTCGCCCTCCCGCGCCTCTCTATTTTTTCTGCCTTGGCTCCCCCGCTGTCCTCATTAGGCTATGGGCTGCTGCGGGGAAACATGAAAGCTAGCCAGTGGTGCCACTGCGTGGGAGAATCTGCCCCGTTTTGGCCCACAGCGTGCACGTTTCCCCGCACTGTGGTCCACACCATCGATCCCGCATTTAGCGACCGCCTCGGTCGCAGTCCGTCTACTTTGGTCAGTGCGGTGCTGCGGTGGTAAAAGACTAGGGGGTCCTAAGCGCGGCGACGGCGCGCCGGCGCCGGGCAGGATCCCGCACCTGCGGTATTTTGAGGGGGGGGGGATAACAACTCTGCGGGGGCCGCACAGCGAGGGGATCCCGACTCCATGAGGCTGTGGCTCGGTGCGGGATAGCTTCAGCTCTTGTCGTGAGGAGTGAGGGGATTTGAGGTGAGGTACACTGACGCTTTTTTGCGCCGCGCCTCCACGCAGCTGCGTGTAGCGGATCAAAATCCTGCGCATCAACGGGGGGACGTGCAGCGCAGGCCGCAACCCCAGAGTACTGGCACCCCTCACTCACCCCGCCCGCGCTGCTTACCCGCGTATTATATGCGCGCCGCACGGAGGGAGGCATGGAGGGAGCAAAGGCTCACGGTGCCCGCCCGCCAGTAAACCTAGCTGCTTCGCGCTGTCTTCCGTCTGCAATGCGCGCTGCTTCGCGGTGTCATGCGGGGGCTGCGGCGGCCGGCGAAACCCGCCTCGCTCCGTCCGCAGTGGCCGCTGGGCTGGCTGGCGACGAGACGAGAGACGAGGCGCGGCGACGCGCGACGAGACGCGGCGGCATAGACGGGGGAGTCTTGGTGGGTGAGTTCGAGGCGGGCAGAGCCGCGGCGAGGCGTCTCGAGATGTAGTCGCGGTTCCGAGCCAAGCTAGCGCCCACCGCACCGATCGCTCGTTTCCCGTGCCACAGCCAGCGAGGCAGGGCTGAACTGTGGACAGGGTGCGGTGGAGGGCGCGGCCCGCAGCTCGCCGCCTTTTGCCGCAGTGACGCTGGCCCCGCCTGCCACGCTGTGCCAGGCGCGAGCGCGGCACAGTTAGGATCAAACGGCCGGAGGGCGCTTCCGCCACCGCCGCCCGCCTTCCCCCGCGGCCCCGGTGGTGGCCAGCCTCGCTGTCGCCCGCTCGCTCGCTCGCCCCCCTTCTCCCTCTTCCCCCCCTCGCCCAACGGCCCCTCCCGCCACACCCCCCTTGCCTGCGACGGCGCCGTCCACAACGCTCCCTTGCCTGCCCAGCCAGCCAGCCGTCAGCCCAGCCAGCTGCCCCAGTCGCCTCGCCCCCCGCCCCTGCGCGCCTCGCCGGCGTTCGCAGGCCTCCCCTCCCTCCCCTCCCGCGCCCTGTCGCGGCGAAACCCCCGCCGCGCCGCCTCGCTCGCAGCCGCCGCGCTCGCAGTGGCCGCCGCCGCGTGCGGGTCCGAGGCGGCCGCGGAGCAGAGCGGAGCAGAGCAGTGCGGAGCCCGAGCAGAGCAGAGGCGGCGACTTCGCGGCCGCTCCAGCACACCTCTACTCTACCACACAGCGCGGCGCCTGCGCACAGAGAGAGGCCAGGCTTAGCTTGTGCTAACTCGCCGTAGTTAGTCCGAGCGCAGAGCGGTGGCGAACCTCCGGACTTCACGCGCATGTAGGAGAGTCATTGTGATAGCGAGCGAATAGATGAATGCCAAGCGCGCGAGAGGGGAGAGCACGCTGTGGCGCCGGCCGCGGGTTCTGGCGGTGGGAGGGCGGCAGGGTTAGCTGGCGGTGGGAGGGCGGCTGGCTGGCTGGCTGGCTGGCTGTTGCACTTGCAGCTGCAGCTGCATCTGGCAGTGGCCGGACGCAGTGGAGGAATTCGGGCATCGCAGAGCGTTTCATTCTCTCATCCCTGGCAGTGGCGTCGATCGTCGAGTCGTCCAGCCGTCTCTCTCCATCTATCCATGCATGCGTGCATGCGTGCATGCGTCCATCAGCCGGTCGCCCATTCATCCCTCGGTGGCCGGTCGGTTTTCACAGCGCCACTGCGCCGCACTGCCACACCGCCCGCACCGCTGCCCCTCTCTCCCCCCAGCGCGTGCGGCCCCTCTGTGCCACGCGTTCGCGCCGCGCCGACTGCGCCCCGTCCACCGCCACTGGCGCCGCGGCGGCAATGCGGCCCGCAGCGCGATGTTACGTGCGTAGCCCTCGCAGTTGGGCGTGCGGGGAGGGCGGCGCCCCGCAGAGGCCCCCGCACGTTTGATTCGATTACCACATTGTGGTAAAACTTTTACCTCAATACTCTACACAACGATGGTGGTGGCATGTTGGCAAGATCCTCAACCCCTCTATTTTCAT
Organism: Aurantiochytrium sp. KH105; assembly: GCA_003116975.1. NCBI lineage: Eukaryota > Bigyra > Thraustochytrida > Thraustochytriidae > Aurantiochytrium > Aurantiochytrium sp. KH105. The sequence goes on from BGKB01000009.1 coordinate 381,654, forward strand.
CGCTACCAGATCTAATGACATTACTCGTAACAAATGTTCAGATGTGTCTCTGGGTCTGGTGCGAGGAAAACGCCGAACGAACCAACGCACCTCCGAGCGCGCGCGTTTTGAGTCGCCCTGGCTCACCGCACCTGCGGGGTGCTTCTCCCCTTCTTTGTGCCTGCGGTAGCCTGCGAGAAAGCCTCTTCGGCGGCGCGCGTTTTTGCGATTTTTGCATGCCATGCCGCAGCCGCCCGCGACGTGGACAGGCTGCTGCTAACTGCTGCTGCTGCTGCCGTCCCTGCTGCAGTGCTTTGTCTGGCTAGCTGTGCTGTTTGGCGACTCGAAACGGGCGACCGACCCAACCGACCTGCGATCGATCGCCTCCAACGCCGTGGCTTGGCTACCCCTCGGACGCATCGCTCGTCTGCGTAGTGTAGACTTACCTTCCCTTGCTACTTCTTGCACGTCCTCGTCCACCCATGCCAGTGTGGCACGGGACACGCCAAACAATGCAGCAAACACTCACGACAGCGACTCGCGCTCGTGCCTCGCGGCCTCGGACCTGTCGCCAAATCGTCGCCTCGTGCGTCCAACCTATCAATCCACCCCTCCATCCACGCATCGTCCAGGCCTCCCCGACAGGGATCCATCCATCCATCCCTCCCTCCCATCGACCGACCGACCGACCCGGACGCGTCCCGATTCGCCGCTCCTCCCTCCTCGCGCTGCGTTCCTGCCGCCCAGGCGCCAGTGCAGGCGGGGGTATAATGTACATGTTGTCTGGCTGTTGTCTCCACGCACGATGCGCACGATGCGCAAGGCAGCACGCGGCCAGGTCTGTCTCCCGGCCGCCTTGCCAAGCAGCCGCAGGCCCCCCGCCGCCCCTACAGCCCCCTCGCGCGCTCCCCGCGCTGCGCCGCCGCGCCGGCCTTAGCCGCCCCTACCGCGCGCTAGGGGCTGGCCGCCCGTCCGCGCTCTGTTTCCACTGCGCTTCCGGGCAGGTCGTGAAGCGACGAGCAGAGCAGAGCAGAGCAGAGCAGAGCAGGCAGGCGATTTTATCCTGCGCGGGACCGAGGTCAAGCGGCTGGCGCAGCCACCTGGCTGCAGGTCGCAGGCGCGCAGGAGCCACGGAGGGAGGGCGCGAACACAGCAGGCCAGGCCGGGGCAGTGGAAGGGGCGGAGTCCAGGGGACTGGACTGACTGGCTGGCCGGCTGGCTGGCTGGGCGAGAAGTGGAGTCGGCTGTTCTCTGGCAAGGCTAGCGCGTGCTGCGGACGGCCAATGGCCAGGCGGTCGGTGAGCGCGCCAGCCAGGTCTGATCGCGAGACGAGCAGCGAGAGATTGGCAAGGCAGGAGGGAAAGGCAAGGGAAAATACTCTTCATCAACAGCAGCTGGCAGCAGCAAGAAGCTTCGGTAAGTTATTCATGTAGTAGTAGTATATGACATTAGCGAATGGCGTCCTGGACACGACGAAAGAGCGCGTCCGCGGCCGTCGCCATCTGCGTTGCACGGCGCTGCGCCGGACTCGAGGCCGGCAAATTCGAAGCGATCTCATGCAAGAGCACCAGCGTCGACGACAAATTGGCCCGCTGCTTCCCAACCGCCGCGGCGCTCGTCGTATCCACCTCTTCCGTTCCACCACCGCCACGATGCGGAGGAACGACACCGCCCGCCCTGATCCACTTCGACGTGTCTGCCGAAATCACAGCGAGAAGGTGGCGGTACTGGGGCAAATCCTGCAAAACCTGGAGCACCGACGCCATGCGCTGTCGAGCAACAGAAAGCAAGACGAGCGCAAGCGCACCCTGGTCCTGCACACGGTCCGCCGACGCCTTGCCCGCCGCGTCGTCTCCGCGCGCATACAAACGATGCGCAAGCTCAATATGTACCTTGTCCACAGGCACGCCGAGAGCCCGCGCCAGCTCAAACGCGAATGCAGGCTCGTCCACGTTTGCCTGCACAACGCGCTGCACCAAGCGTGTCCGTCGCGAGGCTATCTCATCAGCCTCCGGCGTGCATTCGTCCTTTTTGATCTGTAAAGTGAGCGCCTTCTCAAGCGGAATCTTGTTCCCAGCGAAAAGCTGCGCCAAAAGCTTCAATCTTGATCCCGCGCCCTCCGCCCCGCCCTCCGTCACTCGCACAAGGCCTTTGAGCGCCAAAAGGGCGAGTCGGTCTTCTGCGACGCGCTCCGGAACAATGCTTGCTTGCGCGTCGCGCAATTCTTCGCGAAAGACCTTGTCGAGCCACGGAAATCCGAGCTCTTCCGCGCCCTCGTCCAGCACAGTTGCGCCATCCTTGACGTTGCGCTCCTCCTCCTCCTCCTCCTTGTTGACATCATCACTTCCGTCCAATTCGTTCAGAATTGCGAGAGCGGCGTCGCATCGCTTCTCCGAAACAAGTGCCTCATTGCGCACTAGGGGCAAAATCGCAAGCTCGCGAACGCGAACGACAAGTCCACGTCGCATTGGCACATCTTGAATACCGCGCAAAGACTCGAGCGCGGCATCCAGATTTGCGCCATTCTCATCGCAATAGAGCAAGGCACGATGACCCTGAATGAGGTCTGACCCGAGCTTGTACTGTGCCGCAAAGCGATCTTCGATTGCTGAAACGTCACGCTCCTCCACCAGAGCTCGCGCGACGACTTGTGCAAACTTTGCTGTTTTGACTCCAAAATCCATGCACGATAAATCGGACCGACGAGCGCAGCAGCAAATGACAAGCACATCCTCCAGCTCACGCGCAGCCTTGGTCAGCTCCGTCTTAGCCGCCTCCTCCGCGGCGCGTGCGCAAAGCCGTACGAGAATAAGTCCATGACACACTTGTCGCGACTCTTGCGCATATGCAATAATGATTCCAACGTGTGCTTCTGCGCCCTTTAGTAACTCTCCTAGCAATCGAATCACTGCGCTGGGAGCATTGCTCGCTGTATCGAGCACGCGCTCCAGAGGTAGCTGGAACCACCAGTCCAAAAGTAACTGCAAGTAGACCTGCGAGCTACCGTCGAAATGAGCCATTGCGCTGGTTACCTTGGAGAGCAGAAATACATCGACGAGAATTGGCTCAAAGAGGAGCGCTGCTATGCTTTGTTGCGTTTCAAGGCTCAGCTGGTGTGACGGCGTCAGATCAGGCAATTCTGAGCTCTCACTGGATACTTCGTTCTCGCCCGCGCTCTCATTGATCACTTCGTCCGTGGCCGAAGTACCGCCACGGTCGCCCCAATTACATTTTCTCTCATCCACTTGCACATTGGCAGGATCTGTCCAGCACAAGTCATCCATGTCGCGGAGGACCAGTGCGCCAAAAACATGCAATAGTTCACGAATGCATATAGGTCGCAGCGGCGTCCCAGCGTTTGTACCGCCCGCCGTCCACATCGACAGGTCCTCCGTCGCACACGGGACAAGCGAAGCATCAACATCAAGCTCTCGCAAGTCCATAGCTGTATTCTCCGGGGTGCAGACGGCCAGTGACGCGTGGAGACGCACCAGACGCACGCGTACCTCCAACTGGCGCAAGAGCCTTTCGCATGCAGCATCTTGCTTCATTTCACCGAGCACAGCTTGGGCATGAGCAATCATGCGCAGGTGGAACTTGGCTGGGGGGATTAATTCTCCAGTCAAATCAGTGTCCATGGCGAGGAGCAATCGCCAGATCACGTCTGCTTGCTTGGTCTCCCCGAAGATTGCCTCAGCCTGGCGAAACCGCGCGCTCCCAAGCGCATGGCGAAATTGGTGCGCCATAAAGCCTGCCTGCTGATTCCTGCCCTTGTTCAAATGCGTCATGAGGCGCTCTAGGCTTGCGCGCGTGGTCAACACCTCTTGTACATTGAGGCCGCACACTCCCTCCTCCTCCGCCTCGTCGTCCTCTTCCCGTGCCATGGTGCCATCGCGCACTAGAAAACACCGCGCCTGCCGCGACGTCCAGTCCACATGTGTTAATAGGTGCACGGCGCCCACCGCGCATGAAGGCAATCGCATGCTCGACACCAAGACGCACCCTGGGACGCGCCAAATTTGCACCGTCTCGCGCCATGGCGCAAGAATGACCAAATACTGGCCATTTCGTTCACCGCCGCCCTCGGCCCCGCAATCCACACTTGGTCCCCCCTCGCGTGCGCTCGCTTCGTTACACGTGTCGTCATCTTGATCGGTCCATGATTCAGAACAAGTGAGCCAGGCCGTTTGCGCATCGCGATAACCCTTCCAGATGCGCAACAGGCGAAGTCCGCACGTGTCCAGCAGCACTACGCGACCAAGGGCATCCACCGTGACAGCATAGCGCTGCGAAGGGTCCTGACCATTCAAATGCCCATTGACAACACGATTCACAGAGTCGAAAATGGCATGGCGACTCGAAAGGGTTGCCGTACCTCGGGCCGAACGTGCATCGGCAGGCGGGCTCTTGAGCGCCTGCGCAGAGGCACCACCATTCTCGCCCGCATCGTCCTCCGCGTCAGCCTCACTTTTCCCTCTATCATCATGCTGCGTTGCGTCTTGCCCATTTGGAAGACTCGAGACGCTCGCAGCAGTTTCGCTCGCTTCCTTGGTCGGCTCCTTGCTGCCGCCATAACCCCATGAGCGAGCAAGGGAAAACACATGGCTTCCCAACGACGAAACCACTGACTTGACAAGCGCCGAACCAACGCCTCCAGTCGCCGGGCCCACATCCTCGGTGTCAAACTGGTCCGTCACATGCACAGCCCAGGCAGGCCGCACACCAACTGCCAAGATGGCTTGTGCCGTGCTCGCCTCGGCGTCATTATTGTCCCATAACATTGCTTCGGGTGTGTAGTAGGCTGGCTCCCACAGAAAGGGGGCAAAACCATGCACTTCACGCTGGTTCTTGAGCTTATACACCCGCATTGACGCAGGTTCTGTCCAGCTTGCGCAAGATATGGCCTCGTGTAAGTGGAGACAAACGACTCTTCGATCTTCATACAATATCCACAATGTCCCTCCGTCGTCTTCATTCGCTTCTTCTTCTTCTTCTTCTTCTTCTTCTTCTTCTTCTTTGTCTTCCCTTTCATCTGTTTCACACGGCTCTGGCGTCGTATGAAATCTAGCAAAAGGAGAACCCGGCGTCCGGGTCCGGGCAGAGTCTGCGGGGGGAGCCAGAAAAGCGATCTCTTGAACAGGAGCACCGTGCAAGACGAACTCGCGAGACACCACCCGTGTGTCTTCGCTCACAGGCAGCACGCGAATGAGACCGTTCACATATCCTGCAATGAGGCAGCATGCCTCGCCGCGGCCGGCAAACTGCAGCGCACGGAGCCCCTTCAGGTTCGCCACCCTCCAGATCTTGGCCACATTCGCTTCTCCTGTCAGTTCCGCGACATGCACCGACCTGTCATCCACAGAGTACGCTAGCCACGACGCGCCCCGGTCTCCTGCGGCGGGCGTCGCCGTCAGCCTGCTCACCGCGCCGCTCTGCAGCAGGCCTCGCGCGTGGCGCCCCGCGGCAAGGACCTCGCGGTTCGCGCCCGGAGTCGCGCCATGGTCCGCCGCCGCCGCCGGTTCTCCCGCGCCGCGCGGCTGCTCGCGCTCTGCAGGCCGTCGGGCGGCCACTGCCCAGCTCCTGCCGAGCATGCGGCGCCCGCGGCTCTCTCCCGCGGCGTCCTCCGCGCGGGTCCCGCGGTCCTCGCGCTCTTTCTCCTCGCGGATTGGCTTTGCTGCTTTCTATCCTTCTACCTCTCCGCCTTGGGCCTCGCCTCGCCTCGCAAGTGGGCTATCCGCGGCGCCGCAAGTGCGCTATGCGGCCCCGCAAGTCGCGCCCGGCGCCGCGGCAAGTGCGCCAGACGGGGTCGTTCCCCGCCGCGGCCGGCACGAACGTGCCACTTGCGGCGGCGGCGGCACAAACGTGGGGCCGGGCGGGGGGGCGGAGCGCCTGCCTGTCTGCCTGTCTGTCTGTCTGCACAGCGCGGCGGCGCGGCAGTCCGCGACGCCGACGCGAGCGCGAGCCCGAGGCGCGGCGCGGCGGCGGAGACGCGGCAGCGCGGCCCTGCGCCGGCGCGGCGCGAGGCGCGGCGCGACCTGGCGGCCCCGGCCCCGCGGCGCGGGCCAGCGCGGGAGCCGCGCGCGAGGACACGCGGCGGCGCCGCGTCGACGCCGAGGCGGCGACCATGTTCGGGTACTTTGAGGACAAGGTGAGCGAGCTGTACAAGGTGCTCGCGCCGGAGCCCACCGAGGAGGAGAGGTTCCTGGAGGCCATCGCTCGCGGCGACCTCCACAGGGTGCAGGACTACGTGGAGCGCCGCGGCTTTGACGTGAGCTGGCGCAACAAAAATGGCAACACGGCCCTGCACGTGGCATGCTTCAACGGCCAAGCACACATCGTCGACTATCTCATCCAATGCGGAGCTGACGTGCGAGCACGCGGCCAGGGAAACAACTCGTGCTTGCATTTCGCCGCCGCAAAAGGCCACACCGAGCTCGTCAAGCAATTTCTCGGCATGGGAATTAGTATCCTTGACAAGAATGACAAGGGTAAGAACGGCTACGATGTTGCTCAAGGATTTGGTCTTCGCCAATACCTCATGCCCATCATGTTTGAAGAGGAGCAGCGCACGGGCACTGCGCCGCAAATTGTCGGCGCCACGATTGACCCGGCGGCACAGCAGGCACGTCTGGCGAATCTTGCCCCTCCCCCGAAGATGGGCGAGGCATACGGTGGACCTCCCGACCAGCAGAGCCAGCAATACTCGTCGTCTGGAAACGAAGCCGATGCTCAAATGCAAGCGCTACTCACGCCGCACAATGCTCAGCAGCAGCAACAGCAGCAGCAACAAAATCAGCAGCAGCAGCAGCAACAACAACAACAACCTCCGTCTCCCTCGATGCGAAGCACGAACAGCGCGACACCCCCACTGCCTTCCAACTCTACTCCCTTTAATCCTAGTGCGATGCATCAACAGCAACAGCAACAGCACCAACAGCACCAGCACCAGCACCAGCAACATGCGCCGCAGCCGCCGCAGCAGCACCAGCAGCACCAGCAGCACCAGCCGCAGCAACCGCCGCAGCACCAGCCGCAGCAACCGCCGCAGCAGCATGGCTCGGCGCCGCCCACGACAGTTCACTCAGCGTACACGGATCCAAACCGTCGCGGTGACGGCTCCCGCCCCTTTATGCTGCACGACGATGGCTTTGTGACAACTGTGGGAAATCCTGCGCTTGCTGCCAAGTACGGCAACAAATCGAACTACACGGACGTGGGCTACGACTCGAAATCTTCCGCATCGGGCGGCCCTATTGCGCCACCAACGTACAATCCTGGTCTTGCTAAAAAGTCCCCCTTTGCTCAGGGACGTTATGTCTCGTACAGCGCAGGTGCTGCACCCATGCCATACGCGCCTCAACCTATGACTAATGCGTCTGGGCCTGGCGCTGCGCCGCACCCATCGATGGCCCCACCGAATTCTTTCTCTGGTACAAACGTTCAGGTGTTTTCTCCGGCACAAGCAAGGCAACCGCAAGCGGCACAGTCGATTCGCCAGCCTTCGCCGCCTTCACCAGCGGCAAATCCGACACCATTTCGACCTGCGGCACAGCAACCTATGCAACAGTCTCCTGCTCAATATCAGCAGCAACACCCACCGCAATATTCGCAACCGCAAGCCATGCAGCAGCAGCAGCAGCAGCAGCAGCAGCACGTGCCGACGCTCGAGACCTCGGGCAATGGAGCTGGTCATGTGACGTCTCCACTGTCCCCGAGTGAGGAAGGGTCTTTCAACTAATTGAGCTGCGTTTCTTCTTGTGTTTCCTTCTTCTTTTTGCTTGGTGACCTTGACTCCCGCAATGTTATTGCAACTTTGTGCTTTTCACGCACACCCCAGCTATAAGAACACCTACTGCACTTGTTTGTTTCGCAAACAAATCAAAAAGCGACTTGGACGTCACAGCTGGCGCGTCGGCGCATCCTTGGCCTCCTGCACTGCTGCGCTTCCCGCGACGTGACCTTGACGCGGGAGCGCAAGTGAACGCGTGTGTCTCCAGCGCAAGATTCTCTCAACAAACGAACGAGGCAGAGTTCGCCATGGCGCAGCAGAGCTCGTCGTCATCACCTACCGTGGGCAGGGACGATGAGGGCAAGAGCCACAACAAGGTAGCCACGTCGCAAGACACCGCGTCTTGGGCGCAAAAAAAGGCGTCGCCACCAGCGCTTCCAGCCGCTGGCCCGCCAACTGCCGTGACGGCAGCTGCAGTTGCCGGAGTTGTAGGCGTTGTAGGTTTTGCTCCCTTGTGGGGTACGCTAGCCACGGCAGTGGCCTTGTACAGCGCGCTGTGCGCGTTTGGAAATCAGGCGTATGAAAGAGCGCCAGAAGAGCGCCCGGAGGCAACGCATCATTTCACTTTTCAAGCGCAGTACTCGACGCAATACAATATCATGCAAGGTATCTCCTTTGGCGAGTGGACCGAGGTCTTGTACACGCGCTGGCGACACATCGACTGGCGTCTCTATGGCGTTCGCGTGCTCATTTTGACGCTCATGTCAGCTTTCAACTCCATATTGGCCTCCATAGAGTACGTGCTCTATGGAAAGGAAGTGGCGGCCACCAAAATTGACGAGTGTCCCGTCTTTGTGCTCGGGCACCCGCGGACAGGAACAACGCATCTCTTTAACGTTTTGGCGCAAGACAAAGACCAATTCATCTATCCCAACACTTTCCAATGTGGGTTTCCACATGGCATGCGACTTCTCGGGGATAAGACTTATCTCTTTGCCAACGCGCTCGGCGAAACGCGACCCATGGACAATGTCAAGATTAGCTTTGACGTGCCACAAGAAGACGAGCTTGCCCTCAACCTCTTTACAGCCGGCAAGTCGCCATACATGCCGCTTGCCTTTATGAACAGGGAGCCTGAATTTCGCGATTACTTTACGTTCGATAACGTTCCGGAGGCCAAGACCCGCTGGATTGCAGCACTCTATGAGTTCCTGCGTCGCGTTACCGCCGACTATGTCGCAAGGGGCGCCAAGACGCGGCGCATGGTGATGAAAAGTCCGTGCCATGTTGCACGTGCAAGACTCTTGTACCAGCTCTTCCCTAAAGCGCAATTCGTTTACATTCACAGGAATCCGTACACGGTATGGAAGAGTGCAGCCAATATGGCTGACAAAACCTATTGGCACACCTACCTCGCGCGACCTACGGACGAGCACATTACAGAGTTCATTCTCCGCCAATACGAGATACTCTTTGACGAATATCGGGCTGCTCGCGCCGAGATCCCTCCGGAGCAGTTCATGATTATCTCGTTTGATCAGCTCGACGCCGACGGTCTTGGAACACTTGAGCGAATATATAAGCACTTTGGCTGGAACACCTGGGACACCGCCAAACCTCGTATTGCCGAATATCTGGCCTCTCTCGGAACCTTCAAAAAGAACTCCTTTGTGCCCATTCCACAACCTATGCGTGATTACGTGCTCAAAAGATGGGGGCCGTCTTTCGAGGAGTTCGGATATAGCAAGAACGATGAAAAGGATCAAAAAGCCTCGCGGCCGCAAGGTCGTTCTGAGCAATGACTGGGTCCATGACTGACTGTTCAAAGTATATTTCTCTTCGTTCCATGCCGTCGCTGATTCCTGGTTTTTGTTTGTTTGTTTGTTTATTTGTTTGCCAGATCCCATCTTGTCTTTTCGAACAAGAAACAAACCAAACGACACATTTGTTGTTTTCACGCGACAGCCACCGAAGCTGACGCGAGCACCACACGAAAATCTTGCGCAGTTATCTGCTTCTCATTCCGCCTCAGTGCTTCCAGCGCAGCGCGGTCGCACAAGGAAACGAGCTCGGCTCCACTCCAGCCTTCCGTCGCGCCAACGAGGACTTCAACGTCCACGTCAGGACCCCACGACCGCATCGTCGCCTGCCGACGCCGCAAAATCGTCTCACGCCCGGCCTTGTCGGGCAAAGGGACGTGAAGCCTTCGATCAAAGCGACCAGGTCTCAGAAGCGCCGGGTCAATCGCCTCGGGAACGTTTGTGGACGCCATAATGACCAAGCCGGGGATGTGCATATCAGTCTCTTGGAGAAACTGAGCAATCATCTTTCGACCAAGCTCCCCTGAAGATGCCCGTGACCCAAACATGGCCTGGAACTCATCAAAAAAGAGGACACAGGGCGCTGCACGCCGCGCCATTGCAAAAATGGCTGCAATCATTCGCTCGCTCTCGCCAACGTGACCTCGCACGACATCGCTAATCGACACCGACAATAGACTTGCATTCGTCTCCTTTGCTACAGCGCTTGCAAGCAAGGTTTTGCCCGTGCCTGGCGGACCGTAGAGCAGCACGCCCCCCGGCGGGGCCACGCCGAGTGAAGAAAAGGTCTCGCGGTACACCGTTGGCCAAACAATCATTTCCTGAAGTGCCTGCTTCGTGGCTTCAAGGCCGCCAATATCGTCCCAGCTTGTTGACACGCGATCCGCGGACACTACCGTAAACGGTGCATCTGCGCCGGCATCAGCACGAAAGAGACCAGGTACATATGCATCCACAGATGCGGCAAGATCTTCGAGGTGTTCGACGCCATGACAAAGATCCACAATGTCTCCGGCAACCCAACCGTGGCACCTAGCATTCACGTCGCGGATCATCGAGTCGACATTGTCTTTGTCCGGCTCGGGCTCTGACAGCGGAGGATACTGCGCCAGTGCGCCTCGCCATATGACGAGGCGCTCCTCGGGTGAAGGCACGGGAATCTCAATTCTCTCTGGAGCAGCTTTGCAGACAAGAGCGTGCAAGTCATCTGAACGCGGTGCGATCAGCACGATGACGCGTCCTGCAGCGTCCCGAAGTGCCTGCACCAAGGTGAGCACGAGCCGCGCGTCAGCCTTGGGCGAGAACCATAGGTCTGCGTCATCCACGACCACGGCGCGACCTTCGCCGCCAAGGGCCTCGTCGAGAGCGTCACGGAGTGCGTGGTCCTCCTCAAATGCGCCTGCGCCGCCGCTGGCCTGGGCTGCCCGCTCCCTCGCGCCTGCGAGGTCCACGTGCACAGGGTCGCCGCGCAGAGTCGCGTTCGCCTGTGCGGCCTCGAGCGCCGCTCGCACTACATAGGTCTTGCCGACGCCGCGAGGACCGGTCACGAGCAGAGCGCCGCCGCCAGACGCGGACGTTCGCGCCACGCGTGCCGCCACCGTCGCCTCCATCCGCGTGCGAGCTGCGAGCCGCGCGTCGAACGGAGTTTGGGTGCGCTTGCAGCCAGCGGCGCCAGAGTCCCAAACTCCTTGCGGAGGACCTCCACCACCACCACCGTTTGGCGAGCGACCATGCACGCCGCTGCAAAGGCCGCAGACGGGGCCCTCGCGCCCTCCGTGCCCGTCCTTTGGGCCCTCGCAGCCGGTCGCGCAACGTCCAGGCCCCAAGAGCAACAGGCCAAGGAGGTCCACGACCACCACGACCACAGCCACCACATGGCCATCGTTCTTGCGCTCGTGCAGGACCTCGGTCTCCTCGCCGTCGGCAAAGACAACATTGACGAGGACGCTGACAAGGGCGTAATCGAAAGAGACGACCTCGTGGGCAAACTCGTGGACTGCAATGGCTTCGCGGCAGCACCTCTGACCGCCAAGAGCATCGAAAACGGCGCAGAGACCTTGGCCAAGACCGCCCTCCTCGTGGTCGAGGACCCTGGGGAGGACGCTCTTGCGGCACTGGACAAAGTCTACGATGCGCGGAGTAGTCTTGCCGCAGACAAGGCGGCTGGAATGGTTTACTATACGCTCCGTTTACCAGCTCTGTCTGCATTCGCGGCAGAAGCAATACAGAACCAGACGGCGCGTCTCGAGATGGCATGGAAACTCGCTCGCTCGCTCAAGAGGGCTGGTCATGTATTTTCCGTGGTATTCTATCAGCACGAAACTCAGATAGGCATTGCGCTTGCTGCGGAAAGCGCATCTTCGAGCGGTGCCGAGAAAACGACCAAAGCGAGTAAAGCGCAAGTCGGTGTCCCAGAGCCATTACCGCAGCGGACTGGGTGGGGGTAAGTTCATTCGCCCAATCGTCCGTACATCTATTCCTCCAATATCTTGAGCATCCATCTGTGCAAATGCTCGATGGATCATATACGTTTGATTCTTATTCGTACGGGCCATGCGGGGATGATGAAACGGAAGGACTAACTCGGAACGACCCATTCGTGTGACCAATGCAAAGCGGATCGGCGCGAACTCGGACTGCGAATCGCTTTACTGTGTTCCGAGAATGGCTCGAAACAACCTTTGGCCTTGAAGCATTACGAGCAAACGGCGGCGTCCTTGATGTAGCGGGGGGTAAGGGTGATCTTGCGTTTAAGCTTCTCATTCACGCCGGGGTTCCAACAACAATCGTTGATCCTCGACCCATGGATGTACCGAATATGCTTCGCCATGTCACTCGGGCATTAGTGCATCGTCTTGCGCAGCAAATTGATGGAGATGCTAAAGACGCAAGACCCCTGGTAGTTCTCCCTTTTCCGAAGCACATTCGCACGTGGTTCTGGTATCCACTTTCCAAATCTATGGGCGCAGCACCTGAATCCTACGTGAACGACCCGCTGCAACCTGTACCAGTCGAGGCAAGTGGGCTCGAAGCTGCCCTCCAGTCATGCTCTGCCATCGTTGGGATGCATTCCGATCAGGCCACAGAAGCCATTGTCGATTGGGGTCTTGAACTTGGAAAGCCCTTTGCAGTTGTGCCTTGCTGCGTCTTTCCCAACCTTTTTCCGGAGCGCGGTAACGTTCGCAAGCATCCCGAATTTCTTCGATACCTTGTCAATAAGGATCCTTTGCGCGTCTGCCGCGAAAAGTTGAGCTTTGCGGGGCGCAATGATGTAGTCTTTGGACCCAGAAAGGATGAGGTGGAATCCACGACTTTACCCGGAGACACGAAAGACTCCGACAAGAGCAGTGGTAGTGATGCTTTCAAAGATAGCGACATGCCAGATGACAAGGATGGTGATAACGGCAAAGATGGTGATGATGGCAATATGGGAGATGATGCCAAAGATACCGAAGATGCCGAGTGCTGTGACGGAGATGATCAACGCAGAAGCAAGTCTTCAAAAGATTGTGTCCGAAGCGACGTCGATTCTGATCAAACTCAGTTTAGAAGCACAAGTGAAGTTGTTATTCTACCGTGGTCGCCTCTCGCAATGCATCTACAAGATACGGGGGAAGACGATGGTGCAGTGTACGGATCATTGGCCCAGGAATTGAGTTCAGAGAATGCACCGCTTCGTAGCGAATCTGCAACAGAAGAAGAGGAGTTCGTGGGAGCCGCAAAAGGAAAAGCAGCAGGAGAAGGGGACTCGCAAGGAGAAGATCAAACTTTGTCGCGAAGAGATGGTGATGATGGTGATCACGGCGACGATAACGAGTCAGATATGCGTTTTCCTCCTTGGATGCGAGTTCCGCGCGCATGTCCAGCCTCCAAGCTGGCCCAGCATCCTTGGTCTCATTTCCAAGAGTCGCAAGTTGTCTTTGTGGTTTTGCGATGGTATTTTGCGCACGCGATGCTAGGCCTCTGTCTCGAATTTCGTTGGCGACCTGTCATGTTCGGCTTCATGCTTGCGCTTTTACTTTTGCAAGAGTCTCAATTGCGAAAGTTGGTTCGAACATTGACGATGGGCCCACACGTTGCCATCGCAGAGGCTTGCGAAGACTTTGAGATCGAAATAGTGCGCCTTGTTTGGGCAATCAAACGTCGCGAACTCCAACGTCGTGGGTTCGCATTACGAGGCCTTGCGCCTCCGATTTCGAGAATCGAACGTAATCAGTGCTTGCGAACGCCAGAGGCACGAGTCGAACTCCAGGCGCCTGCAATAAGGAAGCGTCTTCTGGTGAGTTTAAGGGCTGCAACGCAGATTCTCAACGGCGCGGCAAGAGTGTCAACATCGACAAGTATCGACGAGGTTCCTTTACTTACGGAAATTGAGCGTTCGCTGCGTTCCTTTTTTCGAACTCGAGCACGCTTTGCATCGAATGTTCGATTTCTTCGCGTCACGGAAGAGGACCTCTTTCGTGTTGCCCGTCTTTTGCGAAATGAAACGCACTCGCTTTGGGCCTCGTCCGAAGCGACAATCCGAGTCGAAGATGTAAATCAAGTCCCGCAACAGATCCGCTCACCAAAGGACACGGAAGCTCTACGAATGATTCGAGCAAATCTGGAGAATCTTCGCCAAGGTCTTGCCGGTGTCGAGGCCGTGCTGTGGGCTTGCGAAGAGGATCTCATCGATGACTGTCACAATACGAGCCGTGTGCACAGTCTTGTAGACGAGCTTGGCGCGACGTGGCAGCAATTTCAACCAGATGGCGCGAAGGCGGTGCAAGGTGCTATGCGTCTGGCCCATACGCTCGCTTCGAAGAGAGGATTTTCTGCCGCTGCGGCGCAGGGCTTGCATTGGACAACAGATGCATATGGAACTGGCGCACGTGTAAATGACGACGACGATGATGATTTTGCTTCACAAAGCAGCAATGAGCCTGCTACGGACGAAGCAGACGGCGTCGAGCGTGCTGCGGCACTGTCGCAGCCTTTCACTGATGTGTATCAAGGTTTCGTGGAGGAGCCTCGACCGCATCGTCGAGGACCTGCTCCACTGGATGATCCAGCTTCGCTTGAGGCACGAGAAGCGGCGAAAGTGGCTTCGAACATGCTCGGTGAACTGGGCAGCGTCCTTTCTCATCATCGTAGTGGTCTGGCTCCCGAGCGCGTGGTGCGAACGGAAGGCACGGCACCGTCGGCAAGAGACACGAAAAATGCAAAGAGTAGAGATTGCGTGCAGATGGAGAAGTCCTGTGACGCTGTCCCTGCGACAGAAGCGCACGCAGTCGTCGGAGAGCTTGCGCGACTTCTGGCAGCGATGCCGCAAAGGTTAGATGATGACACGCAATTCTCGTAGGCGCATCAAAGGATCACTCGACTACATTCAATTTTGTCTGATGATTTGATATGAATCTTGTAACGTTCTTCTTGGGGAAAACATTGGCGCCCACTCTTGACGACGAAAGCGCTGTAACACCTCTTCATCTCCGAATGCGCGCAGACAGATTTCAGGCCAAGGTAAAGACCATTCAGAGCAGACTATTTCACTCTCAGAAGACAAGCATTCATCCTGGAGACAAGATCACACTCTTCACAATGGCCGCGTGATCAACAGGCATGCATACGTATATAGCTTCAGTTATCAGTCATCATAGTCGTTTCGCTGGTAGGGAGGAATCATATCGAGTACATCCTGCTTGTTGTAGAGAGCCTTGCAATGGGGGCACTTGCGGTTCCTCTTTTCCAAATTGTCATAAAGAGCCTTCTTCGAAAACGAATGTCCGCACTTGACGATGACAGCGTCACGCCAGTATTCCGAACGAAGCGGGCAGCGCAGTGCGTTTTCCATAGCGGAGAGGCGGAGCTCGACGTCAGAAGCAGACTCTGAGGGATTCAGGTGTGACGGGACAGCCGCGGCGCGAGATCGCTCAAGCTTGGCTTTCACCTTGCGGAGCTGCTCGGCAGCGCGACGCGACTGATGCTCTGCATCCTCCTTCGCCTTGCGGAATTCTGCATTCTTGTGCTCGAGGTCGTGAATTGTTGTGCGCAGACCATTGGCCTCGGCGTCGAGCGTGGAAAAACGAGTTCTGATGGCCTCGCGATCCTTGGCAAGATCCTGGTACATTGCATAGGTAGTACGCGAATATTCCTCGGACCGGGCCATGGCCTCCTCCGTGGCGGCATACTGCGTTTGCAAGATGCGGTATTGTTCGTCGTGATCGCCGAGGACGCGACGCAGCTCGTCGAGCTCCTTTGCTTTTACGCGCAGATCCTTTTTGGCCCGCTCAAAGTCCTGGTCGAGACGGATAAAGCGGTTGCTTTTTTCAGCCGACGATTCGCGCATGGCTGCCACTTCATGGAGAATGCGTTCCTTTTGCGCCTCAATTTCCGGAAAAGCGCTCGTCGTGGCCTCGAGGTCCTGCAGCACAGCGGCGAGACTCTCCTTTGAAGTTCCCAGCTCGGCGCGTGCCGCCTCGAGCTCGGCACGGAGCTGGGCCGCGGTGCGCTTTTCCTCGTCCTCGGGCCACTGTCCCTTGGCGGCCTCTTCAAGGCGTGCGCGCAGAGCCTCGTCGTGCTTTGCGGGAGGGCTCTCCTTGAGAACTTTGAGCTCTGTTTGGGCGGCGTTAAGCTCTGTCTGCCTTGTTTGCGCGATGATCTTGTATTCTTCAAGCTGTTTTTCTAAAACCAGCAGCTTTTCCTGGTCAACCTTTGCCTGTTCGAGATCCCCGAGCTGAGCAATATACTTGGCTTCGGCCTCCTTTACCTGTCGTGCATACTCTTGCGTGTGCTGCGCAAGGGTTTCGGCGGTGGTTGTTTCAAGCTGAGCCATGGTCCGTCGAACGGTCTGTACCATTTCCCGCTCCTTGGACTCTGCCTCTGTAGTTTGGTCGAGTTGAGCTTTGAGTCGATTGACCTCGGCCTCGAGGTCCTCGACAGCGCGGGCATCGACACCCGCCCCGTTGCGCGCAGCACCGCCCGCGGCGGTCGCTGCAGTTTCTTGTTGCTTGAATTCGGCGCGAAGCCGCTCTAGCTCGTCAATAAGTTTCTTCTTCTCCTCGAGAATCTGCTCAATCTCGCGAAGTCTTTCGGAGGCAAGTTCCTCTGCCTCGTTGGCTTCCGCCTTTTCTTCGGACTGGCGTGCCGCTTCGTCCTGTGCGTCTTTCGAGTCTGCTGCTGCTGCTCCCTGGCTTTCTCGGGCGCCGGCATTGGAGCTGCTTGCTGCAGCGAGGTCTTCCTGTTTCATGGCACCCTTTTCTTTGAGAACTTCGACGGTGGACCCAAGAGTGCCTTCGTGAAGGGACTCGGTGCAGACGGCAGCAAGGCGGTGCATCCACGTCCTCTGATCAATTTCGGCATCTTCAGTCTGGTCCTGAAGCTTGCGCGCTTGCGTCTCGAGATGGAGAATGCGGTCAGCGAAAAGCTTGCAGCGCTCGTCGGCCGCGCGAAGTTTGGCGCGTAGCTCGGCAGCCTCGGCCCCCGAGGCACTTCCTAGCAGCGACTTGACGGCGCGCTCTCGATCGGGATTAGCGCCGACACCGAGCAGTCTCTCGACGATAGCTCGGAGCAGGGCCAGGGCCAGCTTTGATTTGCGAGATACTTCCTTGTCGACAAGAGAAGGCAAGTCTAGCAAGCGTTTCACCGAATTACTGCCACCCTCGCCGTCATCGTCGTCGTCATCATCGTCGTCGTCTGTTTTTGCGTTTGGAACTGCCTCGGAGACTCGTCGGGACAGAATATCGTGTGTCTGACGTCCAAGTAGCATGCGCGCAAAATCTTCTGGGGAGCTCGGCTTGCCCAGAGATGCCACGGCCTCTTTATCCATGTCGGCATAGCCAGATCCAGCGGGGTCAAGTTTGACGTCAAGTTTCTCGCCGAGCAGCGAGAGACCTTCGGCCACGAGCGCGTCCAGCGCACGCGTGACGCAGCTCAGCGAGTCATCAAAGGTCTGTGCTTTGGCGCCGAGACTTTGCAGCTTGCTGTTGGACTTTTTAAGCTTCTCCCGCAGCCTCCGTGCCTTGACGGCGAGCTCGCGGTTCTTGTGGAGCAACTGCTCCTTGGTGGACTGCGTGTCGGGCAGCTTTCCAATGGGATTGAGCTTCTTCTTTTTGCTCTTGCCCTTGCCCTTGACGGCGGTCTCTTCGCCTCCATTGCTCTGTTCCTGATTCTTCTTCTCCTCGTCCTCCTCAACGTCGGCGCTGGCGGCGGCGGCGCCCTCCGCGCCCTGGTCGAGTTTTCGCTTCATAAGGGCTCCCTTTCCTTGCTTGCTTCAAAGCAAAAAGTAAGTCAACACCGGGAAGACAACCTTCAGGTCGTTGCGGTCGGGATTCTGCTGCGTCGCGTCCCGCGACGAGGCGTCCCTCCCGAGCGCGCGCGTGGCCCCGCTCTGGCCGCAGGCGCACGCAGGCAGCGGCAGCACGCCGCGGCGCCGCGCGGTGGTTGGCTCCAGGCAAACCGCCACCACCTGCGCCCCGATCCGCTCCTGCGCTCTCCGCGCGCGCGCAGGGCCCGGCTCCCGAGTGGGCGGGGGGGGCGGCAGCGGCGGCGGCGTCGGCGGCCGGCCTGAGCGCGCGGGCGTCCGTGCGAGCGAGCGAGCGAGCGAGCGAGCAGCGCCGCGCCGCGGCTCACAGATCGATCGATCGATCTCCGATTGGCTGCCGCCGAAGGCCCCGCGATTTCGGGGGCCCCGGGGGCCCCAGATCCTCCGGCAGCGGCAGGCGGCGGGGACTAGGTGCCCCCAGGGGGCAGGGCGGGCGGGGACTAGCGGGGGGGCACGCGGGGCGCGGCGCGTCAGCGCAGAGCAAGAGCGGGAAAAAGACGAAAAAAGAGCAGAAAAAAGAGCAGAGCAGAGCAAGATTGGGCGGCCGGGCGCGAGGGCGCGAGCGCGCAGGGCGCGCAGAGCGGCGGCGAGGGCGCGCTGCGAGGCGCGGGGAGGGAAGGCGGAGGCCGGGAGAAGCGCGGCGAGGCGCGCGGGCGGTTTTGAGAGGGTTTTGGGCGGCTTGCGGCGGGTTTTGGGGGCCGCAGCTGGCTGACGGGCGACGTCGACGACGCCGACGTCGACCGAGACGCGCGACGAGAGCGCAGGGTTGATGGGCGGCGGCAAGAACGGTGAGAGGGACGACATTGGTTGAAGGAGACCTGGCGTCGGGGAAACTGGAAGACACTCGGCCTGCCTGAAAAGCGCACGAGGAAAGGAGAAGCAGCGATCGGTTTTGACGATGACGACGACGACGGGGGGCGCGGATCATGGAGAGGAGACGCGACGCTCGCGTGCAAGCGTGCTGGCGACCGTAGGAGCTGGCCTCTTTGCTGGAGGCAGTAGCGTGCTCGTAGGTCATCCGTTCGACACGCTCAAGACGCGCTGGCAGGTGGGCAAACCGCTGCAAGGTTCAGGTGCCTCAGGGGGCAGTATGGTCATGATGCGCGAACTGTATCGTGGGATCCTGCCTCCCCTTCTGACGACGGGACTCGTGCAATCGGTGAACTTTTCTCTGTTTGAGGCTTTTAAACGCGTATACATGCGCGACACGTTGGGAAAGCCGAATGCACCCGAAATGTCGCCACAGACGTACTTGGGACGCATCTACCTTTCGAGCGCAAGCGCCGGGGCCTTGATCTCGCTCTTGACAACGCCAATCGGTGTGCTCAAGACGCAGCAGCAGGTGCGCACAACGAAAGGGCTATTAGCCTGTGGCAAAGATCTGCTCTCGCGTTACGGACCGCGTGTGCTTTACCGCGGGGCCATGGGTGGCCTCATTATGGAAGGCCTCGGACGTGGCGTGTACATGACAACGTACGAGACGGTCAAGCTTTTGCAGCTAGACGCGGCGCAATCGGCCGCATTGCGTCGTGGCGAACGACCCGAGACGTCAACACGGGTGAAAATGGTAGCGGCTGCATGTGCAGGGACCCTAGGATGGATTAGTGTCTATCCCGTGGATACGGTCAAGGTGCGAATGATGCAAGACGCCTCAGGAAAGCATTTCCCCGATTTGTGGACAAGTGCCGTTATTACTGTACGCGAGGGAGGTGTGGCGCGGCTGTACCGCGGACTCGCCTTTTCCATGGTGCGTGCGGCGCCCGTGGCTTCTGTAGTCTTACCCTTTTACGAGATTACTCGCGAGTTCTTGGAGAGGCACTTGGAACGCATTCCTGCGCTTGCTGTTCATGTGTAGGTATCGTAATTGTTGTTTCACTTCTGTAAATTGTAGAACAAAAAAGAGAGAAAAAGGAAAGAAAAAAGAAATGAACTTTTGTGTTGATGCGCCGGCAGTTTCCCTTTAACTCGACCACAAACGCCGACGCCTGACTGGATGCTTGCTGTCTTTTTAAAATTTAAAAAAAAACGAAGTGGAGGTCTTATCAAAGGGCAAACGACTCTTTGCATTTTTCAAAGTTACTCCAGTGATAAGATTTTAGCTTTTTCCATACTTTGCCGTTTGGTTTTTATTTATTTTGGAAAAAGTTCCAGACCAGAACGGAACCGAGATCGAAGGTGCAACAAGGAAACAGCCTTGCCGTGTCTGAAAGAAAACGTTCGCGGCGAGAACAGAAGCAAGACGAAAGCCAACGAGAAGGAAATAAAGCAGTGGTCAAAATCAATCGCTGTCGCTACTACGTTTGAGCAGGCAGTAAATGCGGGTGTCGAGGTCGATGGTGTTGAGCTTGCGCTGGTCGCCAACAAGCTTCATAAGGAGACCGCCGTACGAGGCGTAGATGGCGACCCTGTGCTCTCCTTCGCCGACATACTCGTAGCTAAAGACGCGGCCGTGCATTCCGTAGTCAAACTTGTCGAGGAGAGTGGGCGCGCCGCTCTGATTGTACGTGCCATCATCGGGCTTGCCGTCCATGTCGAGGGTGCTCGCGAGAGCGAGCGTGAAGCGCTCGTTCATGGCCATGGGGAAAAGCTCGGACTGGATATCAACGACGAGGTCCATCTCAAAGGTCGCGCCGCGTGCTACAATCCGCGAGACATTCTTGAACTGCGTCGAACTCTTGCCCTTCGGGTTGACGTCCTTCACCTCGAAGGTGTCCTCAAAGAGGATGCCGCTGCGCTCCTCGTCGTCCGCCATGTTGGCCGAGTGGTGGGCGGCGGTCACGAAGCGCGCCCGCGCGCGCGAGGGAAACGAGGGGAAAGGGAAGGAAGCTTCGCGAGAGACGGAGGGAGCCGGCGCGGGCCAGCCAGCTAGCTAGCAAGCAAGCGAGCGAGCGACCGCGCGCGCCAAACAGAGCAAATAAACTCGATCGGGGTCTAGCTGACTGACGGAGCCTTCGCAACCAAAGGAAGGAAAAACAGAAGGGTTCCTTAACGGTTCTTCAAGGGTTCCGCGACTCTCGTGGCCACCGAGACGGAGTGCCCGCGGAGATCGAGAGCGCAAATCATTTCCCTTGGCCAGGGGTCTGCAAACTGCGCGGGGTTCGAAGAGGCTGCGCGGAGCGCGGAGAAAAGTCTGGCGACTTCTGCCCAGTCGCGCGACGCAAGAGTTCGTGCTTTCTGTCGAAACGTGTGGACGCCATGGCGGCCATGACGGCTGGCGCAGAGCTTTGGCAGGCGCTGTGCGCCGCTCGCGAAGCCGCAGAAGCGCCAGCCAAGGCGGCTTCTGAGGAGGAGAACAGCGGCGCAAAGAGCGGAGCTGCGCCTGGGCCTGCGCCTGATGCGGAAGGCTTGCTGGCCAAGACGCAGTCTTGCCTCGACAAAGACCCAGAGAACGCGTCAAGCTACCAAGACGAGGAGTCCGGGGCGAGCGTGCTCATGGTGGCGTCTCAGCTGGGCCTCATTGAGGTGGTCAAGACGCTTTTGGAACGAGGTGCCCCATGGAATGCGCTAGACCGCAAGGGTCGATGTGCCGGTGAGTATGCCCTTGAGGCAGGTCATCAAGCTGTGGTGGACTTGCTCGTGGATCACGGCGTGCGTGCGGAAATGCTTTTGGGCGCCATCGAAAAACGCAAGCTCGAGCGTGGACCCATGGCTGCCAACGAGGACTACCTCAAGTCAAACGTGGAGTACACCTCGGATGAGCAAAAACTCATGGACCCGAACGGAGATGCCGTCATGATGGAATGGGAGCGTCCGCTGATGCAGCTGCACGCGCAAGTAATTTGCCAGCGAGGTGCGCTCACCGCAGGAGAGAGCAGCGAGCAGACCCCAACAGGTGACGTTCTCAACGTTGGCTTTGGCATGGGCATTGTAGATTCATACATTCAGGAACACAAGCCTCGTCGGCACGTTATCATCGAAGCGCATCCCCAAGTGTACAAGCGCATGCTCGATGACGGCTGGGACAAGAAACCTGGCGTTGAGATTGTCTTTGGGCGCTGGCAAGACCACGTCGCCTCAATTGGCCAATTCGATGGGATCTTCTTTGACACGTATGGCGAGTACTATGCCGACCTCAAGGCGTTTCAAGACAACTTGCCCAGGCTGCTTCGGCCAAGTGGAGTGTATTCTTTTTTCAATGGTCTTTGTCCTCGTAACATTTTCTTTCATGGCGTATGTTGCCAGGTCGTGCAGTTGCAGCTCGACCACATGGGTATTGAGGCGAGCTTTCAGCCTTGCGAGCTCGAGGCTGATGCCAATGCTGACGATACATGGCAAGGCGTCAAGCGTCGATACTGGTGGAATGACACATATTACCTGCCAATTTGCGTCATGCGTCCCACCACCGCGGCCACGGACGCATGAGTGAGTGGGTTTTTTTCAACAACAAACAAAAATTAAAGAAAGAAAGAAGGAAAGAATGTAATGATGCCACCTTGCACCAACCACGTACGTATATATATATATACATGACCTATCAGCCCCTGGGAGACAGTATAAACAAAGAAAAGGAAGACTCTAGGAATGCTTCGTGGCAGTAGCAGTGTGGCCGTTGACGGACGGCGTTTTGCAGACGGGGTTATTTCTTGCAAGCACTTTTATGCGCGCTGACGAGTGCAAATCTAATGCGTGATCATACACGCGCACCCTCGCAGTTGTCCTGCCTCGTACTACACTCCCGAGATCCAAGCTGGACCGAATTGTTAATCGCAGTGTCGGCTGGCCGCTGCCGGTGCTGTGTCCGGCTCTTTCATCGGAACGGCCAAATAATGCGTCAACCTCCCCGGTTCAGGGAGATCGTGGTTCGCGGACCGACTCGCTGTCGCCATGGTCGGTGTTGAACCAAAAAACCAAGGACACCCTGTGCTACCTTCTGCAGATGGCACTGCGAAGACCGCAGTCATAATCGGAAGCTGCAGCTCGAGAAAATGACGCCATCCTTGATTCAGAGGCGCGAGGTGTGTCCATCCCATCACCGATCGACCCATGTCAGCGTGCGGCGGGCAGCGGGTGCGGCCACACCTGGCGGGCTGGTGTAGCCATGGCAGTGGCAAGCAACCACAGCTGGTCAGCTGCAGCGAGCTTCGGGACCTTGATCCATCCTATCTACCATGGCCACCACGGGAATTCACCGCTGCCGCGTGCGCGCGCGCGCGTCTGCGTCATCGTGTCCCTTGCTGTTTTGCCCCGAGCGGCTGCGGCAGAAACGTAAGACGCGTCGGAGGTTGGAGGGAAGATGCCGCACCGCTTCGCTGTCGCCCCGCCGCCGCTCCGCTTATTTCTTCTTCTCCAAGGCATGTATGTCGCAGCAGCAGCAGCAGCGACATACATTTCCAACACCCACCACCTCCGTGGACTCGACCTCACCTCCGGGGACGAATGGCGGGTCGGAGCGTTATTTTCCCATGAGCCCTCGCCGTTCCTTTCAATCTTTCCACGCCCGCAGCCGCCACCGGCCGGTGGGCTGCGGCAGCGGCACTCTCCTCTCCTCGCCTCGCCTCTTTTTTCTCTGCTGGGCTCGGAGCTGCCACAGCTCCACCGCCAACGTCTCGAGGCAGCCCCACAGCTCGCACTCGGGACTTGTCTTTGGGGCGGCTTGTGCACCGCCTTCCTTGCTTGGGCCAAAGAACCGCCTCACCTCTAGAAACTCGCGACCTCCGCTCGGGTCGGCTCGGCCGGCGCGGCCAGCCTGGCCTGTGCCAGGAACGGAGAACGAGGTCCTGGCCTCCCTCGCTTGCTCGCTGCAGCATCGTCCTGGCTGGCCTCGAGATCTGCGCTGCAAGCTCGAGTCGCCTCGCGCGACGCGGCTGCGGCGGCGTGGGCCACATTCAGGTCGTGCATCCAACCAGCCAGCGCGAGCTCGACTTTCCTGCTCGCACCAAGAGCCCGCCCGCGCTCGGTCCCTCGCTTGCAGCTGCTGGCTGCAGCCGCACCGCCCGCCCTCCTCCGTCGATACCACCGTCGCTGCGGCCGCGCCGAGGAAGGTCGGAGCCACGCAGACTGTGCGCGAGGCTTTCTGGGCCATGCCTGGATAGTGTAGCGCGCCCGGAGCAGCGCAAGTATCGCCGCGGTCGCACAAGCCTCCGAGGTTTGCGACATTTTTCACAGGCCTGCGCCCCGTCCCATCATGAAAAATCCCTCGGCCGCGCCGGCCGCTGGGAGGACACGGAGACCGCCGTGCACAGGGACAAGCGCTCCTCGAGCGCGGGCGTGGCCGATGGGCGGGGCGCAGTTCTCTCTACCGATTCTTACTAATACCTGTGTGGCCTTTCCGGCAGCAACAGCAGCGACAGCAACAGCAACAGCAGCAACAGCGACGGCGACAGCGACAGCAGCAGCAGCAGCGACAGCGACAGCGGCAGAGGGCGCGGAGAGGGAAGCACGCGGGGTGGGAGAAGGCCGACGCGAAAGGCCGCGACGCCGGCAGCAGCAGCAGGCAGAGGCCGGGCTCGTTCACGTTCGGCGGGAGGCGGCGGCCGCGATGGCTGCTCCCGAGTTGGCCGGTTTTTACGCGGCGCAAGCGGGGCGGGCTTGGCTCGCTCGGGAGCGCAAATGATGCCTGGCAGATGCCTGGCTCGGCGTGGCGAGTCGTGGTCGGCGGTGATGGAGGGGGAAAGCGTGGGCGAGCGTGCTGCAGGTGCTGGCAGCCAGCCAGCCAACATTGGTCACAGCCAGGTGTTGACACGCACGGTGTCTCGAAGGTCGGTTTCTGGCGTGCTGGCTAGCGCTCTCTGCACTGTTGTATAGTGCCAATATATGCATCGGCCGCGGGCGGCAGCGGCAGCGGCGTGGCGCGCGGCGAGGCGTGGCGTGGCGTGGCGTGTCCGAAGTGGCGGCCACAGCCAGCAGCTCAAGCAAGGTGGCCCAAAAGCAGACCCAACTAACAAGTGGATGTGAAGAACTAACGATCGATCGATCGGTCGATTGAACGAACGAACGAACGAACGAACTAACAACTCGTGTCCGTGCGGCTGCGGCCAACAAGAACAACAGCAAGCTGAGGCCTCCAGGTCCAAACTGCCAGGCCCGAGGCATCTATCTAACTCCGTCGGGTTTCCTTCAGTCCTTCGTTCCGTTGCCGACAGCAGCTCGGTCTCTGGCTTGCTTGCTTGGCGGCGTGCTTGGCGGCGTGCTTGTTGCTGCCGCAGGCCGGGCCGCTCGCCAAGCTGTACGGCGGCGGCCTGGGCCGACTGCGATCGACATTCTGCAGACAGTCTCGGTCGCCGTCGAGGTCTAACAGAACGTCTAACATAACATCATCCATCACCACCTCGCCATTCCACAAACAGCAGCTGGCAGAAAAACACAACCCGGAGAATTCGCAATAAGCAGGCAGCAGAAATCGAGGCCCACCGCGGTCCAGGCTTGCTTTCCCGGCTCGCGCCCTGCCGAGCGAGCGGCTGCTGGCTCGCTGCCGCGCGCAGTTCTCAATTCCGCGCCGCGGGACCCGGCCGGCCCGCGCGCCCCGCGTCGGAGCCACCCCGCCCCCACCCCGCGCGTCGCAGCAGCGCGGCGCGGCGAGGCGAGGCGGCGAGGCGTGCGGCGAGGCGTGCGCCTGTGACGAGAGCGGGGCTCACGAACCTCAACGAGCTCATCGCGCGCAGCAACGGCGCGAACGAACCACTCTCTGTCGGCCGGCCGCCCCGCGCGAGCCTGCGGCCGCGACGGGCGCGCGAGCCTGCGGGCGGGCGTACGCGCCTGCGTGCCCGGCGCTCGCAGCGGCGGCGGGGAAGGCGGCAGCGCTGGCGCAGACGGGATCTCGCATCTCAGGTCTTGGTCTCGTCTCATCTCATCTCGTCTCGTCTCGTCTCATCGACCTCGCCGCGAGGGGACAGCGCGGCGGGCGAGCGCCGAGCACGGAGCGCGGCGCGAGCGCGAGGCGGGCCCGAGGCAGAGCCGCTCGGGCGGAGCGGAGGCGGGGGTGGCGGCCCGCGAGGTCGGTTTCTCCCGCGCTCGTGAGCAGAGCGGAGCAGAGCGGAGCAGCGAGTTCGGGTTCTTGGCTCTGAGCAGGGCGCAAGTCGAGGCGCCGCAGTTCTGCTCTTCTCTCTGCACGCGGCGCAGGGCACGCGGACCGGGCAGAGGGCAGGGCAGAGCAGAGCAGAGCAGACGGCAGGAGTTTCGTGCAAGGAAGCCGAGCCGAGCAAAGCCGGAAAGGCCCGTGGGTGAGAGTGCGCGTGCACGTCGAAGGCGCTGGTGCTCGGAAAGAGACACGGCAGACTCGACTCACTTCATCTCCGACCTCGCGAGGCGTCGCTCGCAGGGCATCGCTCGCGAGGCATCGCTTGCTTGCTTGCTTGCTTGCTTGCTTGCTTGCTTACGCGGAGCTCGTGCGGAACGAGGTTGCCTCCGCACGAGCGAGCGGAGAGCGAGGGGGTAAAGCGCAGGCAAGGGTCCGCGTCCAGCGCCCTCGCGACGCGAAAAGGAAAGAAAGCTAGCGGAGCAAGGGGCGGGGCGCCGAATCGAGGAGGGGAGCGAGCCTCTTGTTGCCGCTGCGCCCGAACCCCGCCCGGGAAGGCAGGCAGGCTGGTCGGCAGACAGGCAGGCAGCCAGGCAAGCGGCCGCGTTCAGACCGCGAGCTAGCGCGCTGCAAGAGCAGAGACCTCCGGCGCGAACTTCGGTAGCGTGCGCAGAGTTCGCGTTGAACTCGGCGAGCTTTTTCGCTCGCTCGCACTTGCCTGCCCCAGGCATCTCCGCATCAACGCAAGGAGACCGAGACCGAAACCGAAACCCAAAGCGGCAGTGAGTGCGCGCGCAAGCAGAGAGACGAAGCGCAGAGCGCGAAAGGACACGGCACGGAAAGGCAAGGTAAGGCAAAGCAAAGCAAAGCAAAGCAAAGCGAAGCAAGGCAAGGCAAGGCAAGGCAAGGTAGGCGGGCAGGTCTCACGCCGGCCGCCTTGTCCGCGCAAGCGTAGGCTCCGCCGAGGACGAGGTGACCGATTCTCGGCTATTTGTGGGGAAAGAACGCGCTGCGGGACATCGCTGCGGTGAGGACACCGCTGTTGTGATATTTGCCGGGCCCAGCCTCCGGGGAACGAGAAGAAGACAAGCGGGAGAAAGCCGTCGCGCCTGGGCGGGCGACCGAGCTTGAAAGGGCCCAAGACACGGCGAGGCCCGCAAGCGAGGCGAGCAAGCAGCAGGTCGGGCACGAAAAGGACTCCGCCCCGGATCGGTCTCTTGCGATTACGCCTTCCCCCCTTGCTCGCGGTGGACGCTCGAGGAGAGGGAGCGGGACCGCGCAGTCCCGGATTGTCCGGGCGAGATCTTGCCGGGCGACCGACTGAACGAACGACCTGCGCCGGGTTCCTTTCCAGCGCGCAGGGGAAGCTGCGCCCGACGGCCGGTCTCGCGGACGACGCTTGGCCTGACTCGCGCGGCTTGGTGCCTGGTCGCGCAGACCCTGGCCTTTCCGTTTCCTGGGACCGCGTTCGGGCCCGAGCAAACGAGGGAGAGTGAGAGTGAAAGAGACATATAAGCAGTCAGTCACTCAGTCAGTCGGAGACTCGAGCAGAGAGCGGGGACGCATATCGACCCGGTTGGAGAAGTCCTTAGTACTGCACTGCGACTGCCTGTAAGAGAGTGTGCCGCGTTCGTTCAGTTGGTCCGGCAACAAAACCCCGAATATATCGTGGCAATCTAGTCGAGTCGAGTCGAGCCGAGTCGAGTCGAGTCGAGTCTTGTCTTTGGGAGCCCCACTCGTGTTTTTGTTTGACGTGGGCGCCACAATGAAGCGTACGCGCACATCGACACCTAGAGCTCGCCAGCAGCAGCAGCAGCAGCAGCAACAACAACAACAACAACAACAACAACAACAACAACAACAAATCCAGAATGCTTCCTCTGCGAAGCGACAGCGCCAGTCCACAAGCTCACAAAGTGCTCCGACCGAGTCATCATCCATGTATGCCACCTCGTATTCCCCGGGAAGCCAACAGCAATCTGACGAAGCATGGCCTCCTCCGCAGCGTTCCCGCCAGCACAATTTCGCCCCCACGCTTCGCAACGCTGCTAGTAGTGGCGCAACTCGCACCAGCTCGAGTAGCAGCTCTTCGAGTGGCGATGCCACAAGTTCTGAAATTGCTTCACAAACAACAAAGGGAAAGTCCGTGCGCCGCAGGTGGACACCAGAGGAGGATGAGCTCTTGAGGCGCGCTGTGAAAAAGTATAATTGCCAGCAATGGAAGAAAATTGCGACAGAGGTCCCGGGAAGGTCCCATGTGCAATGTCTTCAGCGCTGGAACAAATCGCTTGATCCAGATGTCATCAAGGGCCGATGGACCACGGAGGAAGACAATCTCCTTCTGGACATTGTCGCTAAAAATCCCCACATGAAAAATTGGGGATTCGCAGCAAAGTACATTCCGGGCAGATCTGCCAAACAGTGCAGAGAGCGATATCTGAATCATCTCAATCCAACCATCCGAAGAGATGCATGGACAAACGAAGAAGACGCTTTCATCCTTGAGGCCCAGCAGCGACTCGGGAACAAGTGGTCCGAAATCGCGTCTTACCTTCCTGGTCGGACCGAAGCAGGGATCAAGACACGTCTAAAACTTTTGCACCAATCACCCAAACCCCCGCAGCTGCCTCCGCCGCAGCCCCCACCGCGAGCACCTCCGGACCCGGCCATACAGGGAGCCTCTTCCTCATCATCTTCGTCTTCGTCTTCGTCAGCAACTGCCTCGTCGGCCTTGAGACCTCTGTCTGATTTGAGGCCTTTGTCCGCCCACTCGTCAATGCACTCGCCCCACATGCCGACACAGAACCAAGATCTGCAGACACAGACGCTCGAAGAAAAGGGCCCGCGCGTGAGCCCTTCGACAAGTGACGGCCTCCAGATCTCACCGATTGGGTCGTTCGTTGCAGACGATCAACTATTCTATCTTGCGCCGCCCTTGGAGCAAACAGCAACCTCGCATCCATCGTCGCTTTCCCTTCATGGCGCAGTGCAAGAGCCATCAGGTCGTTTGCCCGGGACTGAATACGCGGTAGACCCCTCTTCTTCGATGCTGTTGTCGTCGTCGTCGTCCTCGTCGTCGTCCTCGTCGTCGTCCTCGTCGTCTTCACATCGGCCTCTTATGGCATATGAACAAGGGCAGGTTTATCAAGAACTGTCTCAGCCAGGCCATCTTTCTGGTTCTTCGCAATCATACCCGGCAGCAGAGCCAGCCCTGATGCCTGAATCCCCTCGTTTCGGACATCAAGCAGAGCATCTTCCGCGCCACCACACCACATCTGCGCCCTCACCCCAAACAGAGAGTGCTTCGAGCGGTGCTCGCGTCGAGTCGCACACGCAATCAGCCATGTCTCAAGCACCTTTGCCCTGGGCTACGCAAGAAACATGGACAAACTCTCCCCCGACCCCACGGCATAGTCCAAGGCTATCCCCTCCTTTATCTCCCTCATATGGTGCACGAAGCGGCATGCTACCACCGTTGCTGGAACTTCCGCAGTCCTCGGCCCCCCCTTCTTTCTTGTCGACTTCGGCACCATCAGAGACCACTGCGTACCAGCTTCGGCCACAGTACCCTATGCAATCAAGCAGAATGGAGTACTCGCATCAATACCCAAATCAAGACATAGCTTTGCAGGACGATAGAGCATACTTGGCTCAGCACCAGCAAGGCGACATGTCTCGAGATCAGTATTCATACGGCACTGGAAATCCGGCTTCATCGTCATCTTTGCATCACGATCAATCGCAGGGTTTCAAAAAGGGGCGCTACTGATCTATTCTTCTAATCAGCTCAGTCTTTGACCACGAAAATGGAGCAAGGTCGTCACCATGAGCCACTTATTGAATTGTCGACGAGCGGAATTCTCTTTTGCTTTCACGAGAAAGAAAAATGGATAAAGGGAACTCTCGCTGACGTCTGCATTGCCAAAGGCATGCTTTCTTTTCTTTTCTTTTCTTTTCTTTTCTTCATACCCACATGATCACGTGGGTTCTTCATCAAGGTCCTGTCCTGTATATATTTCTCTAGATTCGCAAAATGACATTATCTCATCAAATTGACACATTTGTCTTGGTTGACAGTTCTTTTGTTTTCTTCAGCCAGGTTGTTCGTGATGACGCCAATGCCTCTTCCTTCGATGTTCTGAAAATACGAAAGAATAAAATCGCAACTCTGTGATATGTCTTCATAAGCTCGAGCGTTCTCCGCAGAGAATTATTTGTATGGCATGCAGTCAAATCTTTCTTTGCTTAGGACTTTTCAAGTTGTCCTTTAGGGATACTTGCGGGAGGGTTGGTTGCCTCGCCAGGATTGCGCTCGCGCTGGAACTTGATGACGCTGAATGCAACCGTTGCGAGCACGTAGAACGCAAACCAAAGGGTGTAGATGATAAAAGCTGGGGTAGATGCCGACTGGACAAAGAGAATTCCAATGAAAATGTTGACGAACCCAAGCACAAGGGCCAGGCGGCCCATGTTCTTATGAGCGAGCTCCCAGATCTTTCGGCCCGTTGAAACAAGGCCAGTCGTAGGATCAGTCTTGTGCGGACGGCACAATGCGTTGAGAGGCTGCAAAAGCCCAAGACCCATCACGACGACACCAATGACGGCATGAGCGCGTGCCAAGAAATGTCCGCCAGCAACCATGAGAAAGGCAATGATGAGACCAGCGACGGCTGCAACGATGCCCAGCGTATTCAGCGCGCGATGCAGGTGGAACCAAAGTGGGTCCCAACCACGACCAAAACGAGCAATGAAGACGCCGAGAGGAATGAAGAAACCCCATCCCAGTCCCATGAGTGTAAAATGTGCAACACGCCATGCTGGAATCGGATCATTGTTGCACTCGAGCGACTCGAGCGACTCCAAGGCTGCAAACGTTGACCCATATGAAAGGCGCCAGATTGATGTGGACGTGGCCACTTGCAGGTACAGAACGCCATTCATTGTTGCCATCGAGGACTGTGCCGCCGGTTGGGACGGCACCTCTGTACCAGCGCCTTGTGCAAGATCAACTTGTCTCCACAAATTGTTGTCGAGCGCGTTGCTCAAGGTGTTTAGCTGCCCTGGGGCATCCTGCGAAACCAGCACGCCACCAGCGCCGCCATAGAGGAAAAACGTTCCATCGCCCACGCTTGAATCGGCTGCCATGGCGCCAAAGTTGCGTCCATGCAGACAGGTTGGGCCAGGGCCACGCCATGTCCCTGTGGCGCTGGTGGCTGTTGCTGAGAGGCTTTCCACTTCGAGAATCCAAGATTCGCTGCTCGGACAAGGTCCATATCCACCGGATCCGCAGCCACCGTACATTGCGAGGAGGGCTTCATCTGGCGCCGACGCAGGGTTGAGCGCAGCACTTGCCACCAGGCATCGAGGTGTGGGGATGTCGCTGTCACTCGTGTCAATGGAGAGCCACTGCATGTCGCTGAGACGAAGCGCAAAGCTGTCGTCGAGGCGTTCGCGGGTATCGAATCCGTGACTCACAAGCAAATAGTCTTGACCTTGCACCGTTGTGAGACCCCCTGCCATACCGTAGCGCGAACCAGGCGAGCCTTCAGTCGTGCCGTCAAGCACTTGGGTCCAAACGCCAGTGTCAAGATCGAGGGTCCAAACGTCATTGTAAACCTCGAGGTCAGGCGTCTGGCCACCAAAGATGATCAGTCTGCCTGTGTCGTCGTCGACACCGCCTACGAGCGAGAATCGGGAAGTAGGGCCCTCATTAGCACTGGCCACGATGCGCCAGCTCTCCGAGACAGTGTCAAAGATGTACGCTGCCGCACTTTCGTCGTCTTCATCGACTGCTCCGGTCACGACTCCACCAAAGAGCACAATGGATTGGTTCGAGGGCCACGGGGCCATGATGGCAAAGTGCCGGGCCGGCGGCGACATTCCATTGTTGATAAGTTGAACCTCTTCCCATGTAGGGGTCTGCGCTGCGGCGCCTCCAATGAGCGTCGCCAGCGCTGCCAGAAGAGGCGCAAGGCGATTACAGGAGAACATGGCTTTGGCCCTCAAGCCCAACTCCTTTTTCCCTCGCTCGCTTCGAGTTGCTTTGCTCGCTAAAGGCAGAAAGTCGCCTCCCTCCTCTTCTTCTTCTCCGTCGCCGTGGCGTGGCGCGTTGCGGTTCTGCTTCGCGCTGGCCTGCGCGGCGACGTGCCGTCGTCCCGGCCACGCGCGGGGGAACTCGGTTTGCGGGCCGCGATCGGCCTCCTGGCGGCTCGCGGTCCTGCCGAGCTTGTCGTACTGGCACTTCGGGCGGTCGAAGTTGGCCCGTCGCGGCCTGGCACCCTGGCTAATCTGCTTCGTCGTGCGAGCCTCTCGCTCGACCCGTCCTGTCGTTGCGGATGCTGCGCGCCAGCGCGAGTAGCGCGAGGTTTCGCCGCTAACTGACGCCTCTGCCCACGTACGGCACGGGCGCGGGCCAAGCCTGGGCTCCATGCCACGCAGAAATGCGTCGGGCTTGCTGTGATTGATCGATTGATCGATTGATCGCCAATGGAAGTTGGGACTTTCTCGATGCACACCTTGCCGTTAAAATGCACCCACACGATTGATGTTCGCGGGGCTCACATGCACTACGAGCGAGCGAGAGCTCGGGCCGAGAGCGAAATCTCGCAAGATCCGAACAATGCCGAAAGAAAATGAACCATGACCGATCCAGGATTGTTAATGTGGTGATCGTGATGGCGTTGCGAAATGAGCGCTGACCCTTGCGTCTCGTGTGACGATGGCGTAGAAAGCAAGAGGGGTTCGATCGACCAGCGAGCCTCGATACTTTTCGATCGTATGTCGTAGTCGCCGCGGCGGCATGGCGAACAGACGACGGGCAATCGGAAAATGAGGTTAAATTTGGCTCAGACGAGAAGCGCAACAGACTCGATGAGAAATTGAACTTTTACCTTTTGCAGGCATTCCGTGAGGCGAAGCAAGTTCTGACATTTTGCTTTGCTGCGATAGCTCGAAGGAAGTTAGCCTTGCGCTTGCGGTAAAGGAAGAACAAGGGAGCAATGCAGTTTTTGCCATCAAATTTGATCTTCCGTTGCGCACAGGTTCATGAGCTCTCAAGAGCGAAGGGACTTCTTGATCGTAGAATGTCATCAGCAGAGACTGCTGCATTCACTAGAGTAAGTCTAGTGGACATAGCAAAGCAATGGCAAACGAAAGTAGGCGAGAGCCATCGTTGATTAATTTTGCCCCCTTTCCGCACAAATGTGCAGCGAGACTTTTCCTCGCCTTTTTCTGTGCTTGCGACAGGCAGGCAAGCAGGCAGGCAGGCAGGCAGGCAAGGGCTTCATCACAAGAGCGCCCCGGCAGACCATCCATTCATTGTGCCACCCTCTCATCACATCATTCACTGTCAAGCAACAATCTACCTACCATCGAATCTTCAAGGTCGTCAAGTGTGGGAGCATGCATATAACAACCAATGGCGCGCCTCTCATCGTGCACGGAAAGGTTTTCTATTTTCGTGCACGATAAAGCAGAGGCTGCTTCCCGCTCGAAGAGGGCACTGCAGGCAATCAATCAACTCTGACGCGGCGGCACGAGACGTGGCGTAGGCACCGCGGAGGCGACAAGTCAAAATGGCGACGCGCATTGAGCCCAAGGTGCTCCTGGCGAACGAGCGCACGTATGTTTCGTGGATGCGTATGGCGTCGGTGATGGGGGCGATCGGGTCCGGCCTCCTCGCGGGGGCCTCGGACCACGGCTCGGGCCAGGAGGCGCAGGGACAGGTCGCGTCCGGCGCCACGGGCGTGGCACGCGCGGCGGGCTTGGTGCTCATGCCTGTGGCAGTTCTCTTTGCCCTTCATGCGGCGTACACGTACTGGTCGCGCAACGTCAAGATCCAAAAGCGCGTCTACACGGATATTGCGAACGAGACCGTGCCACTGCTGCTTGGCGGCGTCTTGGTCGTTTCCCTCACCTCCGTCTTGCTTCTTGACATCATCATGGGCGACACGATTAGTCTCAAGTAGGCTTGAGGCAAAGAGCGTTGACGCTCTTCAAACTTATTCACACAAACGTAACCTCGTAGGCGTCCAATTTTTCGTAGCTGTTTCTTCTTTTTGATCGGGAGCTTGTTTCTGTTTCGTTGATGCATCGCTTGCATAGTCTTTTAGCAATGGGGACTTTCAATCTGCAACAAGCTCCACCAAACTCGTTTCAGGACTGAGAACATGAGATCGATTCCCCGATGTACATGAGGAAAGCAGAAACGTCCCATAACGCGATGCGCAAAAACTTTCTCAAATCGTTCTCTACAATGGATGAAGCTTTTCAAGAATAGTCTTGTTCAAAGATCAATCAATCTTTTTTTTTTCTTGGTCAAGGGTGAAAGCTTACTGCGCGGGTCTCGGTGGCCCCCAGCGCCATAGCAAGCTGACGCACGGCGCTGACATCAATGCCGTCGCGCTTCACGGTCGTACACTCGACATCGAGACCAGCTTCGCTAAGCTGTCCAATAAAATCGCACACCATGCCGAAATTCAATTCCGGCGACTCTGCCTGCGCAAATTTGGCAAACGTGTTGGGATCTGCGCCCGGAAGAAAGACGGAAGCCGATTTGATGCCCGCGGCCGCGAGTTGCTGCGCCGCGCTAGCATTGTCGCCACCCGGCATGAGGCCATTAGTCTTGATGCGCAAGGGCACGCCGTGCCTCGTTTCGCGAATAATTTGCGCAGCCTCGAGGATGGTGTCGAGCCGCAAAAGAGGCTCTCCGTATCCAGCAAAGGTGACGCCCTCGTCATTTTCGCCCATGCCGATCATCTTCTTGCGCGGGTCGCTCGCGTACGCGTTATCAACGGCCTCGAACATGTCTTGCGCCGTGGGCTCTTCTTCGTCCTCGGGCAGCTTTGCGAACCCGGAGTCCTCCGGCATGCTGAAGCTCGGCCCGCGCTGCACGATGATCGGCACCGCGTTGCAGCGAATCGTCACGCCCAGATACAGCTTGGACCCCAGCCAGTACACGAGCCCGGGTCTCGCGCTCATCGTCTCCGCGCGCTCTCTTGCCCCGCGTCGTCCTCGCCCTCGACTGCGCTCTTGCTTGCTGCACCACGCGGCGTTCGTTCGGGCTCTGCTGCTGCCGCGGCTGCTTGGGCAGCTTCGGCAAGGCGTCTTGCGTTCGCTTGCCTTCGAATAGTACTTGTAAAAGCGCAACCCAAGCAAACCCCGAAGCGTGTCGGCAGCAGGCTGCAGCCAAGCCGCGACGACGCGGCGAGAGCGTGGTGACGCAGGACGTCTGCCTTGGTGAAGCCAAAGTTAAAGCAGAAGCAGAAGCAGAAGAGAGAGCTTGACAAGACGGCGCGTAGAGACAGACTCGAATCCGCGACAGAGTCCCAACCATCGTCCGAGAGAAATCAAGAGCGCAGCGGACGGCGCCTCGCAGGAGCAACAGCTGCAGCTGCTCGCGACCCTGAGGAGAAAAGAGGATGATGCGCAAAGCGAGACTCATGCGGGAACTTGAGATGCTCAGTCGGGACCCGCCGCCGGGCGTGGCCGTGTGGCCGTCGACGGACAAGGACGGCGTTGAGCGCAACGACGTTCTCGACGCAACAGTACAGGGACCACCGGACTCGCCATATGAAGCTGGCGCCTTCAAGATGCGTGTCACTGTGCCCGGACGGTACCCGCATGAACCTCCTGGCGTGCAATTTGTCACCAAGGTGTACCATCCCAATGTGGATGGTGCGGGTCGCATTTGCCTCGACTCGCTCAAGATGCCTCCCAAGGGCGCATGGCAGCCGAGCCTCAATATTGGCCAAGTCCTTTCACAAATCCGTCTGCTCCTCGCAGAGCCTAACCCAGACGATCCGCTCATGCCCGAGATTAGTGAGGAACTCCGTAATGACCCGACGCGATTTCGCCAACGTGCCAAAGAGCATACGGAACGCTATGCTGCCGTGGTAGACGCCTCCGCCGACGCAGACGAACCTGCAGACGCCCAGTCTGCAGTGCCCGATGCAGTGCAGGATTACAAAGACGCCGACTCGTCAAATGCCACGAAACGAAAGAATGCACCATCTCAAGATGGCAAAGATGAAGCTTCGAAAGCCGCAAGCACCACGACCGACACCAAGCGTCACAAAGCGACAGCAGCTAGCTGACAATGTGTTTGGCTTGACTTACCCAGATCTCTTTTTTTCCACGACCGACAGAAAAGGAGAAACCCCTATTTGCGAGATGGCTGGAGAAAAAAAGAAAAAGAAGGGAAACTTGTTATGTTGACATTGATTGGTTCTTCTCGTGGCTTGTCTTACCTTGTAAACTAACGACATTTGCAGACGACTCGTATCAACGACGCGGCTGGCGAAGAGAGCTACGAATGGAAAAGATCTCGAGGTTGACGCAGGTGAAATCCTCACGCGAGGCAAGGCAATCGTTGCCAAAGGTGGCGCTGCTGCGGCTCGATCCAGCGCTGAGCATTTCATCGACAAAAAAAGCAAAACCGTCATCGCCTCCGCCCATGCCCAGTCCTCGTTCCGTGCTAAGCAGCCGAAAGAATCGGTTCTGGCCTGTCCACGGGAAAACACGAAGCATGCCATCGCCGTACTTTGATGCCAGAGGATTGCCAAATGTAAACACAAAACTTTCGCCGTCCCCACTCCGGCCCTCCACATAACTATTTTCGTTCTGGAATTCCTCAACAACGAGTCCAGAAGGTAGAAAGCCGCCAAAGACGAAGCCATGCGAGTCCTGCAGGGCAATGACGACTGGGTGACGGCACGTCGCCGTGATCTCACGGACGGCAAGCGTCGACGCACCGTCTCGCCGCATTGCAAAAATTCGGGTCCACGTCGAAACGGTGCGCAACGCAGTCGGCAGCGCGCGCTCCAGCTGCTTTTGGAGTGCAATCGACAGCACGCTGTCAGAGGTGTCCGGTGCGAAGCGGCGTACCGCATTGCTCGAGATGGCAGCAGCCGCAGTTGGCGTCACGCGCGGCCGGTGTTGCGGCTCGCTCTCCAGAGCTTCCTGCTGATAGTCGGCGGGACAAATTTCGGGGCCTGGGCTCGACGACGTCGAGCGCGTGTCAACGTTGGAGAGGGCTCCGGCATCTGCAAGAGCCGAGAGCGCCGAGGCCGCAGACGATGTCCGCGGCCTCGACATTTCAGAAGATTGAGATGCGTACAAGAGGTCAGGGATTTCTGACTCAATGCCGAGCGCGTGCGAAAGCACGGACTTGGCCGACGCGACCGAGAGCGTACGATTAATTGCAATCATTTCGTCGTCAGCGGGAGGGTGTTCCTCCATAAAGATGTTCTGCGCCGCAGCCTTGGTAAGCGACGTGCGACGGTTCGC
Source organism: Aurantiochytrium sp. KH105 (assembly GCA_003116975.1). Taxonomy (NCBI): domain Eukaryota; class Bigyra; order Thraustochytrida; family Thraustochytriidae; genus Aurantiochytrium; species Aurantiochytrium sp. KH105. The sequence continues at coordinate 418,724 of BGKB01000009.1, forward strand.
AGCGCTTCGCTTGGCCGCCTCGCGGACCGTGTCAGAGACTGAAGGACGAAGGGGCTCGGGCGTGGTCTTGTCCCAGAGAAATACGGAGGCTACATTCTCGTAAGGACCAAAGACTGCGACATTTTCCCGTGCCATGGCCTCGATGATGTTCTGTACATTGATGCGACCAATTGGTTTCTCATCTTCATCCACAATGTAGACGCCGTGCACCTTGTGCTGGACAATCCTACCAATCGTTGTCTTGAGCGAGGCGTTCTCACGAACGGGCACAGCCTCGTATCTTGTTTTACCGAGATGCATCTCGGAGATTCTATTTGCATTTTCCAAAAAGTCGCCAATCGTGAGCTCGCTGAGATCGTGTGGCTTGTGCTCGTCCATCTCGAGTCTGCAGAGGAACCACGCGTCCACGGAGCCAATCGTGGCGACCAAACGGCCGTCGGCATCTACTACGGGAACTGCATCGACCTCGTCACTGTTCATGATCCGATGAAAGGGCTCGAGAATCGTATCGGTCAGCGAGTACGCTACAATGCCTCGCTCAACGGCGTCCTCGTTGAGCTCTGTGGTCTCAAAGTATTCCTCGACGCGACTGTCCACCCTGGCCTGTAACAGCCTCGTAAAGACCTGATTGATGATTTCGGATTGCGAAATAACTTTGATAATCCGGCCCGTCATCGGATCTTCCACAGGGATGCGCTTGACATCCTTGGTGAGCGCAGACAAGACTCTCTTCATGGGAGTTGACACGCGGAGTGGATGCCACTGGGCAAGGTGGCGGTTGTGTTCCCGAAAGAAGACCGATACTTTGAGGTCGAGACCAAACCAGTTGGAAGTCTCTGAAGCGCCGAGCTCAATGCCATGAATATTGAAGGAGTTCTCGTGCGCTCGAGCCGTGGAGCCGGCGCGGCGTCGTCGCGCGGCGCGGAGTTTCAAAGTGAACTGCATGGCGTCCTGGATGTCAAAGAGGCCCAAGTAAGAACGCGAGTTCTCGTCCCACACGGGCGCAGAGGACACGCCTTGCTCCAAGAGGTAGAACATGGCGTCTCCGATGGTGGTCGAGCTTTGAATTTCATACATGACTCCAGCGTCGTCGCCTTTGACGGCGCCGAGGCTCGAGGTGTGCAAGATGGATTCCCCGGCGCGTTTGAGAGCAGCGGCGTCAGGAATGGCTGTTCGGTCTCTCTCCGATCTGCTACCGCCTTCGTCGCGACTTCCACGACTGCGACTGCGACTCCTTGTGAGACGTTTAACCCGGGCTCGCAGACTGCCTTTCGTTTTCGTGCGACCCTGTCGGCCGCGATCTCTGCTGCCTTCGCTGCCATCGTCGCCCAAGGAAGAAGAAGAGGCATTCGCGGGAGCCATCGCTACGATGGAGCTTGTGAGAGCTGCGGTGCCATGGGGTCCGGAAAAAATATCAGGGTCTTGCGTGTCTTCGACAAGCCTGCTTCGTTCCTTGCGCATAATTTCGTGGTAGTTGGACTTGCCCACGTTCATGGCTTGTTTGACAAAATACTCGCCCATGCGCGCAACAATTTCGCGCTCCTGCGCGGTCTCAGGAGCCACGCCGTAGCGGTGACAGGCTGCAACGACGATGAGTCTTTTGGTGAATGCGTGTCCCTCGAGTGTGACGGTCACTTTGGCGGGTGCGAACGAGCTGGGCACCTCAAAACACCTGTACTCCTCTTTGACGCCAGAGAGATCAAGGGGCATGTATGCCTTGAAGAGGCCCTCGCGATACGGGGAATCGACTTCGACTCTAACGTCGACGGAAAACAGCGACTGCGAGGTCTCGGCGGTGAAGCGGCGCAGGAGCATGGAGTTTTGGATCTTGAACCGCTCAAAGCGGAGCGTGCCCTTTTCATTCAAAGCATACGGGAGGGAACACACAAAGTAGTAAAACCCTCCTTTTTCGAGGTTGAACTCGAAGCGCACGGTCTCCTTGCCGATGCCTCCCCGCATCGTCCCGTACACCTCATTGCCTTCCTCGAGCTCCCAGATCTTCTCCATCGTGTGTGTTCGTTTGTGCTCGGCGGCGCAGGACGAGCTCGCTCACCTCGGATTTGCTTCGCAGCTCCGCTGGTGTGCCAACTGAGTTTGACTCCAGACTCTTGCTGTTTGGGTGCCCCTCCTCCGCTCCGGTTTCGCCGTCGCCGTCCGTCCGTCCGTCCGTCGGTCGTCTTCTGTCGCGGTGCGCCGGGCCGTGCGCGGGGACGGGCGTTAGAGAAAAAAGGTTCTCCCGCCGAGGCCAGGTTCGAATCAAGACCCCTCGGGGACGTGTCCGCGGCCAGGTCGCAGCCCTCCCTCGCTCCCTCGCTCGCTCGCTCTCCTGCGCGGGCGTGCAGGCGTGCAGGCGAGCGGGCGTGCGAAGACGTTCTGCAGGGGCGGGCGGGCGGGGAGAGCCCGGGGCCGACGGTCGCTGCGCAGCGCGGCGACGCGCGACGCGGGTCCTCCGCGTCCGATTTGCAAGTTTGCTTTGGCAGTGAGCGAGATCAAGGCGACGGAAGGGAAGAAAGAAAGAAAGAAAGAAAGCTGCGCAAAAGGCGGCGCCAAGAGAAGTATCCGCGCCCGCACAGTGGGCCGCGGGCCGTCCCAAGGTAAGTATTTCCGGAACACGGGTTGTAGGACGCGTACGCGTACGTGCTGATCCGCTTGGAGGCGGGGAAGGAGAAGGGGAAGCAGAAGGAGAAGAAGACGCCGCCAGCCACGGCCAGCCAGGCAGAGGAAAGTTGGAGTTGCGAGGCAAGAAAAGCAGCTCTCGCTGCGATGGCAAGCAGTCCAGAAGCCCCAAAACTGCCAGGTGCAGCTGGCTGGAGTAGCAGCCACGTCTTGCGAGTTTGGTGTATACGTTGATGTGAGTCAAGGCGCGCCTGGATGAAGTGGCCCGCGGAAAAAAGGCGGCGCTAGCGATCGCAAAGGACGCAGCGCTCGCTCGGTCGACGTGCTCTTGCCATGCCAATGCATGCAGAGCAGTGCAGCGCAGCGCCTTGTGCGACGCCCGGGACCTGCGCAGACCCGGCGGCCAGTCAGCCAGCCAGGTGGCCGACCTGACTGAGCTCGTTCGCGCAACGAGGAGTGGGGAGAGCAGCAGCACTTATTTACGCCAGGTGCGGACGGAGCGTGTGCGTGCACGTGCCGCGCGAAAAAGCCGACGGCGACGGCGACGCTGCCAGCAGCAGCAGCGACAGCTGGCTGGCTGGTTGGCTGGCTGGCTGGTTGCTTGATCTGGTCGCAAGCGCGACGGAGCGCTCGGCGTCGAAAACCTTGTCCGTCTGCAAGAAGAGGCAGGCAGGCATCGCGGGCCCAGCTCGAACTCGGCACGGCCATGGACGCCAGTGAGCGCGAAGACGGCGTCGCGAGGAAATTAGTCGCACGCGCAGTTGCAGTCGCAGGAAGAGGGTCGAACTTGCTTGGACTTGATTGACCTCGAGGGCATCGTCGTCAGGGGCAGCCACAGCTTTCTCGAAACGGCCGAGTCCCATCGGCCATGGGAGCTTGTGACACCTTGCTTGGGTGGTTGATTGATTGATTGATTGGCTTGGTTGATTGATTGATTGATTGATTGATTGATTATTTGGTTGATTTGTGGAGCGTGGGAAATGATGAAGACGAGGCAAATTGAATTGTGCGCCGAATTATGGCACAAGATGCTTTCAACAGCATTGGCAGTGGTGGAGTGCGAATCTTGTCTTGTCGCAACTGCACAGCAAAGAGGACGAGGACAAGCCAGCTTGACTACCAGCCAGGCAGAGGGTTTGGTGGCAAGGGCAAGGAAAGACAGGTGGTTGCAGCAGCAGCAGCAGCTGCAGCTGCAACTGCAGCCCGCTGCAACTGGCTGCTGGCAGCTACAGGCACCATTGATGATGACCCGAAGAAGAGGCGCAGGAGATAGGCCCCGAGAAGTGAAACGTGCCGCCCGCCGCAGCCAGCAGCTGCAGCAGCCGCCAAAGCATTGATTTGGCTTGAGTCAAGTGCTTGACAGCTGCACGACTCGCAATCATGGCGAGCGATGCCAAGAACTTGCGAAGCGTCCGGGCCGCGATGACGGGGTTGGTTCTTGCTTGGCGAGCCGGAGCGCCAACACGTGGCTCCTACTAGCTAAAACGTGGGATGCGTCATGAGTGTATAGAAGCTACGACGACTGACGCTCAGGAACTGGTTGGCGTCTTTCTTTCTGTGTGGTCTCGCAGTGCCCGGTCCGAGTCATCCGCACGGCCACTCCACCACGTCATTGGACCCCGTTTGCTTCATGCTTGCCTGTTTGCGTTGTTTGCTCGCATATTAGCTTGCCGGGCATTCTCGCCTGCTGCTGCGCGCGGTCGTCGCCGTCATCGCAGAGTCCTTATCCATCTCGATGGCAACACTCTCGCGATCGTGACTGTGTCCTCGGCCACACGGCGCCGCGCACTGCACTGCACGCACGCAGTGTTCTCCCCGAGCCCCGAGGCAAGGCAACGCAAGGCAACGCAAGGCAACGCAATGCGAAACAGGCCGTGGTCTGCGCGCGACCGTCGCAGGCGCCGAGGTCTCGCCCCGTGCGCTCGATGCCACGCAGAGCGAGCGTCTCGTTCTCCGGTCTCGCGCGAGGTTCTTTTCGAATTTGGTTTTGGACCTGGCAGAATTCGAATCCATCGCCGCAGCTCGCTCGTTCTCAGAGGCAGCCTCCAGCCAGGTTTGCAGCCAGGTCGACGAGCAGAGAAAGGCGGCAGACTCGCAAGGCTTGGCGGCCGCGCGGAGCGCAGCCCCGGCGCGCGCGCGAGGCCAGGCAGGCCGGCGCGGCGCGGGCGAGCGGGGACAGCGAGGCTGCGCGGCGCCGCGCAAGCGAAGGCGCGAGCGCGAGGGAGAGAGAGAAAGCGCGGTCCTCGGACAGGGCGGACGCTGGTTCGAACTCAGGTCTTACGCTCGGGGCGTGATGGCGCACGAGCAGCAGCAGCAGCAGCAGCAGCAGCAGGAGAAGGAGAAGGAGGAGAGTCCGCTCCGGGTGGCGGGCGACGGGAAAGAAGGCCTGCAGCAAGATGGTCGCGCGGGGGTAGTAGACGCGGAGACACGAGCGCAGACCGCTCCGCTAGGACGAGCGCCAGCGCAAAACTCGGGCAAACAGCGACGAAGGGACTTCTTGCGGCACAGACACAGCAGCGGGGGCCGCGGGGCCAGTGCAGACACAGCGGCGAGCGCACGTTCCGTGAATCTCAATGGGCTCTCGGACCTGCTGCGCAGCATGGAAGACGACATTGCCAATGTCGGCCGTCGCCTCGACGGTACGGGCGGATTCAACTCCTCCGACGACATTGCTGAAAATCTTGCCGAGGATGACGCGGAAATGGTCGCCTCTGCCGCCGTGAGTCTTGGCGTCAACGGAAGCCACGACAATGACGAGGGCAATCTTCGCGACGACGCCGGCGACGTGGCAAGTGCAAATACAAGTCATATCGACGACGGAGACGACGCACCTTTTGCAGGTGCTCAAGCCTCCCGACGCAGGCCCGACCCCATGAATGACATGCCCATGTTTCCCACGTGGTTCGGTCGCAGCGTGTCAGACTTTACCAATGGCATTGCAAGCCCAAGATCGTTCGATGATGCACAATCCGACGAGACCAAATCTCTGGGCAAGGATCATAGGTCGAGCGATGACAGCGACAGTGCCGATGCCAGCGACAGAATCGCGCGGACTCGAACCAGCGTCGGGCCATCCGTGCGCCGCGTCTACTCCCCCGTGAGCCAGCTGCGAAAAACGCTCAAGAGGACGCACTCGACCGGGGATGTGAGCAATCCTGATCAAGACAGCAACAACAGCTCCAGCGGAGACCGCCTTTTTCTTTCCTTTCCTCTTCGCAGGGCTTCCACCGCCGACTCCAGCGCAGCGGATTCGTCGGCCTCCAACGGAGCAGTGGCCTCTCCGACTGCTCTTGCGGCAGGACTGTATGCGCAAGAGAGAAATCGAAGAGGGCGATCCTGGAGTGCTTCCTCCAACATTGTACTCGAACAGTTTCTAAACTTTGAGGATGACCTCAACGACGTTCACGCCAAATTGTATGTGGACTTTACCTCTCCAGAAGCCCTCATTCTTCTCTCCACAAAGCGACTTCAGCAGTTCAAAGTTCAACTCTGTAACCTTGAAGAGTCCTTGCAGGATCTGGCATCAATTAAAATTGCCTCGATTGATCTTACCGAGGTTACCTCGGGACGGAGGGAACTTGACGTCAAACGGATCTCGCTCCTGCGCCGCTGCCGTGAGTACCTCGACCACAGCAAAGATATTAGAGTTGAAGTCACAAGAATTCTCAAGGCTCGGGTGGACTTTGATCAAGAGCGCATCATTCGTCTCTTCACGGCGACATGGAACGTCGGCAATCAAGCCCCGGATCCAAGCGAACTCGAACGCTGGATTCCCCGCGGGGGCGGGGAGAACGACGTCCTGGCCATTGGTCTGCAGGAGTGCGAATATGACCTCACTCAGGACATGCGCAAGACGGTCACGAGCGGCCAAATGCAGCGCAAAATGACTCGTCAGGATCTGGAAAAACTCGGCGCGCACGCTCGCTTTGGGAGTGGCGTTCTCACAGCCAGTCACAAGCACAATCGACTTGGCGCCTACACCTTGTACTATCGTCTGAAATTCGAAAACGGCCTGAAGAAGACCATCACCTCGAACGTTGGCATTCACGTGAGCAGCATCATTTTGGACCACATTGGTCCCGAGTGGGCTCTCGTCCGCGAGTCCGAGCTTGCGCAAATGCGCCTCTTTGTGTTTGCGAAAAAGGCGCATTTGCATGCCATCTCGGACGTCCAGTACGCCTCCGAGGCAACTGGGGTTGGCGGCATTGGCGCCAACAAGGGCGGTGTCGCTGCGAGCTTTACCATGTATGGCATGCGTATGGGTTGGATTAGTTGCCACCTCGCCGCACACAAGAAACAACGATACCTCAAGGCGCGCAACAACGACCTCGCAGAAATTTTCATGTCCTTTGACAAGAAACTCTCCAGCCGCTGGTACAATCTCACATCTGTGCTTGACCACATTTTCTTGCTCGGCGACCTCAATTATCGCATTGATCTCGGACTCGCCGGCCTAGTGCCCACGAGCGCCGTCAAGATGGTACAGCGTCTGCCCACGGACTCGAGTATGCAGTCGTATCTATCGTCAAATGGCGTCGTGCGCACAACGGCGCGCACGGCGTCGTCATCGTCGGCTTCCTTGATTACCCCTTCATCAAAGGCAAAATCATCGTCTGGTGCACAAAAGCAGCAAACGACGAGCGCCAATGCGCTCTCACGGTTTAGCTCGTCAGAGGCCTGCGAAGACGACTGCGAGAGTGACGAGGGATCGGCGGTGTTTAAGCCCGAGTCTGGCGACTTGATTGTGGAAATCAAGGCAGACGTCTCGGCTGCAGAATCCGGGGATAGGCCCCAGATTCAGAGCACGCCGTCGCGACACACGGATAGTACGATGGAAGAGTGGAACAGGGTTACGAACCTCATCTTCAAGCGCGATTGGGCTACACTGCATGCTGCAGACCAATTACGTGCAGAAATGAAGGCGCGTAGAGTGCTCACCTCGTTTCAGGAGGGTACCATGAACTTTGCGCCAACCTTCAAAGTTATGCGAGACAAACCGTTTTCGGCCTACGTCTTTCAGCGTTGCCCTTCCTACTGCGACCGTATTCTCTGGCATTCGCTTCCAGGAATGCGCGAGCGCATCAAGCAGCTTCGTCTCGAGGCCTGCCACGACGTAACAACCTCGGATCATAAGCCTGTCGTCGCCGAGTTCGTCATGAAGATACGCGAAGCCCATCCTGGTCTTCCTCTTCAAACGCTCGACACCCTGTCAGAGGAAGTCATCGGTAATTTTGCTCCAGGACTTCGCGATCGTCTTGAAAATTTGCACAAGGACGGCGGTTTTCAGGTTGGCAAGGCTCGCCACGCCCGCGAACAGTCACCCTCTGACGATAAGACTCTTGCGCACAGTGACAAGAGCAATGGAGGTCTCCACACGGACGACAGTGAGGGTCGTCATCACCATCACCATCCCCATCACCATCACCATCATCACTCCCCCCACCACCACCACCACCAACAGAAACAGAAACAGCATAGGCACCATCGACGTTCCTCGTCTCTGAGCGATAAAAAGAAGGCTGCCATGGAGGCGGAGCTCTGGGGATCTGGCGACTTGTCCAGTAAAAAATCAATGCGTGCATACGCCGCAAGTGATCTGGAAGAGCCAGTTCCGCCTGGCGGCATGCGCATTCGCATTACCAACTTCAAGGTCAAGGACCTCACCTCACGAGACTACGATGGCCAAGCTTCGCCTTTTGTCGTCTTTTGCTCGCCGAACTTGTTCACACCTCGACAGCTCGGCTACAATCCCAAACGTGGCGCAGCGCATACACCGGTGCTTCGTCATCGTCTGTCGGCCGAATGGTCAGATGACCAGATTCCTGAAATTCCGTGCCCGTTGGTGTTTGCCAAAGCTAGCCAGATGCGGCGATGCCATCTCGTCTTTGCCGTGTGGGATCTCGACTCTGTTTCCCGCGAACACAGCCTGGGTCAGGGTAACCTCGGACTAGGTCCTATTGCTGACGAGTACGAGCGGCGGGCAGAAGCAACAAACAAGGCCTACGGGGCGATCAGTACAGATCCTATCGTGTTTGCAACACCGATTCTAATGAACGGTCGTCAGGCAGGGATCGTAAGTGGGTCGATCCAGCTCTTAGGGCCGGACTGGACCGACCACAAACTCGCATCAGCTCGTGCAGCGCCAGTAGCGAAGCCGCACAAACCACACAAACCCGTCGGGTGCTGCATCGTGCAATAGTTTTCTCTTTCCATTCCTTTTCCGTTTGTTTCCTTTTCATTAGAATTTGGAAAGGGGAGAAATGGATAAAAATCAAAGAAATCTGTCGCGGTAAACTCTTCGCGCTCACAAGCGAGAGAAAAAGGGATGGCCAAACAAGATGGGTGCTTACGCAAAACCGTGTTCTATAGCTATTATATATCGCTCAAAATTGATTTGACGAGTTATCCATCCACCCGAACCCCTCAGACTCCAGGACGTCGGCGTGTCCGTGTGCTTGACCGACGAGGCGGCTTTGTGACCTCCGCATTACCCTGATCGCTCTCGTCTTTGGCCTTGAGTGCAGCACTCCTTCGAGGCTTTGCACGTGACTTTGCGCTCGCAGCTCGAGGCCTTTTCCGGCTCGTCTTGGTTTTCTCCTCCGCACGCTCAGGCGAAGATGTATCCGTGTCGACGCTGGGCTCGTCCTTCAAGGCAGATTTGGCAGAGGCTGTCCCGTTCGTTTTTTTCTGCAACGCTGGCACGATTGCGGAGGTCCGCCCTCCTACAGTGATGAAATCAATCTTGTGACCGAGAATTTTTGCCGGTCCCTTTCCCTTGCCCCAGCGTTTGTGGAAAAGCCATGTCTCAGGGAACTTTTCTCGTGCTTGAAGCGCTTTGCAAGCCTGCGTGCAGACTGTTACAATGGCTTTGTGCACGCGAGCAATGGCCGCTTCAGTGAGGTCATTGCTTGCAGTCTCTGGGTGTAGACGGGACTGAAAGATGACCTCATCTACAATCCAGTTGCCGAGTCCACACACAACACGTTCTTGGTTCATGAGAAGTGCCTTTATGCTCAATTTGCTAGACTGCAGCGCGCTCGTAAAGGCCGCAAGCGATGGCATCTCCGTGTACGGATCAGGGGCCAGTTTGGACACTGGAGCTTCCTTTGCGGGGTCTTTGCGCAAGCAAATTCGCCCGAAGCGGCGCTGATTCGTAAAAGCAACGCGAGTTCCATCCGCAAGGACAAATTCGCACTTGGTAAATCTGGGTGGCCACTCCTCGTCGTGGACCTTAAAGTCCATGTAGCTCTGCGAAGGAACGCCCTTCACGACGAAGGAACCAGTCATGCGAAAATGGAAGAGTGGGTGCAGACCTGTACGCTGCGCGTTTCCATCCTCGTCGACTTTTTCCATGTCCCACCAGAGATGCTTGCCCTTGCGAAGAACAGCCTTGCAAGATGTCCCCTTGATCGCGGATTCAAAGGTTGCGCCATCGGGGATCGAGGTCTTTTCAAAGACGGTATCATCGAACTTTCCGTGTCGTGGGCCGCCTCCACTCTCGATGGTGATCACCTCTACGATGGGCTTGCCCTGTAGATGCTTCTCTAACGTCCACCGCGCGTACTCGACCTCGGCGAGCTCGGGCATGAGCTTTGTGGAGAGTGAACCCTTTTTTGCTTCGAGTCTCTCGGGTTTCTTCTCCTCTTCGAGTGCCAGAGTGCCGAGCTATGCTGACAGTCTACTTTTCGAGGGTTTCTGGCACCTACTAGCGGAGCCGCTAGAGTGCGCAGCCGTGCGATTTGGATGGACCTCGTGGGCTTCGTTCGACCTTTGCTTTGCGGTTGAAAATAGTGCCAGGCCCGAAGCCGTGCAGTATCTCAGCGGTACACACCTTGAGAACATCGCCGATCCGCTCAAGCCTGGAACACGGACTTGCCTTGCGGTGTCAGTCTCGCTGTGTTGGAGAGGTGCCAACACGAGCGCAGTGTTTTGTTGCGAATGTTGTTGAAGGCTGTAGAGACAGGCATGAAATGCAACGATGGACACCACTCCAGAAGAGACTACTCGATGGGAGCTAGCCGCATTACTGAGAGATCATCTGGCGCTGGTTGGCACAGGAGAATCAGAAGCGTCGCTGGAACGCCTCGCACGCGCAGTCAAAGAGGCAAAGAAACGCCTGCAGGAGGACGCTTCAGCACATGGAGGACCCCGATGCATATTAAGACTTGACGAGCAGGTTGGCCTGCCTTCGAGCATATTGAAGTCAAAGGAGCCGAAAAAGTCCTGCCGCAAGCAAGGAACATTCACGCCGCACCGTCGACAGGGCTATACCCCACCCAAACGAGCCATCAAAGCTTCATCAGAACTCATGGTTGACCCCATGTGCACACGGGGTAAAAGTGGCAGTCAATATCGTGCTAGCGAGGCCCAAAAGCTCACAGGAGGGGCTTTGCCAGAATTCGTCCCTCGGCAACGACATTTGCAACGGCGAGATCGACACACAAAGAGAATGAGCTCACATGACGGCACGGAAGCCGCGACTCCATTAGAGTTACAATCCAGGCGAATTATTGGCCCTGCAGCAAGTGAGCAAATGCGCGAAGAGCTCGTATGTGACTCGCTGGTATCGCCGGGTGCAGGTTTGAAGACGACTTCGAAGCGGCCGTCCACAGCCCGTGCGCGACGCCCGCAACAGGTGGCGAATCGCCCCAAGTCTGCACGTGGAAATAGCTTTTAGGAAGAAAAAAATGAACTTATCTGCGCACGGCAAGAACTTTCAGAAAAGGCGGGTTTACCTACAAAGAAACAGGTGCAAGCTCAGATCCCTCTTCCCTTTTTTCATTTTTTCTTTTTACCGTGCAGATTTTTCTTTCCTTCCTTTTCAATTCTTTTTATATGCAAGCTCAGAAAGGCTAACTATTCGATGATTGCGCGCACGCTGCAGAAAATTTCGTTTTTAAGGAAGTTTCGGTATGTAAAATCTCAAAAGGCATGTTTTTATATATAAAAAGGAAAACCTAGAACCATTAGTGCGTACACATCGCTTTCCCTCCCTTGGGTCGTTGGCACACGGTCGGAGCTAGCTAGAAAGTATGCTGCAGTCAAGTGATTAACGACGACGCATGAGGACGCAAAGCGCCACAGAGAGAATAACGAAGATAACGCCGAGCACCACAGTTGCGGCGATCGCCCCTGCGGGCCAGCTGCCATCGTCATCACCATCGTCGCCGTCTTCCGCCGCCAGCACCCGACGACGCGACTGAGCCCCCGAGGTCTCAAGGCGAATGAGCGGCGAGTCGCTCGTGGAAAGATAAATGCCATCATTCGCAAGAAGTGGCAGACTGGTGACCTTGGACTGAAGCTCGGTCGTGTCAAGTGCTGAGAAGTCGCCGCCCGGGGCCATGGCGATCACGTTGCCCGAAACAAGAACGAGGTTTCCTTCCGAGTCGGGTCCCATCCCGAACATGGAGAGCTGCGCGTCATCAAAGACCAGACTTTGAATGTCTGAATCCAATGACATGTCAGTCGCGTTGATCGCCGTCAGCAGGCCCTGACGATTGAGAACGTAGAGAATGCCTACGCTTGCGTCCATGAACAGATTTGCGTCAACCTCGGACGTCACATTTGCATGCAGACTGTCCTCGCCCGTGTACGGCACTCTGACGATCGAAGTCACACTGCTCTCCTCGCTCAGGAACACAGGAATGTAAAAGACCTCGGCATCGTCGTCATACAATGGAATGCCCGAAAAGGCCCCGCCAAGCGACGTTTTCCAGTTGGTGAGACCCGTCAAGAAGGAGACACGGTTGACGTGACCGCTGCGGCAGGCCGTGATAACGGCCTGATCCGAGATGATGTGCACGCCACCCACAACGTAGTCATACGTCTCGTTGGAACAAATGGGTCTTCGCCAGGCCTGGGGCGGGTCTTGCGTCGCTGGATCATCTGCAGTACTGATTTTGTGCAACATGGCCGAGGATACACCAGGCACAGCATCCGTGGCGACGAGAACATAGTCGGCGTCCGCAGGAACGGCGGCAGCGGCGCGAATTCGCGCCCCGAGGTTCCATGCCTGCTTAACGGAGCCATCGCTCTCTGAAACGCGGTAAAAGTAGCCGTCCGAGGATCCAACAAAGATATCATCCGAGCCCTCGGCACCAACAACGGCCGGGGCCTCAAAGCTTGCCGTAGACGAAGCGCCCTCCAGTACCCAGGCCACCTCGCCAGACTCGGGATCGACACTGATGAGGCTTCCGGCCGTACCGTCGGTTTGTGCCACGGAGCCAACGATGATGTTGCCGGAGTTGCCAAGAATCGGGGCGCTCCGACCACCACCAAGACCTTCGGAGACCTCAAAGGAAACTTCGAGACTGCCATCACCAAGAGCGATATCGTCCTGCGCGTTGGAATTACGCGAGGAAAAAGACGGCGTTGCGGAGGAAGTCTCAAAGCCGGCACCAGGGGCGCTCTGGTACTCATATGACTGGGCGTTGACGTGCAGCGCGAGGTCCCTGCAGGCCTTGCTGGGCTCGCACTCCTCGCTGCCTTCCTGAGCAGCGATCTCACTCAGGCACTGATCCTTTTCTGCGGTGAGATCGATGCCCGTGCAGCCAGCGGAAGCGCAGGAGGCCAAGGCCGTGTACAATTGACTCATCGTTTCGCACGAAGCCGAAGCATTGCGCTCCAGCTCGATGGCACTACGCACCGTTTCCACGCAGGTGACTTGCTCGTCAGAGCAAACGGTGATGTCGTCGAGACTGATGGAATACGTTCCTAGACGGAAGCTAAGCTCATCAAGGGTGCTCAAATCTTCCGCTCCGAAGATAAGCGAGACGTTTGCAAAGGCTCCGATTTTTTCCTTGTTGGGGAAGGCGTTGAGAGCGACGATGGTGTTGGCATCGTCATTTCGGAGGTTCTGCACAATTTCTTCGGCGGCAGCGTGATCGTTGCCAATCGCACCATCCGTAAAAATGAAGACGAGAGGGTATCGCGTAGCGTTGGCGTCCGGGTCGGCAACATTGGCTGGCACACCGAGCTCAGCATTGGTCGTGGCCTTGGTCTCGTTAATGTAATATTGGACCTGGTCAAGCGCGCCCCACGCGCACGAATAGCCCTTCATCTGCTGGTCGGCGAGGTTGACCCAGGCCTCTTCGATGAGGGTCTCGTTGTTCGTGGGAAGCAACAAAGTCTTGCGGTCCTTGCCGGTGCCGGGGCAGCGAAAGATGGTAAAGCTGATGCGCGGGTTGCCTTGATTGGCGCTTTCGCATACCTCTTGAACAGCGCTGTATGCTGCTTTCATGTAGATGTTAATGACCTCCCAGCACGCCTTCTTTGACGTGTAGCTCGAGTCATACACGTTTTCTCGCAGGTACTCCAGACACTCATCATCGTTGTCGTCCATGGACCCACTGTTATCAAAGACGCCGTACACGTCAATGTCGCATGAGGGCACGACAGCATCCTCGCCGGTGCTGAGGCCAACGCAGGCCAGCACACAGAGCGCCGCAACGTAGGTGGCGCGGAGGCCGGTCATCCTCGATGACCTCGGTTGGCGTCGATTGCTTCTCCGACCGCCTCCACCCGAAGGCTCCGTTCGAGCAAGTTACGGTTCTACCGCCCTCGCTCGCTCGCTCGCTCGCGCGCTCACCCGTCCGGACGGTGAAGAGTGCGTGTGCGTAAGCTTGGCTCGGCTCGACTCCACTCGACTCGACTCGCCGCGACTCTAAAAGCGTCGGGCGTCGGGACAAGACGCGTGCGAGTGGACAGCCCGCTCGCTCACCGGACCTACCGAGGACGGCGAAGAAGAAGAAGATGGAGAAGACGATGTGCGCGAACGACTTGAACGCGAGTCGGGGCGCGGTCGGCGCGGGTCGCGGCTAGAAGAAGGCCGGAGACCCGAGGCCAGGGCTCGCCGCTGGCTCTGCCTCGCGCGCAGGGGCAGGCTGCTGGTGTTGCTGCTGCAGCAGGGCAGCTACAGCAGCCAGGAAGCGAGCGGCGCGGACCCGAGGGGATGGATGGACCTCTGGCTCCGATTCCCGCCGCCGATCGATCGGCAGGGCGAGCGAGCGCGCGCGCGAGCGGGGGAAACGGGGCAAGCGGGGCGAGGGCGCGGCGGAGTGCGCGCGCGCTGCGTGCGGGCACAGCGGCTACGACTGTCCGGCAGGCCTGGCAGGCAGGCTGGTGGCGGCGATGTGGTTTGGGTTTGAATTGGAGACTTGGATTCGCGAGGACTTTTTGGCGTTTGAAAAAGCCGCCAGCAACCATGGCAAGCAAGCAGGACCAGAAAGCGGAAGTGGAACTTCGCGGCGACGCGTACTATGGCCTATACCGGGCGGCAAGTCGAAAGTTCCGGGACCGCCCACTTGCCGGCCGCAGTTCGGCACTTGCCGCCGCGGTCGGGGAAATCTCGCCCGGGAAAGAACGCAGGGAGACGGTCTGTAAAACCGCGGTAGGTGGAAACGCTAGGAGACGCGCCGCCGTTCTTTGGGGTGTTCTGTAAGCGGAGATTTCGGGGGATCCATTTCTGAGACACGGTTTCTCCGATGGGACTCGTTGTTGTGTTGAATGAGGCGCCGCGTCCGAGGCCTGCAGCTGGCTTCAGCTGGGAACAATCGTTTGGGACATCGAGTGGCGGCGCGACCGCGCCGCAAGGCATAGAGACCGGCAGACGCGAGGTGGCTTATTCCTTTTTTCTTTCTTTCTTTTTTTACCAACGAGAAACGCGGAGTCGGTCATCACTTGGTTGGCGAGGCGCAAGGGAGATGGCGTTACTTGCAAATTCTTATCGGTCGCAGTCATGAGCCTAGGTCTACTTTTGTAAGAAAGAAAGGAAAGGAGGCACGAACGCCATGTATTTGGCATGGTGGGCGCGTGCCGTCTGCGCTGGCAGCCGGCCGAACGGCCGGCCGGTCTTGACTCGCCTCTTAACTTCCAAACCAAAGCCACACTGTGCGGATGCATGCGTGTCGCAAACATGGCTCGCTCGAGAGAATTTCCTCTCTAGACCTGCAAGCTTCGTAGCAGCTCCGCGCTAAAGACAGAAAGCGGTATGGGACTGGACAGACGATGGTCACCCCCATCTTCGGCATTCACGGCAATGTAGAATCCAGCGTCTGCAGCCTCGCAGTCTCCTCCCGCTAAAGGAAGGCTTCGGCGACGAGCACGGAGATACGCGGCATGAAAGTCAGCTGCAGTCTGTTCTGAGACAACATCGTCTCCACGCCCATGCATCAGAAACAATGGCACATGTGAGACTTGCGCAGCAAGCTCGCTCCCGCCCGGATAATCTTTTGCATCTTGAACAATCTTTCCGTCGAGCTCAATCACCCCTGACTCTACATATGTTGAGGCCAAAAGTACAGAGCCTTTCTCTCGAGGCAAATTTTGCACTTGCGCTGGGAACTATGCGTGTGGGTTAGCTCTGCCTTTTGAACCAAGAAATGAGAAAACAATCGTAAATGGGTACGGAGGATCAACTCACATCATAAGCTCCACCGAGAACAGCAACACCGGCGAGCCGATGTGCAGGAAGATATTTGGCAGCCGCGAGCAGGGACACATATCCGCCAAACGAGGCACCGACAAGCAACAATTTTTGATCTTCGTCTCTTTGCGCAAAATCAATGACCTTGCAGAGATCTTGCAAAGCCCGGGACACGCACAAGTCACGTATCGTTCCAGCAGACTCGCCGTGACCTACAAGGTCATAGCGCGCGTAGTCCCATGGGCCCGTTTCGCCATGTTTTTCTCCAGCTGCGGAGCACAATTTACCATTGTCGCTTGTAAAGTTAGTCGATCCTTTCCAAGAAAGCATTGACGAAGAAGAGGACCACCTCGATCGTCCAATTTCTTGCTCGTCTTTTCAGGCCCCGCCGAGGCCCTAGGCTCCAGGCAGGTATGCAGCATGTCATGCTCGCAGTTCATCTTGATCGAGCATCTTGCGTCCGCCGCGCATGGATGGAAATGGAAGGAAGACAAGCCAACGACGCAATAATCAAATCCTCAATAGCACCTTTTCGTAAAACGTACCCAGATCCGCGAAAGCGTCGCTCTTGGTGCCGCTGCGCGAGGAGGCAAGGCCCGGCGAGTACACCAGCAAGCCCGCGGCACGCCCAGCCGCCCTTCCGAGGTCCACTGCGAGGCCGTCCACCACGCGCCGCGACCAGCTCAGGGCAGCAGCGGGCGGCATCGCCATCGGCCGGGACCGTCGTTGGCGCGCGGGCGGATCGGGACGCAGCAGATTGCGATCAGGCAGGCCGGCCGCTGGGCGCGGAGGGCGAGCAGCTTCGAGCTCGTCGTCCCCCCTCGCCCCCCCCTCTCCCCTCTCGCAGTCCACCGTCCCGTCCCCTTTGCCGCTCCGCGTGCGCGAGGACCTCGAGACCGTCGAAAGGAGGAGGCGAAAGAGAGATCGATGCCGCGCGAGATGCGTTTGCTGGCACTGCACGGGAGATACCAGAGCGCCGTCCGTTTCGCGGAGAAGCTCGCCGGGTCGCGCGCCGACAAGGGCGGCCAGGTCTTTGAAGATGGGAGCACCGTGCTCCGCACGCGGATCCGTGTGGACCGCGAGCCTCGAAAGAGCGAGGCAGGTGGCGAGATCATGGTGGACCGCGGCCTCGTCGAGGTCGACTTTGCCTGTGGAAGCAAGCTCGAGCTCGTCGCGCTCGAGTCTCCGCACGAGGTGGAAGCACAGGTGAATCTCGCGAGCAATAAATCGCTGCGCCGTAAACCAGCCAAACCCAAGGGAACGCCGTGCTCCACGCGGGCTTGGTGGTTCAAAAAAGATGACAACCCGCACTTTGGTGCCGACCAGTCCATCGATCTCGTCTTGCGCACTCTGCGCGAACAAGGACCTTTCGATGGGCTGCTCGGATACAGTCAGGGTGCAAGCCTTGTCGGACTTCTTTGCTCCAGGGACTTTGCGGATGGCGCCAACGTCGATATTGGCATCATGTGTTCAGGTTACGCCTATGATGGTGCCTCGCTTGAGGCGCGAGAGAACATGCGCTCTTTGCATCTGTACAGCCCATTAGATCGCATGATTCGCGCCGACAAGAGTGAAAATCTTGCGCGCCTCATGAATGGCATCGCTGTTGAGCACGAAAAGGGACATAGTCTGCCTGTTCCTTGGGTTTATGAGCAAATTTACGAAAGGTTTTTTCCCCACGAGGACGAGCGCACGTCCGCAGGAAGTCTTTAAAAACAAGATCGTGGTCTAGCCTAGACGCACCTTTGGCTGCTTTGCTTCGCTTCTCTTCTTTTCTTATTCACTTCACTTCACTTCACTTCACTTCACTTCATCTCGTTTCCCAACATCATGATCACAGAAACCTTCTTCCTCGCCAAGTTTTCTCTTTTTTCTTTCTTCTTTATACATCGCCAGACCGCGCTCGTGACTTTATACAGACTCCGATCGAATGACATAGGCGGAAGATGCGTCGTACGAACGATTGCTCCCGGGCGCATGTGCTCGAGACACCTGCGCAATGCGCGTTCCAAACTGAATGGCGCGCTTGGCGAGCCCAGAGACACCAGGCAGTCCAAGCTGGCACGCAACAATCCGCAAGAGACGTTTGTCTCCGTCACCAGAGGGCAAACGAGGATCCACAACGTGCTCAAGCGGCAACGATGCAAGAGTTTCCATCACGTTCTCGTCCAGGTATGGATGGCGAACTTCCTTGCCACGGTCAGAGATGCACCTATCGTCCCGACCCAAGTTTCGCGTCCATAATCGTGCAGTATCGGTCTCAAGCTCCGAACGCAAATTTTCCCAACCACCCTTGGTATAAGAAACGCGGTGACGCCCATACCCGCCGAGTTGCTCGTCTGCACCGAGACCACTCAAAAGTATGCGAGCTGGCGACGTGTACTCTTGCTGTGCTGCTTCGTTCTCACCTTTTGATAATGTTGCTGGCTGCTGCGAGCCCGCGGACGTCAAGGAGGCATCGGCATCCTGGAACTCAAGTTGGCGCCTTCGTTTCCGGGCAGCGTCTTTATCCTGCGACAGCTTGTGCGATCCACAACGTTCCGCATCTGGTTTTGCGCGCTGGTGCATCTTGCAACATGTGACACAAGCCTTGTGCACGCACGAGGCCTTGAGATGTGTACCGCCACGGCACCGGGATCCTGCACAATGTAAAGAACAATCTTGCTGCTCTTTCTCCAGTATTTTAACCCCATTGCCGGTTCTCTCACTTGCACTCTTTTCGGGTCGAGACGCCCTAAGAAGCTCGCGCAAACGAGAGGCACGAATCGAGTCTCGACTCGTGCCCACAGCAATATCATATCCCGACGCGCACGCTAGCATTCCCGAACCTTGCGCTGCAAACCACAGCGCTGCGCCAATGTTGAAGTCCATGTGCGTGGTACGGGGCTCGAGAAGGCTGAGTATATGGCGCTCTTCGCGGAGAATGTCGCTGTCGCACCGATTTGTACACACAAGATTCCATTGACGATCAGGAAAGGCCTGTTGTAGCTCGCGCCAGCTTTCCACTGCCGAGCGCCGGTCCGGCGACTGGTGCTGCGGTGCCTGAAAACACACAGAAAAGAGATCGATCGGTTCACCTTGAGGCAAGAATTCGTGCGCCAGAGCTGCAAGCACGGTGCAATCCAAACCCCCAGAGAACAAGACACCAAGCGCGCCTTCGCGATGAAACTCCACGCGTAGTCGCACGGCGTCCCGTAGCGCTGCAGTCAGCTTCTCTGCGCTTTGCAAGAGCGCGCTCTCCGCCTCCTCTTCGAGGCTGGTCAAAGGTCTCCTTCTGACATTCGTTGGTTCTGCCGTCGAGTCTTGCTCCCACGGCGTCAATGAAAGAGCAGCTTGATAATCTAGTGAACCGCTAAGGCTGTTGACATCAAGAGCGTAAATTCCAAGAGGTGCAACTTCCTCACAATTTTGGGCGCTAACGGGCGCCGTGGACGCGACCCCAAAAGCATCATCGTCTTCGGGTTGCCCTCTCCAAGTCACCAAGCTCCGGCGGCCGACTGGATCCCTACCAAAGAAAATCTGTGCGCGAGCTGCATCCCAAACAACAATAGCCCAAGGCCCACGCAATTGAAGAAGCATGCTCGTGAGAAGGTTGCTGCAAGTTTGTGCGTCCACGGACTGGCCAAGGGCTTGAGAAACAATGCGAGCGACCTCGGGCGTGTCGGGTCCCTGGGTAACGCACCTATCGCCGATCTGATATATTTCTCCATTAAAGGCAAGCCAGCTGCTGCGCCCCGCATCGCCTGCGACAAACGTTGTTGTCGTCAGTTCTTGTGGCTGTGGCGTCACAGGTGTCCTCATGGCGAGGACCGCCGCCAAAAGGTGTATCTCGATGCCGCTCTCCGTCGCTACGGACACACATTGTTCCGCAAAGAGGTCAGGCCCGCGACGCTTCAGTTGCTTCGCCAGCGCAGCGCTCGTCGCTGCCGCATCGCGCGATACCACGGCGCCCACGCCACACATACTGAAAGTTTTTGCTTTTTGCAAGCGATTGCAAGCCTTGCTCGACCTGGCTTGCGTCAACTGGCAGTCTGACTGGCTGGCTTGGTGCTTGTGTGCTAGTAAAGACTCTGGGTTCTCAGCCGGCAAAGATACAACGTTCGAGAGCGAGCCCTGCCGCGAAAAACTCTGACTCGCGCATTCGTGCGATGCGTCAGACGATGCAGATGGCAACGGCCCTCGCGGTCCTTGTCGCGGTGCTGGCTGCGCAAGCCCAGGCGGAGTCGGTTTCCCAGGAAAGTGGAGTCAGCGATGACGTCAAAGCTCATGTGGAGCGGCTCGTGCAGTTCAACCACCCGGCACCGCTCGCGGCAGACCCGTACAAAGACGCAACCGTTCTAGAGGACAGATTTCGCGAGGCCCCAAAGGACGCTGTGTGCAAGCTCGAGTTCATTGAAGAAACGAAGCTCTTGTACCAGCTTTCGACGGCGTCCGAAGCCAAGGTGGACCCAACGACGCAGCAGGTTGTCCATGCTGGGCCTTGCGGTGTCTGTTCCACACTAAAGGACCTGGTCGTACTCGCGGACTTCGAAAAGTCCAAGGACTATGCGCACGCGCATCAGCCGTGCGTGGCCATTGGGGTCATCTCCCGTGACTTTGCGATTGAGTGCTATCGGGACCTAGGCTTCACCACGCCATGTGCGGAGCTGCAATACTTTCGGGAGTTGCAGGCCTTCAAATCGTGCTCGTTCAAGTGCGCGCTTGATCTTGACTTGTCCCATGAGTGCTATGATTCGTGCAAAGCTAATGCCACAAATGCTGTCTTTGAGCGCGCCGCGGGATTGCACTTTGCAACCAAAGCTTCGGAAGTGCTCACCGGACTCACGTTGCCGCCGATTGACGAAAAGCGCATCAAGGAGGAGGAAGCCTGGGTCCAGCCAAAGTACAATCAGTCTTTTCTCGATATGCTTGCAACAAAGGAAGCTATCAACCTTCCTGAAAGGCCCGCGCTCGACCCGTACCAGGACCGTAACTTTAGCACATGGATCGATCCCGATGAGGTCTGCGCTGTCAAATTTGAGCCGCCGACCAATCGTCGCTATTCGATGCAGACATACGCAAGTGAGAAAGCTGCGCTCGACGATGGCGCGATCATCACGCATCAATTCGGATGCGGCCTGTGCTCGTCGCTTTGGGACCTCATTGTCTACATTGGTACCCCGGACCTCACAACGCCCGTACGTCGCTGCGCACTCAAGTCCTTTTTTAGCGAGCAATGGTCTCTCGAGTGTCTCTACGATCTCGGTTTTAGCCCGCCTTGCGCAGACATTTGGCTCTTCAACGCGCGTAATACTCGCAAGCGCTGCATGTCCATTTGCATGAAACTCATGAACGCGCCCAACAATCTTCCCGACGGATCTCTCAACCGCTGCATCGCCTGTGACGAGGAAATGAGTGGTCCTCATTTCAAAAAGGGGTCTGCGCGCACAAGGCGGGACTCTGGTATTCACTCGGCCATTTCACGCCCAGGCCCTGCCGTCTACCCGCTCGTGCACAAGTATCCGCCAACGACGATCAAGCCCACAAAGGGCGCAGGCGAAGCCGAAGTTGCTTCACACGACGAGCTCTGAATTGATCTGATCCAGGTCATGGTGGGACTTTGGAAATGGACACACATACACACAACTTGAAGGTCAATCGTATACAGAAAAAATAAAAATCCCCCCCCCCCCCAAAAAAAAAAAACATTATGAGTTTGAGACAAACGGGCGACGCAGTCGCAACAAAAGCAACTGCAAATAAAAATAGAAGAGCGACCTCGGTTGCGGCGATGCAGAAAAAATGCGCAAATTAGGGCCTAGGTATCCGCAAAAGAAATAAAAAAAGAACAAAGAAAAGATACAGGGACATATTGAATGTGTCCCACCTATCCGTTCACCTACATTTTTGCAACTCGAATGCAGTGCCCAACGAGTCCCCGGCTAGCGGCGGAGTCCGACACGAGTCTTGGGCCAATGACGCTGACTGATATCGCAGGAACGAAGCACGCCTAGAGGGACTGACGCACATTTGGCCAGACTCATCGATCGAGAGAGCAGAGTTGAGTTGTATTGCGTTGCGTTGCGTTGCCTTGCCTTGCCTAGATCGCACGCGTGCGTGTCAAACCGCGACGCAAGGCGAGCTTGGTTGACCGCGCGTGAGCCGATTGGCGGGGGAAGGGAAACCGAGCTCGCGCGTGCGGGAATTCAATCTATTTGGCAGAGCAGAGCAGAGCAGAGCAGAGCAGAGCAGAGCAGAGCTGTGCGAAGCGCGACACGACGCTCGAGCGCGGGGGCGTGGTAGGACACTAAAAAATTATCAAAGACAGCATGCGCTCGTCAAGAGTGCGACACGCCACACCAACGCCGCCACCAAGGAGCGAGAGACCGCGAAGAACGCAAGAAGGTGGTGGACGATCTCATATTCTCGACGGCGCGGGCGCACTCGGCTTGGCTTCGTCAACCGGTGGCAACCTGAGCGATGACTCTGCAGCGGTGCTCAGCTTGTTCGGTCTGAGCGGACATGACTGGGGCAAGGAGGAAAAACGTGGCTCGAGAAAAGGCAAATCGAGGAGACGAAAGAAAACGACCAATAGCAAATCAAATCTTGACAATGATGACGATGGTGAGCAACTTGGAGACGAAGGCGGAGATCGATCAGGAAGTCGTAGCAAAAACAATAGGGCTCGTGAAGCTGCACAGTTTTACGCACGACTCTCGCGTCCGCCAAAAAAGAACTTTCGTGTGGTAGAGCTTGGTGTTTCCACCCTGCGGCCACTCGTCGACCTCGCGTACTGGAGCACCTTTACAGAAGTCCGTCGAGATGCCGCGGCAGCGTTCGCTACACTCGCTATGAACGATGCAAACCTCCCCGTCCTCTCCGAGGCAGGGGCGCTTGGGGCGGTCATTGCACTTATTGGTATGAACAACGACGTTAACGACACAGTTATACAGCGTGATGCAGCAATTGCGCTCAGCTTCCTCGTGCGAGTCGCAGACGTGCGCAGCCGCTTCATTAAGGCTCCTGACGGTCTCCGCAGCGTCTTTTACATTTGTCGGTCCTCTTCCATCGACGTGCGCCGAGCTTGCGCGAATATTTTCATGGAGCTGTCGCGGTCGGCAGAAACGAAGGAAGCTCTGGTCGAAAGCGGTGGAACAAAGTATCTTTTCGCTCTCGCTCAAACCACAGATGAGGTGACCGTCCGCAAGGCTACCCAAGTACTCAAAAAACTGGCCGCACACGGCCCGAATCACGAAGCAATTGCCAACGACGAGGCCGCTCTTAAAAGTATGATCGGCCTCTTACTTGACAGCCCAGATCTACAAATCAGACGTGACATGATGAATATGGTGTCTTCAATAGCATCGAACAACAAACGGAGGGAAGAACTCGTGCAAAAGGGTGTCTTGACTCCGTTGCTTCTGCATCTTGATCCGCAGACCTCGAGTTTGGAAACCATTCTTCTCGTGATACAGTGTCTCTTTGGACTTTCTTTGAGCCCCGACGTCCTTCCCGCATTTGTGGAAGAGGGTGTGGTCGAGAATCTCAGCCGCGTCATTTTTGACGAGCTTCGAGAAATTCGGAAATATCGTGCAATGCGTCCGGCGCCGCACTCAGCTGGAACCGGAGGCTTCGGGAGGTCCACCAAGCGCTTGCTCGAGCTGGCGCCAACGCGTGCGGCAGCGATGCAGCATCAGGAATCCTTCCGCCGGGCGTCAAGCAACACAAATCAGGAATCTCGCAATAATGAAGAGGACGCCTGCCAATCGACGATTTCCAATCCGCGTATCTCCGAAGCCCCTATGCGACGGACCGTTGTTGGGGGCGCAAATGGTGGCGTCTATGCGTCCTCCAAATCCTCAAGGAGCCGGGGTACCACCATCGTGCAAGCCGGTCGGCCAACTGCCCTTCAAGCTGGTTTACCAGGGCAGCTTGAGGGCGGACCTGGGGGCCAACGCCCAACCTCCTCCAACGGCCGAGGGCAAGATCGGAGCAGCCGCAAGGCAAAAGTCAAGAGCATGGCAGAGCTCGAGCAAGATGCACTTCGTACTGGCCTTACCATTATGTTACATCTTGCCGCGCAAGCAAATCTTCGCGATGAGCTTGTTCGACGAAAGTTGCCCACTTCTCTCTACGAGGACACGATTCTTCAGAACCCCGACAAGCGCGTCCCGCGTCTTGTGGCCAAGACGCTGAGCTATTTGGCAGAGGCGGAGGCTGCGGGCAAGCGTCACACCAGGCTTCTCGAAAGCGGAATTCTGCATCCGATCCGAGTCTTTTTGCGAAGTCGCGACTTTCATCTTCGCACGCTGACGCTCTCGCTGGCGGCAAACCTCACCATTGCTGATCAAGCCAAGATCGAACTGGGCAGTGATTTGGAAATGCTCAAGCAGTTCGTCGGATTTTGTAATATCTTTGACGAAGACGTGAACGCCGACCTTGCCGTTGCGCTCGCACGTATTTCCGAGGATGTGTCGACCCTTCCGACGCTCATTCGCTCCCGTGCACTCGACGCGCTCATGTACATGATATCCCCTCGAAGTAAGAATGAAGTCGCAAAACGCGAAAGCGTTCGTGCACTCGGAAACTTGGCGCGGGATGTTGGCATCAAGCAGGAGTTCGTTCAATCCGGAGCTCTCGGACATCTTATCTCGCTCAGTAAGAGTGGCAACGGGCAAACTAAACTCTACGCGTTGCAGACACTCACAGCTTTGGAGCACGATACGGCTGCTATTCGTATTCAGATGGTCTTTCGCGGCTATGTGGCGCGAAGAAATTTCAACGAGGTTCGTCAACTTGCTTCAAAGCAACAAGCTGAACTCATGGAGGCACGGAAGTCGTCTGCATTTGAAGAGGACTCTTCAAACTCATCCCAAACAAGTTAATTAAGCCCCGTAAGTCTTCTGCTTTCGCGATAGGCTTTGGACTGTTTGATATCGAAGGAGAATCAATGAAGTTTTCCATTTGGCAGCCAGATTCATCCCTATCCTTTTATTTGGCCTTTGCTTTTGCATTTTGGCGCCGAGACTTCCATTTTAAAAAAGAATTGATGTGAGTGAAGGAGGAGGAATTGGGGCTCTGGAGGACGTCAACCATTTTCCGGGTGTCTGCTTCATTATTGCAAGGAAAAAGCAATTGCCCTCCATCGGATTCGTCGCCGGCCTCCATTTCCCTCATGCTCGGTTTTTGCGTTGATAAGAATGCGCGTAGCGTAGATGGAATCGAATTCTTAAAGTTGTGTAAGCCATAATAAGTATGATTGATTTTACAAAGCGGGCACATATATTACTCACTCTTCGAGCTGAAGCGTGAGGTTATCATCATCGTCGTTGTCATCAAAAAGAGATTCGTCGTCCGACTGCATACCGAGCGACTGCGTCCACTCGATCAGATCGTCGACCTTGTGTTCGGTGGACTCGAGCGGCGACGTCGATGTAGTGTCATCGACGCACGGAATGTCAAGCGTCTCGACATCGGGCTCAGCCTTGGCGCTACGAAGATTGAGCTCGTTGATATCGCTCGAAAGCGCCGAAGGCCATCCTTGCGTGAGCGGTTCCATCGCGGATGTGCGCTCAATGGCGCGTGAAGGGCCACCCAGGCGAGGGACGCTCGGTTGGGGCGATCTGGGGGACGCGTGCGGAGAGCGTTCTTCATTCATAGGGGGCGGCACATCAGGATGGGGCAAGAGTGTGTCGAATAACAGCGATGGTCTTGTGGGTAGAATCGCAGGAGCCTCAAAGAGACGCTCTTGCGTCTTGGTCTCGGCATCGACGGTGCCATCGTCCTTGCTCTCTTTGGCTTCAGAAGCTCCATGGTCTGTCTGCTGGTTGCTATCTGGAACAGTGGCGCCGTCCTTTTCTTCTTCTGCCGAAGACGTAGACTCGTTATCAGAGTTCATTGCGTCTCCTGCATCGGAAGCCTTGCCTTCGTAGAATTGCTTGCGTCTCATTTCAATGAGCGTAGCCTTGTTGGGGCGAGGGAGCGCTCCTGTCGTGCCAAAGCGCTTTCTCGTGGAAAGCCCACCTGTATTTTCCTTCGATAACTGGGAAACCCGAGTCTTGCGACCCACGATGCTCGTCGACCCACGGCGGGATCTCCACGCCTGCTTGGGCGTCCGTCTCACGTCAGAGTCATCAGCGGAAAGGTGGTGCTTGAAAAACCCGACGAGAAGCTCCTTGCGGGACTTGGTGTCATTGGCCACGTTCTGCAGTTCCGAAAGTAGCTCATTCACGTGGGCGCCATCCATGCTTGCAAGCCGACGTTCGAGTGTGCTCAAGACCCCGTCATGGCCGCCTTGGCTATCTACCAGGCTTTCTTCATCGTCGCAAGTCTCTGGGGTGTCAGGTTCGTCGGTAGTAAGCTCAAGATCGGGCCTGCCACTCGAGTACGTGCTCCGACGCCGCAAGCGATTGGGCACCTCGCCCGTCCGCGCGAGCTGGTACTCTTGCCAAGGGCCGATATACATGGTGGTGATCCTTTCGTAATGAGCGGGCGTCGCGTCTCGATTCCGACGATTCCGCTTTGCCTTGTGTCTGCCCTCACCTAGGGCGGCCGCGAGCAAGGGCAGGGGGATGAGAAAGCCTGTTGCTTGTTGCGTACGGCGTCAAGCTTCACCTGGACACGCCTGCAGGTAAGCGCGCGAGTCCATTCCTGCGCAAGCTCTGCTTGCGGAGGCAAAGTCAAATGGAAAAGAGCAGCGGTCCAGGCGACCAGCAAACGGCGAGACCCTGAACCGCAGAGAGAGAGAGAGAGAGAATGCCTTACGCACAATAGGTGAAAACGATACGGAAAGGGAGGTTGGACCTCTTCTCCCTCCTTCAGCTACTCTACTGCCACGGCCTTCCCCGGATCCGATGGATCAAGACCTGGATCCGGTCGGGCGCGGCGCGGGACATCTCCAACGAATAGTGGACTCCGCGCAGGCCCCTTCGCACTTCATCATGGAGGGAGAGGAAGCAGAATAACTACTTGGCCCAGGTACACACCCCTTGTCAAACGGTGTGTACCCCGCACCACGCACCGCTGGCCATGGTGGCTGATCCGTTGAATAGAGCGACGACGTTCACGTTGTCCGAACCTGAAGTAGGAATCATTCGATTGCGACTTGAAGCCGATTGATTCCGACTTGTGCTGTCAAAGTTGATGAGTTGGCTGGCTGACTGGCTGGCTGGCGAGCTGGCTACACAGGGTGGCGGGCACTGGCGCGGAGAACTTTTTTCCCCCTTTTTCTTTTTTACCGCCAAATAAAGCTGATGCTCCATTTTTATGACTGACAGTGACTGACATCTATTGTCTGATGCCCCAGACTTTCACCTCAGCTCTGCGTACCGCGGAACTTTGTTCGTGTAAAGATAGATGATTGAGACAGAGCCGGCGCGTGGGGGTGTGGTCCAAGTCAAAAATTGGAATACTGACGCGTATAGGCCTCGAAAGAAACTAAAAAGGGAGAGGAGCGGGGGAAGAAAGCGGCTCTGGAATGGACGAGCCAGGGAAAGGTCAGTCTCGGATTGTGTTCATTCGCTGCTTCCCAAAACTCTCGTTGCCTCAGCTCGCGAGGCAACGAGAGCGCTCGGGTCTCGCGCGCGCGGCGTCGAGACCGACGGAGGCTGCTCAAGACGACTTACACCGGCCACGAAGGAGACAGCTTTTTGCACGCACCCCCTCTAATATTCTCTGTAGTAGGAGTCACGTATCGCTTCTTTGCACTGATTTGTGCAAAAAGCTCGAACTTGTAGTTCGATTCTGGGCACGCGGACATTGTGATAAATTGCATGTCTCTTCGGTCTGCACCAGCGCTCGACGTCTTTCGAGCTAGCTTGCTTGCTCGCTTGCTTCACAGTCTGACAGTCTGACCTAAACGCGACTTCTATTGAGCATGGGAGTCGTGGCTCCCGATCCGCAATTTGTTGTAGCACAGGAAGGGGGTGTGGTGATTATCAAAAAACGAAAAAGGTCGTTTTGGGCGTGGCTCTGTGGCCTCTCTACGTTTGTATTTCCGGACTTTTCGACAAACTCGGAAACCTTTATTGAATCAAGACTGGAGGACGAGGCAATACACAAGCTTCCAATCTCACGAAATGCGCCTATTACCATGCAGCACTCCTTCCGCCACAACAAACATCAGTCGCTGAGAAGGGCAGGCCGAAAAACCACTGCAGATTCCCTCAACTGCTCGTTTAAAATCAAGGCAAATGACACTGACAGCAACGAGTTTCAAGCAGAGGAAAATACAAACCTCAGGGCAGCAGGCTCTACCAACTTTCCCACATCCAGAGACATCCATGCTAGTTTTCGAAGAATTCGAAGTCTCGACAGGCTGGAGGAAAACGAGAAGCAACAGCAAGATGTGACATTGAGCCGGGCACGGACGGCACCCAAAGCTATTGAGACCTCCACCGACGTTGATCGTTTGCTAAGCGACAGCGATACGGGGGATCAACTGGAGGAACTGCGTCTCATGCAGGCGATGCAGCGAGTTCCTTCTTGAATTATTGGCGGAAATTCGACATGAATTATACAGTCCGTGGCAGGCAAGGCCTTTGGTTGAATTCGCTTCTTTGCCTCTTCTTCTTGCTGGACCATGGCGGCCCGAGGTACGTACACTGATAACTTTGCTTTATGGTGTTACGAAAATGTGTTGCAATGAACCTGAATTTTTTGTTACTTTGAAAGAGAGAAGGAAAAGGAATGAATGATAGCAAGGACGCACGGAAATATCGAATGGATGGTGTCGACGGGTCTCGGCCGCCTCCCGTGCAAACAAACGGGTCTGGAAGACGTAGAGCAAGGAGAACGAAGAAGAAGAAGAAGAGGAGGAAGAAGAGCAACAATATCAACAGGCACAAAATTCAAAATGAATAGGAATTTCATCAAAGAAAGTCAAGTTCGTCTTGCTCTTTTCAAGGATGTTGTCCTGGATGTGTCTTCGCCATTGCTTTGAGCATTTTGCAGTGCACGCAACATATCCGCTGCGAGTTTCTGCAACTGTCGATTTGACGCAACGGCAGGAACAACAATATCCTTCAAGAGAGCGCGTTTGCTCACCTGTCCATCCAAAAGTTCAGGCTGCCACCCCGTTGGCGCCTCTCCCAAGGCCTCGAGCAGGCGCCTGTTTGTAGCGCTTCCGGTGGAAGTCTCGCCCAATAGCGCATTGCATAGAGCTCGCAATCGTGCAAGGTCACCGTCAGCAGCGAGCTGACGCGCATAGACTTCAAGCCATTCTTGATACTCCGCGGGGCGCTGCAAAACCAATGCAGACGTGCAGAGCGACTCAGCATGCCGCTTTGAAGCACCACGATTATCTCGTAGGGTCGATGATGTCGCACTGGTAGGCTGCAACAAGTCACGCACTCGAGACGATGGGCGTGCAGACGCGAGACCGGCGGCCCGACCTGTTTCAACTGTAGCTTGCCGGATGGACGCCAAGACCTGCGCGTCCTGGCCACTGAGTCCGAAGGAGAGCGAGCTATGGAAGTCAGACGCTCTGTACTCGTCCACATCGGCGATTCGAACCCAGACCCTCATCTTCGCCTCGAACGCGAAGGCAGCGCATTCCTCGCGAAATGCAAGCTTCTCCTCTTCGGCAAGAATCAAAATCGCCACGCCCTCAGGCGTGACTCCAAAAGCAGCAACAGTCGCAGGCGGGATCTGCTCCGCGACAGCGCCGCTTTCAGAACGATTATCCTTATCGCTCTGGCCATCGTCCGCCACGCTGTCCTCGTCGCCGCCTTCGTCTTCACTGGCACTCGTATCGTCGGCGTCGTTGTCCTCCTCGTCGAGGTCATTGTCTGCGCTCTGAAGCGTTCCCCCCTTTTCTTCTGCGTCAGTACTCGCACGATTTGCGACGCTCACTTCTGCGATCTGCGTCCCACCCACGCCGGATTTGTCAGTTGTCGCAGCGGCAGAAGATTTATGCGGTTGAACAAGGCCAAGACCCATGCGCCGCGACGCTTCCGTGGTGAAGCGGGAGACCGCAGGCACCAGAGATCGCAGGGGAATGCGACGCGGTCGAGCAGAGCTGCGCGCCCACAGCGGATCGAGAGTTGCATCCTGTACTGTCACCGTCAGCGTTGTCACATTCCAGAGACGAAGTCGTCCATCGCACGTTACGCAACCCAGGAATGGGCTTTTCGGGCCTCCGGTGGCGAGGCCTGCAACGCGGCAGGGCAATCGAATTGGAGGCAAAAGCATCTCTCCTGCTGCACCAAAGAGACAGAGATCTGCCTCCCGCGTGGCGCAGGCCGTGAAAATATCATTTGAGACCACTGCGCACGCGCGGCCTCGCACCTTGGATGTCCACGAGGCTATACCAGGCGTTTCGGCAAGCGTGAGTTCGGACTCGATCCGACCGGTGTTCCCTGTGGACGGCCCAAAGATGCCAGCCCCCTTCGCTTTCTCGCGACGAACATGAACGCGGAGCTGCCCCGATCCCGACGCGTTAAAGGAACGCGTGGCCCAAACCCGCGGACGCTTCGCGCTGCGGAGTACACGGTCCCGCTCATTCACACTGGTGTCTCGCGACACCACCACGAGCTTGCTCGACACTACACGCACCCCACTCGCGGGAGACAATGACTTCTTCCCATCGAGTTGACGCGACAAGGAGCTTGGATTCAGCTGCGTAGATCCCAGCGATGTCGTAGACGGCGCGGCAACCTTGGGAGGTTGCGTGCTCGCTGTCGAAGTTCCGGACTCTACAGTCGACGACGTTTCTGGTGCCGGCGCGAGTGTCGTCGCAGTGCCCGTGCTCGACGTCTGTGGCATGCGTGCCGACAGAGGGCTTGGTGGCGCGTCACTCGCTCGTGGCCGGGCTGGAGGATCTCCCCGGCGTCGAGGCACGAGAACATGCGGTTGCGTGCTTGTCCCGGTTGCTTGGGCGCTGCTCAAAGCGATTGGCGTAATGCGGCGCTTTCCCGTCGATGTGCGTTCCTCACGTTGCGCCTGAACAACGCGTTGGTGAACTTGTGCTTCTTCTTGGGTAGTCGCATTATTTCCGTCGCCTTGCGCACCAGCATTCGCGGTCAAATCTTGCATTTCAACGTCTGCGTTTGCGCGATGGTCGGGGTCATTGACTTCAAGGTCCTTTTTAGCCTCAGACTCGAGGCGGAACTGCAGCGGTGTCTCCGAGATACTGGGCTGGGAGTTGCGGAGATCTTCTTCGCCGTAATACTCGTTGAGCAAATTTGTCAACTCAGCCTTGGAAATGGCAGGCCCCACATGCTCATGAGACTCGAGGTTTCGGCACTGGAGGCAAGCGACCTCGCCTCCCGAAGAACAAAGTACTAGAGTGGATCCATCGCCGGACCAGCTCAGATCCTGCACCTTGCGCTCGAAAAGCTTGCGCAAGATAAGCAAAGGACGGTTGTGACCGGGCGTCCAGAGCGTAAGAACGGACCGTTCGCACGCAATGGCGCAAATGGTCGACTTGGGCGACCGGGGCCCATGCGAGTAGATGCACGGACTGAATGCGCACACTGTGATTGGCGCCGAGTGCCCCACCAGCCGCACCGAGCCCTCCTGATCTTTCCACTTATTTCGTTCGATAACGTAACCCACGTTGCGGGGTTCATCGTAGGCATGTGACATGGACAGAAACACGCCGTCGGGCGACCATGACAGGAATTGACGCATCTCTTGGCTCTCTGACTCAGGGAAGGGACCTTTCACTTTGGCCTCAAGTTTCCAGTCGCCGCAGCGCCAGATAATGACCGCCTTGTCGTTGCCAACGCTGGCAATGTAGCGGCCCACTGGGTCCCAGGCGACTCCCATGGCCCAACCTTCGTGGCCCTTGAGGACGGCCACGGCATCGGACTCGACGAGATTAAAGTTACGCGTCCGCATGTCTTCTCGGACTGGCCACACGCGGATCGTGTTATCGATGCTCGACGATGCGATCATGTTGCTTCCGGGTGCCCACGAAAGCCCTGTGGTGTCCATGGCGTGTCCTCTAAAGGTCGCAATTCGTTTCCATGTTTCCACATTGTGTTTTGCGTCGCTGTCGAATCCACTTTTTGCGCCGTCTTGCGCGTGCGCTTGTTGCGTCCACAGCGAGACGAGTCCGAGGGCGTCTCCTGATGCCAAAAAGTGTCCATCTGGGGACCACTGAAGCTCTCTCACCTCGTTATCCACGGAAGAGGCCCAGAGAAGGGTCGCATCGCTCGTGCCGCCCTCGCCGAGTTTCCAAAGCTTGACTTTGCTGTCTGCGTGGGGCGTTGCCATATGTGTCAACCGAGATGAGGTTGGGTTGGGTTAGTAGTGTTCGCGATCTTTGGGGTCGAAAATCTTTACATTGTAATGCAAACGTACCGTCTCCTGCTGTTGCTAATCGCTCGCCATCAGGCGAAAGACTGAGAGCCTGGATCTTTGCCCGCGCTGCAGTGTCAGTGCAAATACATTGATCCACGTGAGCGAGTCAGTGAGTGAGGGAATGAATCGATCGATTGATTGGATTGGTTGGACATATTCAAATCACGCGTGTCAGTCTGGATGTCATTCCTCGCCATGTCAAGCCATGCAGAAACATCACGCAGAGCTTTCTTTGGCGGGTCGCAAAGATCTGCGGCTGCGCTGCATAGCGTCGCAGCGCGTCCATGGAGCTCGGCCAGGGCCAACGACCGAACGTACTTTTTCCGTCTGCGCCAAAGTGGCCGAGGTTTTCCGGCCGAGCCAGGAAGAGCGACATGTCCGCGGGCCTTCCTCCAGCCCGCGCCCCCCTCGCCACCGCGTATCTCGCACCGCGCCGCGCCGTTCGCGCGCGGGTCGCGCTCGCAAGTGGTTGGTCTTTCTGCTCTGCTCTCGCCCGACTCACGGTTAGACTCCGGCTGCCCGGCCAAGACGACGAAGTTTTCACTTGCGCGCGCCTATAACCCACTTACGACGGAAAGATCGACTTGCCGCAAGTGCGGCAAATTTTTCCGGTGGCCAGCCCAATCAACGACCTTGACCATCTTTGTAGTTCGCATTGCGAACTGTCGAGCAATCGAGCATCGGGCCTGCGGAGCTCGGGCTCGGGCAGCTTTGTGCGCATTTGCGAGCGAGGAGGGAGCATCGCGCTTCCGCGCGAACATGCCCAGCCCGAGACTGATCGGGAGCCCGCGCGCAGCCTCGGCACTCGCGTGTAGCGGATCGTAAGTGCCTGGTAAAGAACGGAAACGAGGAGAGTCCGCCAACTGACACGAGCAGCGACGATCGCACTGCGACTTCTGGCGCGAATCGTGATTGAAATAATTGTGCTTTTCAACGAACGAACGATGAACCTCGTGAATTGGCTCTGTACTGCGGCAAATTGACGCATGCAGACTTGTCGCGGTATCGTCATTTGACGCGCCGAGCATCACAGTTTGGGAGTGCACCGAGGAAGGACACGACGACAACGAGGTCGCGCCTCTGTGCGTCTTTACTGTCCGAGGTAGCAGATGCCTCCTCTTGGCATTATCGCCATGCGCGCGGGAGCTTTGGACGCTTTCCGATGAGTCAATTCAGGCTTGGCGCTTGAATGAGTCGCTGGCCTGGGATGCATTTTACGAAGCGCCTGCAGCTCCATTCGTCGCAAGCGGCATTCTTCGGTGCGCCTCAGGAGGCGCGTCGACAATCTGCGGGGGCGCAGAGCTCAGCTCTCTGCGCAATCCTGCCAGTGAACGATGGGCCACGTGCAAGGGATCAGATGCTCTTATCATGGACGCGCAGTTCGTTTCTCTTCCTGGCGTGGCAGATTTTTGTGGAGTCGCCTTTGTCACCGAGGACGGGGCATGTAATCTTTGGGATGCTGATGCTGCAGAAATATTGTGTCGCATCGCAGACCCCCTTCAAGGCGATATGACGCCGACTTCCTTGGCAGTCTGGGACGGCGCGCTTTGCGTGGTTGGAGATGAAGGCAGTTTTGCCCTTGTTGAAGTTCGAAAAGGCGCAATGACCGTGTACGATTGCGGCAGTATTTGTGCGGGTCTTGATGCTCACGACACTATGTCTCAAGGTGTCACAGGCGCATATTGGCAAAACAACTTGCTTTTGCTGAGCTTTGCGTCGCGTGTGGTGCTTTATGACACCACTGCTGGTCGTGTACTTTCTGACGAGCGTCTCGATGAAGACGTTGCAAGCATTCGTTGGCCTCTTTGGTCAGAAGGCTGGCTGATCGCGCTGTCGTGCTTTGATAGTAGTTTGTGCGTACGTCAGTTCGATGCTCTTTCGCGTGCATCGCACTGGCAACCTAAGTCGGCAAGCAAATCGTCGAGCCTCGGAACGGGAAGTGCGGGGCCATGTAGCAACTTATCTGACAAGCATCCTGAAACTGTGTCTGAGGAGGATAGTGGAGAAGAAAGCGAGTCTGAGGAGGCAAATCAAGAGACAGAGACACTGAGCGTCTTTCCCTCGGCAGATCCCCCGGAGGCCTCGGCGCTTCGTAGTGTGTCGCGGAATTCGCTTCGGCTGCAAGAGCCTGGCAGAGCGGCACCCAAACGTAAGGAAAAATCGCTCAACAAACCCGTGACATTTCACAAGTCTATTAAATCTTCAGGATATGGCACTCCTCCGCAAGTGCGGACGCTGTTCAAGACCGCAAAACAGGAACGCAATGCAAAGTCAAAGAATGCTCGGGCTTCCCGAGGAGTAGCAGAGGCGCTCCGATCCCGAGCCGGTGGTCCACCGAGCTACCCGTGCGATTGCGCGCTTGTCAGCGAAAAGCTTGCCGTCCCCTCGGATGTCGAGGCGAAGATGGAGCACCAGGGTGCTGTTCTCAAGGTCAAGTATTCGTTGGATGGGAGCTTGCTCGGATCGTGTGGGAGTGACAATGCTGTGCGAGTGACAAGGCTTCCTCTGAGCAAGCACAAGGGCGATGGCTCAAGTTTTATCGGACATCATGCAAAGGTGGACTCTATTGATTTCAGCTTTCTTTCGAACCTCATACGCGTGACGAACATTCCTTCGCGTCCACTCATGTTGACGGGATGCGCCGATGGAAGTGCAATGCTGTGGTCCACAGCATTGGCCCATCCCCTTGCTGTCTTTGCGCCCGAGGCGAAGAGCACTGGATCCGCTTCCAGCAGCAATAATACGAATGGCGGCAAGGTGCAAGCATCGTTTTTTTACCTGGATCAGTTTGTCCTGGTGAGTCATGGATCGATGGTGCGCATGCACCGGTATGAAATCGATGAACGCGCCGTTGCTCCTTCTCGCGACGTGGATACACAGCGTGAAAAGAATCGGCAGAAGGTAGCTCTCCACAACGGTGCTGGGTCTGCGAATCAAAAAGTTGTGGCGTCGTGGGACTGCAGTACCGAGGCAAAGAGCGTAAACGGATTTGCAGCCATGAACGCATTCCACTCTCATCTTGTGCTCCTGAGCCGTTCTGACGGAAGCGTGGCTGCCATCGACGTTGCTGCAGACCGCATTTTACGCGTATCGCGTGGCCTGAGTCGCGCCCCACACACGATAACACTTCCTACTCATGCTTTGCACGCAGCGCACCCGCCAGGTGCCTTTGATATGTTTGTTACGAGTTCAACTGCCGATGGCGGCACCTTGCAAATGTGGGACCTAAGACAGCGTGAAGCCGTGCAAACCCTACAAGGGCATCAAAATCGCGTCCACGCCGTCGGGACGAGCATCAGCCCTTGCATGCGATACATTGCAACGGGCTCAGAGGACAATTCGTGCTACTTGTACGATGTGCGCATGGGATCGGTGCATTCGCGACTTTGGCAGCCGCACAAGGACACCGTTTCCGATGTATCATTTCACCCTGTTGTCCCGTACCTCGCGACTGCATGTCATGATGGACGAATTCGAATCTTTGGTAGCTAAGCTTCATGATAAAATCATCTCGTCCAGACGTTTCGCTTTACTACGTGTTTGAAAAAAACCTTCCCATGAACCCCCCAGCTGCAGCTTGGGCCGCGGCGACGCTGGACTTTTGGTCCTGCACCCATTTGACTTGGTCCGGCGAAAATCGGAGCGCGGTTGCGAGCGCCGCTTCGATCGTTTCCTTTTCCACACCTTCTCTTGCGCCCAGATACTTGAGAAAGATATTCTTGATGTACTCTCGCTCCGTGGCAGCCTGCGTTGCTGCGGCACTGTTGTCCTCATAACCGAGGGAAGAATCTACTGATGACGCGTGCGGGCTATGCATGTCTACGGCGCTGTTTGGTTGTTGCACACTGGCGGCGCGGTTTCTTTCCTCCTCCAAGAGCTTTTGGGCGTGAATTCTGAACTTGTCGTACTCGTCGCGAAGCTTGTCGTGTTGCTCAAGAAGTGAGGTATGTTTCGCGACAAGCGCGGCGTGTTCTGCGCCCGCGTCTGGGCGATGTATTGGCAATGATCGGCCTGAATGTTGCGTTTGGAGCTCTGGTTTATTGTTGTTTTCCTCCTCGCCATTCTTATTGCTTGCCGATGCTTCAAGGTTCATGATGCGCTTGTGCAAAGCCTGCTGTTCTGCGTCTGCGTTGCGAAGGCGTCGATCGAGGTCGTTGTTTCGCTTGCGCAAGGTCGTAACTTCTTTGGAAGAGTCGTCGAGCGCAGCCGAAAGACGCTCGATCTCGCGTCTCGAGTACTCGAGCTGCGAGTAATAGTCGTGCCCTGTAATATTGTGCTGTTTGTATTTGAGATTGTTCTCTGCAAGGCGCGTCACCTCGGCATCCTTTCGCTTCAGAGACATTTCCATTTTCATTTTGTACCTGCGGAACTTGTCCTGGGTTTCCTCGAGTGTCTTGCTGAGTTGGTCAACTCGCTGCGATAGAGTTGCCGACTCTGACTCGGAGAGGGATAAAGCTGGCATAGGAAACGGGACAGAGTTCGACCCGACACGATCAAAGACTTCCTCCTCCTCAATCCATTCGGTAACGCCTGGGGCTGTTTCGATGAGACACCAAATGAGCCCGGCGGCCTCATCACGCACGCGAAGTCGGGCAGCAATCGGACAGCGAGGCTCCTCAGGTTCGCCTTGAGCATCTTCGAGCCTTCCTTCGAGGTCTTCGATACGGCGTTGCGCGCGCCTCGTAAGGTCTTTGACTCGTTCGAGCTGTTCTTGCAGTGCTTGATTTTCCTTGCGTTGCACACCGAGCGATTCGTCACGCTGCTGCAGTTTTTTCTTCAGGTCGTCGATGGATCTTTTGGCCACGGAGAGCAGCTTTTTCAAGTAAGGCACAGACTCTTTCTTGTTGCCACCGCCAGCGGCCCCGTTGGCGACGGCACCTTGGCCAGGTGCCGCCGCAGCCACCGCAGCAGCAGCAGCAGCAGCTTGCTGCTCGTTTTGCTGCTCTTGCATTTGCTCTTGGCCCTGTTTCT
Organism: Aurantiochytrium sp. KH105; assembly: GCA_003116975.1. Taxonomy (NCBI): domain Eukaryota; class Bigyra; order Thraustochytrida; family Thraustochytriidae; genus Aurantiochytrium; species Aurantiochytrium sp. KH105. Next base: position 456,018 of record BGKB01000009.1, read on the forward strand.
GCTCTTGATGCTCTTCCGCGAAAGCCGGAGTAGGCTCGGGCGCAGAGGCCAGCGCCGGAGCAGAGGCGCCCTCTTCGTTGGCGTCCATTTCCGCCGGCGCGCGAGGCTGCAGGCCAGTTTGGCTGACGGCAAAAAACCAAACTTATGGAATTGGAGACGACCGACCACACCTCTCCTCATCACTTCATCTATCTTCATTTGTTGGCGGATCATCAGCCCGTGTCGATGATCTTGTGAAGATGGAAACGAGCGCTTTTGCTGGCGCTTGCTCACGCGGTCGAAGGGAGGGAGGGAGGGAGGGAGGGAGGGAGGGAAGGGGGGAAGGTAAGGAGGAAGATGAAGCAAAGTGAAGAAGATACAGGACGGCAGAGGTGAAATTAGTTGCGCAATCGAAGGTTCGCTTGCAGAGAGAGGCAAAGAGGCCTCCCCCCAAAAGACGAAATACTGAGCTAGATGTACTTTGGCATACACAAACGATAGAAACCTTAAGGTCCACAGATATCCCCAGCTGCGTTGCACATCGATAGTTGAATTTGACAAAACAATTATATGCAAAAATTGTGGTCCCCAACGTCGACCTCATGCATTGAGAGTTTGCACACATTGATTGGCCCCAAAGTTTGTTCCAGGGCACGCATATCAAAACAGTACAGCAGATCTCTGATAGGCCTTGAGCAAGACTCATTTTTCGGATGACGACGGGATTTGGCTGTTGAATGAACATGCCGATTTTCACGAAACAGTAAACACCCAGGCCTCGCTGTCGTTGGTGGATACGACGCCATTAGCAAGAGACTCATGGCCGTCAATGATCATGAAAAAACAAGAAATTTTTCCCCTCGAGAAATGCGCGTAGGGCGGTCCACATGACGATCGTCTATCTCGTCATGGCGACTCGCACGATGGACGTTCTATTCGTTCTGTTCTATTATAATTTTCTTTTCTAAAACTCCGTAACGGGCAAATGGCCCAAAAGTACTAGGTGCGACGTGCGTGCCCTGTGCCTGAGCAGCGAGGACTTGCAAACTAGATGAAGCAGAGTGGAGTCCACTGCATGCCTACCTGGAAAGGTACTCGGAGGAGAACGTGGCGAAAGTTTGATTTGGCAAAGTCGCAAAGGCGACGGCAAGAGGTCCAAGTGAGGAGGGAAAATGAGCGACAGCGAAGAGGAGGAACGTGGCAGGCGCGAACGTCGGTCAGCGTCGTCCTCGAGCGGCAAGAAGCCACGCGAAGGACGCAAACTCCGCACGTTCACGTCTGATCAGCTTCGAAAGTCGAATGCGCACGATGATGACGGCGAAAATGAGCGCGGAACTAGCAACGCCAACTCTCATCGCGATATTGGGTCTGCGTCGAGTAAGCATGAAGGCAACGCCGACAAAGTCCAGGCAATGCGTGCGCGTATTCGTAAAAAGGAGCGCCAAGTCGCACTGCATGAGCCCGAGGTGCACGTGATTGGCGAAATTGATGGTGGAATCAACTTTGGGTCCGGGGTCTGCTGTCGTTGGCAGCTGGATTTCGGTTCCGCGTGGGAACCCTTGAGCGGCAACGTTGAAGGTCAAACTCATGTCGATTATCCCTCTGACGGAGACTCGGCCGTATGGTCGCACCCTCTTGATGTTCACTTTTTAGCAAAAGGCATTCAAGGCTGGCCTCGGCTTCTTGTGCAAGTTTGGCAAATGGATGAATTCGGTCGCGTGCATCTGCGAGGCTACGGATTTACACACCTCCCATGTGCCTCGGGTTCGTACGAGCTCGACGTGGCAACCTGGCGACCTATGGGTACTCTCAAGGAAGAAATCGCTGCTAACTTTCTTGGCGTCACGCCGCAACTACGGGACATGGATCTCCTATTCAAGAAGGCGTGGAGCGATCGCTGTAGGCTGTCGACGACAAGTGCAGGGATCGTCCGCGTTAACGTTGACATCCTCTTGCGAAATTTCCACCTGTACAATGTAAACGCATAAATGAATGTTTTCCCACCCCCTCTCCATTTATCTTGCATGTCACCTTTGACAACGACGACAATACCAACAACAACAACGACAACAACAACAACAACAACAACAACGAAAGAAAAAAGGAAAGGAAGGAAAGGTATGTGTTACTTGCGTCCCCATGCTAATGTTTGTTTCCTTTTCTCTTTTTCGACAAGGGAATAGATCGGGATGCATATCTTATCATCCGTCCTTCTGCCTACTTAGCGGCTCGTGTGGACTTGCCCTTTTTCTTTTTCTTGCTCGACTTATCTTTGCCCGTTTCAAATTTCCTCTTTTTCACAGATGATCCACCCTCGGCCACCGTTTGCTTTTGCACAAAAGTAGACCCTCCGGATGTTGCCTTTTTCGTAAGAACGTGAATTTGACAGCCTCGATGGTCCTTATGAACCTGGGAAGAGGGCAAGGCCTCGCATACGAAATGTTCTTTTGCAAACGAATAAAAGTCGCCCTTTAGCTGGTGCACACCGGGCGCAGCGCCGTTTCCATGACCGAGCACCACGATCGTGCGCTCATGAGCCAGTTTTTCAAGAACATTGACCAAATTCTTCCATACAGTCGTGTCCCGGCCATAGACAACGCCTGTAGCAAGAATGACATCAGCACGGTCGCGAAGACCGAGTGTTTGCAAAGGATTGTCGCAGGACCACTCGAGCGTCGCGACACGCGCGTTCGAGACTTCGTTTGTTTCGATATTGGACAGCAAAAGTCGCAAAACTTGATCGTCGCCATCTGTGGAAATGACGGAAGCACCAAGCTTGGCGGACACAATCGAGCACAAGCCCATGCCGGCACCCAGTTCCACCACGGTGGTAGTCGACTTTGTCATGTTGGAAGCAAAGGCTTCAGCAGAGGTGAGGCCGCCCGAGAGGACGTCCGCGAGTCCCTTTTGGACTGCAGCAGAGGAAAGTCTCGAAAGCCACTCGGCAAGAACAAAACTACTTTCCCAAATGGCGCCGCCCGTGGCGCCCGTGGCCCCGGTGGCCTCTCTCTTTTGCTGCAGGTTGCGACCGCCCGCAAGAATGTGCTCGATCGAAACAGAGAAATGAGCTGCAGGGAAGTCGAACTGCTCGACGCGCGAGGCCGACGCTGCCTCTTCGAGGGCTGCGTGTCGAATGTTACTTTTATTGAGCGCGAATAGCAGCTTGCTGCATTCTTGTGAATTGAAATTCGCAAGTTTAGCCGAAGCGACGTCCCCGAGCTCCTGCATGAAAGCAGCGTCCTTGAAGCCGAGCGTCGCAAGCGCCCAGGCGAAGTTTGAAAGATCGCGAGCGTTGAAGGAATTGATGTGCTCTTTTGCTTGCGAAGCCATCTTTTGCAAGAATGGGGCGAGCCCCGAGATCCGCGCGTTGGCGTCGGAACTGGAAAGTGCTTTTGCGAGCCCCCATACAATGTTCGCCAAATTTCGGGTCGGTATTTCTTCCATGTCAGCAAGGTTTTTCGCCACATGAAGTAGGACAGTTCCAGCATCCTTGTCGTCGCGTCCAATCTTGGCAAATGCAATGGCCAGACTATCTGCATCTGGAGCTTTCCATGAGCGGATCGCGCGAACCAAGCCGAGGTCAATCTTGCTCACAAAGTCTGGTCGGTCGAGCTTGGCAAGTGCGAGCGCAACCGTGGAGAGGGAATGCGCGTCGAGACGGCCAGCGAGTCTCGTCGAACACTGACGTTCAAGGTCAGGAATCAGGGTGTCGAGACGAGGGTCGGAAGACTTTACAGTGACAGCGAGCGCCCAGAGTGTCATTGAAATCTCCTGCGCATTCATGCGAAAAAGGACCCTGCGGATCGGGTCCCCAAGCGCATCAATCGGATCAAGAACTTCATGTCCTGCTTGCTCGTGGAATCGCGCAATGGCAGACGCCAGGTTTGCAATATGCTGCGGGAGGAACTCTGCGGACTTTTTGGCAAATGTGGGCTTGAAGCTTTCGAACCAGGCCGCATCCGGGACCACGGCAAGCCGAACCTTGGAGAGGCCTGCGAGCGCATTCGCTAGTTCCTGAGCATTAAGGTACGGTTGCGCAGCGTGGAGTCGATCAATAACATGATCCAGCTTTTGGGGCCCTAAGACTGTTGCGAGATTCCCAAGGCCATGAAGCAAGCTCCCAAGACCTTGAGGAGCAAGTCCCAGCTTTCTCTCTTCAAGTGACTGAATGAGCGAAGAAGCGAGCTCGCAAGCATTTGCTTCAGTATAGTGAAGCTTACCAAGTCCCCAAATGGTAAGTGAGACGTCAGAGGCCTGGAAGCGTGACAGATCGAATTCTGCGCCACGACGCACTGCGGCTTCAAGCAAGGAATCCATGTTGGCCGTGCGGGGATGATCTGCCCCAAGGAGCTTGGCAATGGCCCAGAGCACAGAACTTACGTGACGCGGTTCGCACGCAGCGTCCTTTTGAAGCTGCGCTTGCGTTTGAAGTAAGAGGGCATCCTCTGCAGTACCCGCGCATCTGGCTAAGGCTTGGAGGGCTGTGACGCAGTTCGCCACGGTAAACTCGTCTACCCCGCCTTTGATGACCGCTTCGAGCTCTGGTCTTTCGCGCCCGCAGGCATGAAGGCGCTTATTGATGTCATGCGCTCTCCCTCCAGATTTACCGCCGCCCCTCGACGTCCCTGTCGAGGCGCCTCGAGAAAAGCCACGTCCTCGAGACGGTGGCGACGCAGCGTCTTGCTCGGTTCTTCCGCGACCGCGGCCTCGATTTCCGTGTCCAGGACCTCCGGCTCCGAATCCTCCGCGTCCGCGTCCGCCTCGGTCTCTGCCGCGCCCTCCTCCGCGACCGCGACCGCGACCGCGTCCGCGGCCACGGCCTCCTCCTCCTCCTCCTCGTCCACGCCCGTCGAAGGCCATTTTTCCCGACGTCTTTCCTTTTTGGTTGGTGGGGGTGAGAGCGCACTGTCAATGGAGAGGCGGCCCGGGGTATAGACTGTGGAACCAGCGCTGGTGAAATTGCAGCGCCATCACAGAGACTTACACGAGCATGGCACCATCGCAAAGGGTCGCAGGGCTGGCATTCTCTCTCTATTCAGACAAGTCTTGTCGTTGTTCGGGACTTGGAGATTCTTGTTTGGATGATCCCGATGTGATCGCGTATGAAAACGTGAGATCGACCAGTTTGATGCAGCGAGACAAAGAAAGAAAGAGGGAAAAAAGAGATTAGTTTGTTCGTATGTATACAAAATGTGATCCGAAAATGAGCAAAGAATAAAAGAAACCTTAGATATCGTCCTCCTGGGCCTGACGCAACTCCGAGTCAAGTCGCTTGAGTGCTTGGTCCATGTGGTTAATGACGATATCCTCGGGAAGCAAAAGCTGGTCCGCCAGCGCTCGCAATTGACAAAGATCGAGCTTGACCGCAAAAGTCTCGTCAACGGGGTCGCTCGAAGTTTTGTTGTACAGGTCACGGTAGTATGATGTGACCGCGTCAACACAGGCATCGAGCTCACGCGTATCGAGCGCACCATTCTTGTCGCACTGTGGTGAAGCCTTGGAATCGGCGTGGCGCGGTGTCTCCTTGGCAAGACCAATGGCTCCCTCAACGAGGCCATCATGATAGACCTCGGGGTGAAGCTTTTGCATGAATGCCATTTTGAGGGCCTCTTTGGTATCGACTCGACGATTGGTATCACGCTGCAGGCATGCAAGGATGACATCCGCGAGGCCTGGGGTAAAATCGCGCGGAAATGGCGGAAAGGCATTCTCGCGAATGGCCTCGGAAAGCTTCCAATACCCAGAGCCAATCTTGAAAGGAAACCTTCCGAGCGCAGCAGTGTAGAGCGAGAGCCCGAGCGACCAGACATCGGCCTTGAAGGAGTACTTTTCGCCTTGGATGCGCTCTGGCGACATGTACATTGTGGTGCCGAGATAGGTCGCGCATTGTGCATTTTCGTCGTCAAGGTCGCGGGAAATGCCAAAATCGGCCAGCTTTACGACCCCGGAAGCGGAGATGAGCAAGTTGGATGGCTTGATGTCGCGATGGAGCTGGTTAAGGCGATGCAAATACGAGAGACCCGAAAGGCAATGCATGGCCACGTAGCCAAGTGTCTTGCTGTCGAGAGGCTTGCCCTTATCGACAATGTCCTGGAGCGTGCCGCCCGCCATGTATTCAAAGACGAGAGAGCTAGTTCCAACCTGAGCGTTGACAAAGGAGTCAAAAAATTGAACCACGTTTGGAGATTCGAGTCCGTAGAGAAAAAAGTTGAGCTCGCGACGCATTTGCTTGCGCTGGTGCTTATCGTTGACAACAACCTGTTTGACAGCGACAATCTGGAGGGAGGGAACGTGCAGGGACTTGACGACTGTGCCTCCAGCTCCGCCCCCGAGTTTACCGATCTGTACGAGACCTTCTTCCATGCGGGTGATTTTCACCTGGGAGGCGCGAAATTGTCCGCGCTGCAGCTGACTTGCTACGGAGCGCACGCCATTCTGATCGAGACGTCTGATGCCGGGGGCGCCCTTGAGCCCTTCCTCTGAAATGACAATATTCTCCATGTGAAGGGCGCCATCGTTGAAGGTGAAGGACTTTGTTATGTCCTCGTCAAGGTCAATGTCAATGGCGAGGGAGTGGGCTCGGCGCACGGGTTTCTTCCATGACGATTTTTTGTCACTAATGACCTCGCAGGGCCCGATCGCCTTGGCCTTGGCTTCATTTTCGCGGTCATACGCATTTTTCTGATCATCACCAGCACAGGATGCATTGTCTTGCGGGCTCACCGCGACCTTGAGATTCAACTGCTTGTACTTGAGTGTCTTACGGTTGCCGCGCTCCTTGCGGTCGGGCGATGGCGAGAGCTGCAGAGCACGGCGAAAGCTCGATTTCTCTTCCTTGTGCTCCTCAGTGTGAGCGTGCACATGAAGACCGAGTGGGGAAGCCGAGGCTTGGCGGCGCGGCGCATCCTGGAGACCTTGGCCGTAGTCGGTACAACTTGAACTCGGAAGGGTGAGCTCGGACCGTCGTTTCACGAGTCGCGCAGGGCGCCCGGCGCGGCCTAGGCCCATGCGTTCAGCATGTCCGGGTTTACCGCCATAGGCACTGTTGGTGCTGTTTGCGTTCTCGTCCTGGTCATAGTAGGTGTCTTTGCGTACGCGTGCGAGTTCTTCCCGCTTTCGATTCCTCGTAGGTTTCGGTGTGTTAAGGTACTGATGCGGACGTTGGGCGGTGCGTGGTTGGTCGGTCAAAGGCTGACGAAGAGGCATGAGACGTGCCGGGGGCGTGTTGCAATACTCGGACGGCCCGCGCATAAGAAGCTGCTTTTGCCAGTGCGACGTAGACGATGCCTCGGACCCAAGGCTGTGCTTTCGCGAGTGAAAGCTCTTGCTGCTGCCGTTGCCACCGCTAATGTAGTTGCGTGCATCGGCGACGGAAGACACAGAGGACGGGATGCTTCGCGGGGTTCCCTCGACATTGTCATCGGATTCAGAAAGGGAGTCGACACTTTCCCCAGATGGGGAAGACTTTCTACGCGCAGATGACATTGCGCCACCAGGACGGCGGCCTGTCGAAGAGCTGAGACCACTGCGCGGTGTCTGCAGCGCAGCGGGCTGGAATTGCTGCTGGTACTGGTGATGCGGCGGCACGGCAGGGGAAAGAGGCCCCGAAGTCTGAGCCGCAGAAAAGCTGCCCGAACTGTCGGCTGTTCCCGTGCTCGTGCTCCGTCGCCGCAACGGGCGTGACAAGGCATTGGGGCTCGATGTGCCACGAGGTCTGGATTCAGGGGGGGGATGAACTCCTCCAAGGAACTGGTCTTGATCGAGCGAGGATGCGCTCACCGTGGCAGCCGAGCTCCACCCGGAAGGCAGCGTAGAGCATGAAGCACTGGTAAGAGGTGAGTCGATGGCCGCGAAATTTTGCAACTCATCGAGAATGCCTACGACCTCGTTAAAGAGACGCTTCTTTTGTAAGCCACAACTGCGTAGATCGTCGCGGAACTCGGGCAAGTACATGTCCTGAAGGAGGCTTCGCACGAGCACGTAGCCCTCGTCGGCAAGGCGCCGCGCGCAGAGTTCCATCATGGAGCGACAGTCTTCGTAAAGAGCGTGTTTATCATGGATTTCGTGAATGGCTTCGAGGACCATGAGCAAAAAATGGTCAATCTGCCAGTTGCAGACGGCGATGGCGCTCGTGGGCTCCATGGGCATGCGCACGGCGGCAAAGAGACGTTTGAGGCGCTTAAATGTGAAAGATCCTGTAAAGCCCGAAGAGGATGCGACCGAGCTGGATTGCGAGGAGAAGGAGCTTTGGCGCACAAGGGGACATGCGCTGCCACTGCCGCTGTGGCTGGAACTGGACGCGGGGCCAAAAGAGGACGAGCTGGTATTGACCGCGATGCGATGCTGTAACTGGGTGGTGGACTGCGACGATTCTGATCGGGAGAGACGACCGGGGCGCGTGCCGCCTCTTTGCTGTTGCGGCGGAGGTCCAGGCTCGCCCCCATTGCTGGGAAACTGAGGGCGCGCGTCGCGGCGATACTGCGTCTGTTGTTTCTTGAGCTGCTCCATGCCGACCTCGGGACTAGTGCTGCGCAGAACTTCCGGGTGGTGCGGCATGAAGTTGGGCAAAAAGGACCCTTGGTTTTCTGTGTCTTCATCGTAGTCTGCGTCATCATATTCTTCGTTGTCACAGTTGGGAAGCAGATGCGTTTCATCGCGTGAAGACGGGTGACGGGGCAAATCGCTGCAGGACACGCGTCGATGAAGCGAGTCCGGTGCTCCCGAAGAAGGGGGCGCGGCATACGCGTCGTCGTGCTCCTCGCGTTGGTGGCGATACTGTTGTTGTTGTTGGTGGTGCTGCTGCGGAGGAGCCGGTTGCTGCTGGTTTTTGCGGGTGTTACGATTGGAGCCACCGTTGTTTCCGGGCGAATATTGCGTGCGGTGGCGGCGAATGCGGGGTCCATGTGCAGATCCCCGCGTCGCTGCGTTTCCAGCGTCATGCGGCTGTGGCGTTTGTGCGGACGGGTTTGCGATGGGGAGTTGCGTTGCGATGGGCACGTCCATGGCGCTCATGGATCGAGGTCTGCTCGTAAGTCTGCGCTGCGCGTGGCTGCGGTGGATCCCACCGCCCGCGTTGCGCAGGATGGAGGGCTCTGCTGCGGCCTGAGATTTTGTTTTCTCCAGCTCGTTGAGGATCATTTTGCAAGCGCGGGGATCGCGTACGCCGAGGTTTGCGCCGATCGCGTCTGCGTCCGTGCTGAGTCGGAGGAGCGTTGCGCCGTCGACTTGCCTTCGCCGCACCGCTTCTTGCGCCTCTTCGAGCCCAAGTTCCTGCATGAGCCTGGCCACGTCCTCCACGGAGCTCGTGGCCGCGATGGCGTTTTGCATGCTCGACGTCGACGGCGGGTCCGTCCCAGTCTGCGAGAGCTAGCTGGGGAAAGGAAGAGCCCAGACGAGCCCGCAAAGCCGGGGCGCTCGCCGGCGGTGCGCGGCGGTGGGGACACGCGCGCGAGAGGGCTCCGTCGTGGCCTCTGCGCTGCGCACGGGCTCTGCCGCCTCGAGCTCCAGTCGAGGCGAGACCCAACGTCTCTCGCCCGCGTTCTTTCCTGCCCTGCTTTCTGCCCTTCTCGCGTTCTGTTCCCGCGTTCTTTTCCCCTTCGCGATCTGCCTGTGCTCGGCGGCGGCGCCTCGAAACGTCCCTCCGCCCGCCTCTGCGGCTGCTCTGCTCCGATCGCGGCGCGGGGCGGCGCGCCCGCGGCCGTCTGCGCGCTCCTCGCGCCTCTGCGCGGCGCGCTCGCCCGCGCTCGGCGCGCGCTCGGCGCGGCGGGGCGGGGTTGCGGGGCGGGGTTGCGGNGCCCGCGCTCGGCGCGCGCTCGGCGCGGCGGGGCGGGGTTGCGGGGCGGGGTTGCGGGGCGGGGGAGCGGGGCGCGGAGGGATGGCGCCGCCGATCAGCCAGCCCAGCCCAGCCCAGCCCGCTCGGCCCAGCCAGACGCGGGGGGAGGAAGGGAAGCACGCACGCGGCGGCCGGCCCAGGGGCGCGCGCGCGCTCGCTCGCTGCGCACGGCGTCGCGGCGCCTGGCCTCTCTCTCGCTCGCTCGCGCAGCGGTTCTGCTTGGTTCAAGTTCTGGTGATCCTCGCAAACGTCTTCTTGGTTCTCTCTCTCTCTCTCTCTCTCTCTCTCTCTCTCTTCCTCTGGACGGGAGAGAGAGAGAGAGAGATCATAGGACGCGCCGCGGCCGGTTTGCGCACTTGCGGCGCCGTTTGCGCGACAGTGGAGGCCGCGGCGCTTCACTTGCGCCGCCGCGATTCCCGACTTGCGCCTCTGTCCCAGCCGGACCAGCCCGGCACAACCGAGCACAGGAGCCCAGCCGAGGCCTGCGCAGCCGCGAAGGGCGCGCGGGAGCGCAAGATCGTCTCGCTCGCTCGAGCAAGCAAGCGCTGGTCCGGAGGGAGGGAGGGAGGGAGGGCGAGGACCGCAAGCACGTTGTTGGCTGCAACTGCTGCTGCTGCTGCTGCTGCTGCTGCTGCCAGTGGGACCAGAGCGAGCGAGCCTTGGCCCTGGCGACATTGTGACCCAACAACTAGCAAGCAAGCAAGCAAGCAAGCGAGCAAGCAAAGCCTTCGAGCCTCGAAGCCTCGCTGTCGCGCGCAAGGAGGATGCGGAAGAAGACGAGGTCGTGGCAGAGGTTGGCCGGCCAGGGGCCAGGGCCGACCGAGGGCGGGTATCGATGATCGTGTCTCGAACTCGAGCGATCAATCTTCGATCTTCGGAACGAGAGAGGGAGGGTCAAAAACCACAGGAGTTGTCATGGCCAGGACAGCGCGCACGGCGTCACGCATAGTCAACGAGTTTTATAGGTGTTTCGAGTGCTTGGCAGGTAGGAGGTGGGAGGAGGGTCGATGGGACGCCGGGAAACCCGACAGGAGTCAGCTTGAGAGAACGAGTGTGGTCATCCGGATTGCATAGTGCAAGGGAGGATGCCCGCCCGCCTTGCCGACGACTCGACTTGGGAAAAGGGGACAACTTAGAGTCCAGCGACAACGAGCTTCTCTTTGGGATCTTGCGCCGGCTCGGGAGACGTTGAGGGGAGCGACATGAGGCCGACGCCAACGACGATGCAGATGACTCCGAGGAAAAGGACTGACGGGGATGCGTGATGCGATCAATCAATCAATCAATCAATCAATCAATCAAATAAACAATCGATCCAACACTCGATCGATGAATCGACGCGCGCTCGATGTCAGCCTCGAAATTCTTCCCCTTCTTTCTTCCGTCCCCTTCTTGTCTTGACATGACTCAGTCATCGAGGATGCGATCGTTGACAGGCGGAGGTGCGTGCAAGGAGGAAAGCGACTCGCATGACATACATTCATGTGAAGGGGGGAGGAGGATAAAACGTACGGAGAGGATCACCCTGCTGCTTTTCGCCACGCACGAAGCGCGATGTGAGCAGGGTGAATACAAAGGTAGATGCGTTACAAATGGGAACGGCCAAAGACAGTTCTGTTTGGGTTCAACTCGATCGTAATGCGTGTGCGTGCTTGTGAGTCCCCTGTTTGTTCTATTCCTCTAGCTCTCCTCGCTGTGCCTTCCTTCGCCTCTCTTTCTCCAACTTGCCGCCCATCTTTAACGTACCGGATGTCCCCAACAGAAGGTAGTAGAGCAGCGACCCGCTCTGATTGACCACAAAAGGGACTGTGAACTGCGCGTGCACGGCAAAGTAAGTGTATGGTCATGTCATCGTCCATGCCCATGTCCTGTCAAGTCAGTCTCCTCGCATCGTCCCGCGACCCCGACCCTCCCCATCCGCCCATCCATCCATTCATCCGCCCGCCTGCTCTTCCTCGTGTTCGTGCTCGAGGCTCCGCTCGTGCTCGTGCTTGTGCAGCCAGGACCCCGCGGGACGACGGCGTGGTTCTGTACAGCGCAGCACAGGTCGGCGTAGTAGTCCATGCATAAGCAGGCAAAGCAAGGCAAGCAAAGCACGCGTCCAAGACTCGACACCTCCGGCGCAGTTGCCGTCCCCGCCGCCACTGCTGCCGCTCGCGGCCTCGCAGCGGCGGCAGCAGCAGCAGCGGCGGCAGCAGAGCCGCGAGCGCACGCACCCTCCAGTCCCTGGCGAGCGCGGCGAGGTGGCGCGCGAGTCGGGTCGGCGCGGAGGCGGCCCTCATCGCCGCGGCGTGCCGGGCGTCGTCCCCGCGCGCAGGCGCCGCCGGCCCCGCGGCATCCGGCGCGCCGCCATCGGCGCCGCCATCGGCGCCGCCATCGGCGCCGCCATCGGCCCCGCGCGGCCGCAGGAACGAGTTCGTGCCGCCCCAGAGCGCGCCCACGAGCACGAGGCTGCCGAGCTCCGCGGCGCGCATCGCGGCGTCCGAATCTCCGACTGTATCGTATCTTCTGCTCCTCGCCGCGTCCAGGCGCCGCGCGTATCCATCCATCGATCGTATCCAAGGCGAGCGCGAAAAGGAAAGGCAAAGCAAAGCAGGCAAAAAGCAAAGCGCGAACTCCGCTCCGAGGAAGAGCAGCGCGACGCGGACCCGGACCCGGAGCCGGACCCGGGCCCGCGCGCCTCGACGCGCGGCACCGCGGCGGACCTCGCGGCGCGCTGCCGCTTTCCCTCCGCGCGCGCGAGCGAGCGCGCGGGCGGGCGGCGAGGTCCAGCCAGGCGTCGGCGGCGGGACCGGCGAGATTGGCGCGGCGAGGTACTAGCTACTCTCGAGCTTCAGGAGCGGGTTGACGCCGACGAGGACGACGCCGAGGAGGAGGGGAGCAACGGCGGCAGAGGCGCGGGGCTGAGGAGGAAAAGGCGAAGATGAACTCGGCGGAGAAACACGCCGCGTCGAAGTTCGCGCTCAAAGGTGGTGGGAAGAAGGGGGCCGGCGGCGGGCCGGCGCACATGCCGCTCGTGCGCGTGGCCAGCCTGTGCGAGGAAGATCCGAAGATCGTGCGCGATGTCGTCATGGAGGCGCACAACACGCCGCCAAGGCCCAAAACGCTGTCTTCGCGACCGCGCGTTGGATCGGAGTCGATGAAAGGATTGCGACATCGCACCGCTTCGACGGGCAGCGTCGGTCCTACGGCGGCCGAGATTCGCAGACTTCGGCGTGGCGTTCTCGACTGGTCTTCGGTCGCAGTCATGAGCGTAATGGAGGTACTCGAGTGGCGCGAGGACGATGAGTGCGAACTCGATGTCGTGGTTGTTCCTGTCATTGACAACATGGCAAGTCTACAAGTTGCAGGGAAGTCGGAAAAGCAAGATAATGGTGAGGGCCAAATCGCCGGCCAAGAGCCAAACGAACGCGAGATCGTGTCTCCGGCCGCTGCAACCTCCTTGGAGGTGGCTGCTCCCGCCCCGCCGCCGGTCGCGCCAAAAAAGCATTCGCGTCGAACGAAACGACGGCGTCGCACCAAGATCGTGTGCGCTATTGGCCCAGCCTCGCGCGAGGTGGAGACCCTGGTCGACCTTTTGGAGGCCGGCATGAACGTTGCCCGACTCAACTTTTCGCATGGCGATCATGCGTATCATGCGCAGACCATCAGTAATCTGCAGGAAGCTATTCGGCTCCGCGAAGAGAGGAGTGGGGCGCAGTGCCACTGCGCCATTCTCATGGACACCAAGGGCCCAGAGATTCGGACAGGAATGCTCAAGAATCATGAGCCGGTAGAACTCGTGACCGGACAACTTCTCGAGATCACGACAGATTATACTCTTGCAGGCACCTCGTCCATTGTGGCGTGCAGCTACAAGGAGCTCTGCGCCTCGGTGCGGGTGGGAGGCCTCATTCTGATTGCAGATGGATCGATTCAGACGCGCGTCGAAGAGATTCGCGAGACAAGTGTCATGGTTCGCGTGGAAAATGACGCCATCTTGGAAGAACGCAAGAACATGAACCTTCCCGGCGTCTCGATCCGGCTGCCGGGCATTACGGCCAAAGACAAGTACGATTTGGAGAACTTTGCGCTCAACTATCCCGTCGACATTGTCTCTGGATCATTTATTCGGACGGCAGCTAATGTACGCGCCGTGCGCGCGTGTTTGGGTGAGCGAGGGAAGCACATTCGCGTGCATGCGAAGATTGAGAGTGTCGAGGCGCTGCGAAACATTGAGGAGATTATTGAAGAGGCAGACGGTGTGCACGTGAGTCGAGGCGACTTGGGGATGGAACTCCCGCTGAGCAAGTTGTTTTTGGCGCAAAAGGGCGTCATTCGTTGGGCCAACCTTGCGGGCAAGCCGGTCGTGACGAGCACGCAGATGCTCGATTCCATGACGACGCGACCCCGGCCCACCAATGCAGAGTGCAGCGACGTGGCTAATGCGGTGCTTGACGGCACGGATTGCGTCATGCTCTCCGCGGAAACGGCCAAGGGCATGTATCCTCGTGAGTCCGTGGCGACCATGGGACGCATTATTTCCGAGGCTGAGCGGGTCATCAATTATGAGTCGTATTATAGCACCATTCGCGCCGAGGTGCTCTCGAAGGGCAAGGTGTCTGTGGTGGAGGCTCTTGCGTCGTCTGCAGTGGAGACTTCGCTCGACGTTCGCGCGGATCTTATTGTGGTGGTGTCCGATTCCGGAGACCTGGCCCGACTCGTCGCCAAGTACCGTCCCACGGCTCGCATCGTGGTTGTCACAAGCAACAGGGTGACTGCACATCATATGTCGGTTTGTCGAGGCGTGTCTGCCATGCTTTTGGACGAGGCTGTTTTGAGCGCTCCGCGTGAAATGTGGCTGCACGCCAACAAGTACATTCTCGACCGTGCGTGGGCTCGCGTTGGCGCCATGGTCACTTTGGTCACGTCCCTGTACGACATCAAGGACAGCGTCAAGCAGCGACTTGATGAGCAGCCCAACAAATTTGAGCGGCTCAGCAACACCATCGAGGTGCGAAAGATTTCTCTCGACGCCTACGAGACCATGGTCGAGGCTGCCTAGTTTCTAGATTTTATATTATAAATGTATGTAGTACCCTGAAAATGGACAAGCGTGCAGTGTGGCGAGAGTCTAGTCCACACATCGAACTAAACAAGGGTGACGAAAGCTTCATTTCCTTTTTGCCCAATGTTTGTTACTTGACACTCCCCGTTTCTATTTATCGATGTAAGCCGTAACTAGCGTAAGTTTACCAGAAGAGTCACTTCGTGCACGAGATGGATTTTATGTAGATATTACGAGTTGATGTCTCTGTCAACAGAGAGATTACAACGATCACAGTTATATCGTGTATTCCCACCAAGATTGCGTTTCACGTATCCGCATCTTGTGCAGGTTTTTGAAGTGTTACTCTTCAGGAACGGCCAACGTGTTTCTTACATGTCCGTGGTTTTGAATGAGTCTGTCGTGAAAGCGGCAGTGAGAAAGCATTTGTATCTTGCGTTTCACAGTTAGATGGAGCTTGTGTGATTCGAGGATACGCTTGATACCTAATTTACCAACCCGGATTTCTTGAAAGTTGTCCAGAGGAAAGCGAATGATTTTGTCGTGTGCGTCTTTGAGTTTGTTCTTCATTTTTGCCCGAAGCATTTGCTCTTTGCGCTTGTAGGTCTTCTTTCTATGTATGCGACTTCTCGTCTTTTCATCCCCATCCTGGGAGCTTCTGATCTGGTCAATACGCTTTGCCAAGTCGAGCATATTGTAAGACTTGAAATTTCCACGTATTTCAGAACTAGTGGTACGTGGCAAGACGTTGAGTGTTGCACATAGTTTTGCATCGTTCGAATAGAGTGTTTGAAAGTCACGAGCACCTGAACCGAGTGTCGCGTCTTGAGAAGGTGCTGGTTTGAGCTTTTCTCGCTTTTTCTGATATGGAATGATCAGGTACCAACGACCAGGCTCTTCGTAAACGATTTTGCAGTCCTTTTTTTTATCTCGGGGAGCCTTTGGTTTCGCTTTTTCGAACCTTGACGTTTGTACCGCAATGGTCCAACTGGTTCAGTATTGATGTCTCCATCCACCTTCCACTTATAAAACTTCATCATGAAGATAAAGTTGTCGTCAAATGTCTTCTTGGTGAACGTTTCCTTTCGAACTGGAATAATACCGAATCCACGCTTATCGCGCCTTGACTGAAAGCGCATTTCGAACTTCTTCACATTTCCAGCCTTTTTGTTCGAGAAAGCGGATTTGTAAGCTGCTCCTAGACGACGTAGAGTGTCACCACGCATATGGTATGGAAGACTCTCAATCTCGTCATCGAGCTTTCGTTCCTTCTCGACAACACGATTTAACGCTTTACGGGTTGGTCCAAGAAAGTACTTTTTCATCTCCGCAAAATGAGTGCCTACATTTCCTTTCTTGATATGCTCAAGAGCCAGGTTCCACAATGCACGTAGTGCGTGGTGAATTTTGGTAAAAATCTGTCTTTGACGAAGTGTTGGTCGCAGCTTAACTTTCATTGATCTTAAGTCGCTTTCTTCCTCGTCGGCTGCTTCGTTGACCGTGGAGACGACATCCAAAGACGGTGATGATTGAGACGAGGTCTTTGATGAGTTCATCTTGCGGTCCTCCATCGTCTTCTTGTCCATTTGGATGGACAACTCGAATTGAGGCTCCTTTGGAAGTGACAATCCACTCGAGCAAGTTGAATGCGAGTCTACAGAGACGGTCTCTATAGGTAACCACGACTTCATCGAGTTCTCCACGCATTGCGAGTTCCAGGATGGAACGAGGGCCGCGTCTTTTGAAGTCGATACCCGACCCAATGTCTCGGATGACTTGGTGTTTGGGGAAGTTTTCTTCGACCTAAGCGACTTGTCTGGAGAGGTCGTCCTTCTGCGCTTTGCTACTGACTCTTGCAAAACATAGTCGATGTCGCTCAGCTTCCGTTTGCCCAGGAGTGTCTGAGTTGATGTCAACGTCCTCGATACATACTCGTCGGTGTCCGCCTTTTGTCCTGTAACTTCTGACTTTGTTGTCGTTAGCGTAGTTTCGTATTCTATCTCTGTGCAGTCCGAGCCGCAAAGCGGCGACTCCAACGGAGACGTAGTGTCGCTCGTCTGACATCGAGAGACGCGCGCGCGCGCGCAGTGCACGAGCCAGCGCGGCGCACGTGCCAGGGCCGCTGCAGCAGTGGCAGCTGCAGCTGCAGCTACGGCCAGAAGCTGGCCACACACACACACACCAGTCACACGCGAACGAACGAACGAACGAGGGAGGAATTCAGGGAACCCCGACCAGGGCCGCTGCCCTGGCGGATCAGCAGGAGCGCCTCCCGCGCTCTCCCTCTCCTTCCCACGGATGCACTCACCAGCGAGGGAGCGAGGAGAGAGACCCTGCTCGCTGCCGCGGACAACCTGGCCATCACACCGCACGCGCGACTTCCTGTAGGCCCCGGCCGGCCAAGAGCAGGTTACTTGGCACAGCGGTTTGTTTCGCAGGGAGGCAGGGTGGATGCATAAAACCAAATCCATCACCGCAACGCCATGTCACGAGGGCCACAAACTTCCTGTCCAGGAAAAAAATGGGCTTCTTCCGACACAACAGCAGGCCGGCGGCCCGAGGTACGGGTTCAATGATTGAGAGCTACGCAATTTTATTGACGCCAAGTGTCAGAGGCCGAGTCAGGCGAGCCGGGATCGACCGGCGAATGAGGAAGGTGTGGCGGTGCAGACTCGCAACAGACGCAAGGCCTCGCTGTCGGTCCGCAAGCCAACAAGAGCTCAGATTGGTCCTCTTCAAGCAAGAACGGCGTGGTCGCGATGATGCTTCGGCATCTACTGCTCCTGGTCGTCCTTCTTTGTGCCTCAGCCTTGACGAGTGGCGCAACCTGCGTCTGCAACACTGATCCTTGTGACGACTCGTCGACTTGGGCTAACTGCGCCTCCAGTATTGCCGAAGACGAGAACCGCAACACTGACGCTTTCGTGCCTGTCCTTTCCTCCTTGACCTCGCTCACGTCCCTGTAAGTTTTCTTTGTTGCAGAGAGCTGGCAGGATATACTAACCAATCAGTCTATAATCGTAGCGATCTGGGGGGCAATGGTCTGACGGCTATCTCTGAATCTGTTGGCCAGCTGACAAATCTTGAGAGGCTGTACGTGCATCAAAATCATCGATATGGCGAGACCAACTGAGTTGCCACTAACATTCGCCATTCAAAAATCCCCTCTTTGCAGATATCTCTACCAAAACAAGCTCACGGAATTGCCTTCTTCGATTGGGGCTTTGACTAAGCTGACTTCCTTGTACGTGAAAGTGGCCGTAACAAATCGTTCTCCGAGGAAATTAGAATGATGACCCTCACACTTGAACATGAACAACAACAGATATTCCTACAGCAATCAGCTCACGTCTCTCCCCGAGAGCATTTCGGGACTTTCCGAACTTGGTCACCTGTAAGTCAGATGATGTCATCAAACGCCTGTCGAGACAGGAAATGAACTTGTCACTAACATTCGTCATTCGAAAATCACTCAATTGCAGAAATGTTCGCAACAACAACATCACGGAATTTCCCTCTTCGATTGGGGCTTTGACCAAGCTGACTTCCTTGTACGTGAAAGTGGCCGTAGCGGATCGTTCTCCGAGGAAATTAGAATGATGACCCTCACACTTGAACATGAACAACAACAGAAGTTCCGAAAACAATCAGCTCACGTCTCTCCCCGAGAGCATTTCGGGACTTTCCGAACTTCTTTACCTGTAAGTCAGATGATGTCATCAAATGGTTGACGAGACAGAAAATGAATTCTGACTAACATTGGCCATTCGAAAATCCCCTATTTACAGAGATCTCCACCAAAACAAGCTCACGGAATTGCCTTCTTCGATTGGGGCTTTGACCAAGCTGACTTCCTTGTACGTGAAAGTGGCCGTAACAAATCGTTCTCCGAGGAAATTAGAATGATGACCCTCACACTTGAACATGAACAACAACAGAGATTCCTACAGCAATCAGCTCACGTCTCTCCCCGAGAGCATTTCGGGACTTTCCGAACTTGGTTACCTGTAAGTCAGATGATGTCATCGAACGCCTGTCGAGACAGGAAATGACTTGTCACTCACATTCGTCATTCAAAAATCACTCAATTGCAGATCTCTCTACCAAAACAAGCTCACGGAATTGCCCTCTTCGATTGGGGCTTTGACCAAGCTGACTTCCTTGTACGTGAAAGTGGCCGTAGCGGATCGTTCTCCGAGGAAATTAGAATGATGACCCTCACACTTGAACATGAACAACAACAGATATTCCTACAGCAATCAGCTCACGTCTCTCCCCGAGAGCATTTCGGGACTTTCCGAACTTGGCGTTCTGTAAGTCCGATGATGTCATCAAACGCCTGTCGAGACAGGAAATGACTTGTCACTCACATTCGTCATTCAAAAATCACTCAATTGCAGATCTCTCTACCAAAACAAGCTCACGGAATTGCCCTCTTCGATTGAGGCTTTGGCCAAGCTGACTTCCTTGTACGTGAAAATGGCCGAAGCTGATCGTGATCCTAGCGTATTCGAAAAATGACCCTCACACTTGAACATGAACAACAACAGATATTCCAACAGCAATCAGCTCACGTCTCTCCCCGAGAGCATTTCGGGACTTTCCGAACTTGGTACCCTGTAAGTCAGATGATGTCATCAAACGCCTGTCGAGACAGGAAATGACTTTTCACTAACATTCGTCATTCGAAAATCACTCAATTGCAGAAATGTTCGCAACAACAACATCACGGAATTGCCCTCTTCGATTGGGGCTTTGACTAAGCTGACTTCCTTGTACGTGAAAATGGCCGAAGCGGATCGTGATCCTAGCGTATTCGAAAGATGACCCTCACACTTGAACATGAACAACAACAGATATTCCTACAGCAATCAGCTCACGTCTCTCCCCGAGAGCATTTCGGGACTTTCCGAACTTGGTACCCTGTAAGTCAGATGATGTCATCAAACGCCTGTCGAGACAGGAAATGACTTTTCACTAACATTCGTCATTCGAAAATCACTCAATTGCAGATATCTGTACCAAAACAAGCTCACGGGATTGCCCTCTTCGATTG